>VZRU01016430.1:3789-14644 GCA_013398155.1 Pedionomus torquatus | reverse complement strand
GCCTGTGGCAAAGTACAAGAAAAAGCTGCAGTAAAAGAACAGCAAGGACAAAAATCTAGTAGAAGCAAAACTATTAGGCAAGTCACTGCTACTCAAAGTTGGAATATTCAAGTTGCCAAGCATATCCCTGAAGGACTAGAGGAACTGAAGATATAAATTTTCCCTGAAGGACTAGAGGAACTGAAGATATAAATTTTCCCAACTGCAAAGAGCAGTAGAGAAAGATAGCTAGTACTTTCTATGTTGGCTGTACCCTCTCCAGGAAAAGTTATAACCTCCTTTTCAGTGAAGACAAAAGGTACCTCCAACTCGTCTTCACAAAACATAATTTTGCTAATTAGTTACTCTGCACAGAAATTTTTCTACATCTATCTTGTGTAATCAAAAACAGTAAACCAAAAAACTCCTATAGTTACTTCAGGTGGTGGTTCTTGGTCATTCTTCCAAGATGCATCCGAGCCTTTTTCCCTAGAAGCAAAAAACAAAAACCTACATATTAGACAATTGTGATGAAGAAAGCTAGCGTAAGAAGACTATGAATCATCTCTTGTTCGAGTCACGTAGTAGCAACATATTTCAGGTTAGAAACAATTTGCAAGAACTGTACTGCAGCAAATACAGTAACACTTTCTTCAAAGTATCCTATCTCCTACACCAGGAGCTGCCTATTTTGAAAGAGGTATTTGTTTTTTAACATTGTTTTTAAGTGAACAGCTTCACTACATATGTCACTTGAAAAATCTTCTTACCTTTAAGACCTAAGATTTCACACATGTAATATTAAGCTTTGGTCAATACTCTCTAAACACATACTTTTAAACCTAAATTGGCTTGAACCTGAATTGAGGCAGTTCACTGCAACTTTTTTATGCTGTTGAATAGTCATAACTTTCTCATTCTTCTGATTTCAGAATACATATCTCCAGTTAAAAGGACAATGAACTAGTCTAGTAGAACACAGGCTTTAAGTGTATCTATAGCAAAGAGAATTCAGAATCAAAAAAACCTCTAAGCTCAGCTTACAATTCTATTAATACAGTGTTAGCTAGATCATAAGAATTCATTTTTCTACTTTGTTTCAAACATAAGATTTCAAATCTTAATTCTGATTCCTTTCCTTTTCAAAGTACCATTGCAGTTCTCAGTAGCAGTTGTAAAATTTTAAGCCTATAGTACTCCACAAACCGGTCTGTACACATTCAAACAAAAAGCAGAAAAAACAAATTATCAGTCATCAAATTTGCAATGGGCTGAGGTCCAAGAACCTTCTTGTGAAGCGCCAACTGAAGCTTAACTTTCCTACTGTCCATGCCCCCTTGCTTTTTTATATAGATATTACAGCACAGATCAAAAATCAGAATTCTTTAACTTTTTTCAATGACACCTACTTTGTGAAAAGACAGCTTCAACAAATAATACCAATTGCCTCACAAAAGCTAAACAACCTTTACTGACGAAGCTCAGAAATAAAATATTGTTTCAATGAAATGTAACTTCAGCCACATTAATCAGAAATTATGGTTTATGTCCGATTGCACAGGTGTCCACACTGGTCATCCTAATGCAGAGCAAGAAACAATGCCTTGATGCACTGCTCAGCTGCACTAATAAGTAATGGAAGTGTGAAGCATCTTACCTTGTGTTCAAATTTGTACCATGTATGCTAGTAAAGTACTACCAAAAGACAAATAGTTCCCAAAATTAGTTGTGAAGCATGTAACAAACTAAAACATGAGTCTCATGTCTCAGGTGCTGAATACTGTACACAGTTACTGATGTAATATGCAGATGATTAAAATCTGTGCAGCTACTGTACTAAGCAACAAAGTTTAGTGGCACAAATTAAAGGGCAGCTGGCAATCAAAATGCTGCAGAAAAACAAACAAGCAGCAGAGTGAGAAAGTGATCTATTTTGGTCTTCACCAAAATGAAAAAAATATGCTCATTGCTTCCACAGAAATGGAAAGGGTGAAGGAGGGAAGACTCCTGCAGGCCTGACCACACATACATGGCTGAAGAAAAAAAATTATTCAGTAGGAATACAGTAGCAATTAACGCAGACACTAATATTATAATTTTTTCTGACCAGTCAGTAAGTCAGATGAGAACTAATCCTAATAAACAGAAACCAAGTTGCTTCTATGACAAAGTACGTTTTAACCCATAGTTATTTCAGACAATTATTCATTAATAGTTAGAACACTGATGCCTAGCATTCATTTATTATGCTTCATTTTTTGTTCTGTATCTTTGAGTACACTTCCTTTTAAATAGCAACAAGTCCTATTCATATGTCCTACCTTCCTCAATCAGAACGGGGAACAAAAGCACTACTGAGAAGTTTCTGAACATCATGCTACATTGCCACTCAAATTCCTCCCCTCTTCCAAATTTACAGAAGGCAATGTCCATATAGAATTGCTATTCTCCAACTGCACAATAGATCTATTGAGAATCAGATTTCAGTTCTGGCCTTATAACATAAAATAAAATAATAAATAAGTAAATAAAAACTTGTTCAGATTTCAAACAAGTTTATCATAAATCAGGGAACTAAACAAAAACCTGATGAACAACAAAATCTGTAAAGGTCAAGTTTCAAAACCCATGTATGTGTGCCATAAGGGTGTCAGGGAGGGAAAAAAAATGAATTTTTTTCTGACTATGATATTTTAGGTAACATATCAAGATGAAAAGAAAGCAAGCTTAACAAATTTAATGAGTTACTAAACTTTAGTAATTCTAACACTTTTGACACTTGTAGCTTATAGCTACTATGTATTGTTCTGAAAGGCAAAACAGCACAACCTTGTTATTGCAACACCACTGAGAATATCTAAAAAAGCAGAAAAGTTTTAGTATCAAGCTTAGTCCTACAGTTTCCCAATCAAGGCCAAATTTTAATTCTGTATTTTTAGCTATATTTAAAAAAACCAATGCATTATAACCAGATTTAAAAAGAAGTCAGACTCACTGTTTTAATTTCTCTGCAAATATATACTGGGTGAAGTCCTCCACCGATGGAGCAAAATACATGCTATCTTGAACATTAATACCTTTTTCTTTGATATGCTCAGAGCTGTTAAATCTTAACACATAAAAGGGATGCAAAACAGGACCAAATATCTCAAATATCTGAAACACAAACAAAATTAAAATGTTTAAATAAACCAGCAAGAATAGGTTGCTAATTTCACTGTAGGTAACCATGAAGCTTTAAGACACTTTGTATTTTAGAAGTTTCATGTATTTTCAAAATGCAGCATCAAATCAATAGTTTGCTTTTATTACCACATTTTGTTTGACAGTATATTTGCTCAGCTACTGTTTAAGATACAATGTAGAAAAGTAAGTTCTCTCATATGTTGATATTGCCTTGAGCCACCCAACTGCACTGCTAAAGTAAAGGAAGCAGTCAGTGAAAGCAATCTTTCCTTTTGTCAAGTCTCTACTCTTCTCTCTCCATTATGTTTTCAAATCTCTTGCACCTGGAATAATCTCCTTACATTTATTCCTTGAAGTTCATCTTAACAATACACCTACCTGTTCCCCAACTCTGTAGAAAGCAGAGAATTCTGAGACATTGTACCGAACATCTCCAATTTCAGGCTGAGGATTTTGTTTCACTCACATCCAGCATCCAAAGATATTATAGTAGTAACCATTTCGGACAATGCCTTTCCTTCCCCAGAAAACATATAAAATTCAATGCAACAGCCCCCTCAACAAACACTTCTTTATACTTGCATAAAGCACACACAGGCCTTAAACTGAAACTGTAAATCATCGATAGTTTAGCATTCCCCATTTGTCCTGAAACTTGACTCTAATTTCTCAAATCTTGGCCCCCAACTCCTGGCAATAAAACAGCACAGCTTGTTATTTAGGACATGTGTCTGAAAGCAACCTCCGCCTTCCAAAAACACTCTCATAAAATAGCAGAAGCTCATCACACGTAATTCTGTAAGGTTGCAATGAATTCCAGGTAAGGAGTTCTTGAGATTAAAAAAAAAAACCACAGATGACTCTTGTAAGAGTCAAAAGCACAACAAAAAACCTAAACATCAAGGTTATATTATTTCATTATATTTCATTTTTTCATATTTATTTATTCATATTCTATTTAGTCAACTTCAACACTACTTGTTGGAACATAAAAGAATACTTTGAATTTTATATTAAAATAACATGTTTTTATGCTTTACACTTACCTTTCCTGCTGCTTGCCGGTCTTCTTTAAAAATTATACTTTCCTCATTTAATGGAGGTAGGCCTCTCAGTGATTCAATTATTACTAAAATGGAAAAAAAAATTAGAATTTTTTGTTTCAACAGCAGTATGTAGTTAATTGCAAAGAAACTTTAAAAATCACACTATTATTTATCTACTAAAGTTCACAGGGCTTCACCTGAAAGCTCCTGTACACACAAAATTACTTATAACTGGACATCCCTTCTCCAGTGATATGAGTGGTAACATTTACACTTGTTTACAGAATTATTGTTCTCCTGGGGTGGAGAAAGGAGACCAGACGACAGGTACAAATGAGAAGCCTGAGAAATGAATGTGTGAGATACCAGTTGTATTTATTCATGATGTTTCTTAATTAAGGGCACAGCAGCAATAATCTGGATTTTTTTTTTGAGTGCAGATGCACGTGTATATTCTGCCACCTTAATATTCCAAACGTGATTCTCCTCAAAATAAAAAGAATGGAGATAGCTATTCATAATGGTCATATTACTTAACAGCTTCACCTAGTAAGTCGTAAGAATCAGACCAGGACACAAATGATGTCTGGCAGTCCAGTCATAGTACCAACTGGTGGTGCCATTAATGTATATAGATACACAATGTGAAATACTTTTCTGAAATTTAATGTCATATAATAGTATCATGCTACATTTGGGCCTAATCTATGATTAATGAAGCTATGAGTGGTCACAGTGAGCAAGTCATTTAGTAGAATTAAACACTTAAAAATGGACATAGAAGCATGTTCTAATACACAATTTGATATACAGGCTACTTCATTTTTAGGTTTTCCAGATTCAGTGACATAAAAATGTTATTATTTACCAAAATCTTTATAGTAGTACACATTTGTTGCTTTAGTCTACAGAAATATCGTATCTTCCTTCACTTTCAGCAGGCCATGATGCTTGAAGCTGCCAATACAGAGGACTAGCAGCATTACATTCAAAAATTGAAGGTAATCTTTTCTACCTCTAAAACAACAGAGCTCTCCATTAAGCACTGTCAGTGCCTCTGCACCATCAAATAAAGTCACTCAAGCACTTAGTGTCACTCAGACTCCAACAAAAACTAACAAGATTATCACTGCTAAACTTACATTACAGGACTTTAGCTTAATGAGATGTTTATTGCTTTAACTCCAGCTTCACTACTACTTCAATCTACAAACACCTTATCACACGCCAAGCAAGCCTATGACAATGCTACAGGCTTAATAGTTCATTGAATTTCAATACAAGGAAATCAGTTTATTTCATTATTTATCTTCATTATAAGATAAAATATACCAAAAACTCTCAAAAGAATCCTTTCAATTTGATTTGATCACACATAGCTCCATATTCCGGTAGGCTAAGAAAACACTGTGAAAACATAAATAATGTCAGTCACGTGAAACCCAGGAGAAGCTTTATCATCTACAGCCTATTTGACTTATAGCTACCACCACCCCAACTAAGCCAAAATCCTCAGTTTATAGTCTTCCAGAGCCTGAAGTGCAAAGCTGTTTACTTTCCAGGCTACAACCCACACAGTGAATTTTTCTCTTCTTTTCAAGTACCTTGAAGCAAAACACAGCAAAAGTTCTATTGAGTTCTCATACACTGAGCAGAAGTTAAAGTTCACAGAAAGTACTGTCATCTTGCCTTTTGCTAATCTCATAGTATGAAATGGTCAACTTACAGGTATGACACACTGCAGACTGATGAACTCAAAATTCTGCTTGCTACAGAGATAGCAGATTTCTGACATACCAAGGGGACAAAAGCATTCAGGATACTGACTATTATGCCAAAATAGTATTTGTGATTTCCAAGTGAGATCTCAACTCCCTTCATACAAGATACAAACCTGATATACACAGGTATCAATTTAGTTCAGAAAAATCAAAAGACAACCCACAATCAGCTAGCAGAGTCCCTAATAAGGCCACAAATCAGTTGATACTGACTCAGGCACTTGTTTCCAGAAGAAATTAAAAGAAAGGAAAGCATATAGAAAAAGGAAATCATAAAGCAAGGTAGTAAAGAAAAGAAAAAAAAACCAACACAGGTATCTTGGAGTTTTGTTCATTTTTACAGCTTTATTTCATGTATGGTTATTAGTCTGTTTCCAATTTTTCAACAACCAATCTAAACTCAATGCTTCATGTATTACAGTTACATGAAGTAGAATAATTACTGAAGAATTCACTTATTGATAAAACTGACAGGATTTGAAAAGGTGATATACACCAAGGAGGATTAGAAATTAAAGACAGTTTTCAAAGCTGAAGTCTTTAATAACAGCTTTGTTTAAACATTCACACACTACATCAAAAATAATAATTGCAAAGTATGTTCAAGCATTTCTCTTAGCTTAGTTTCAAACTATCACTTTAGCGGAAAACAGCCTTCTTGAAGTCCCCACTATTACCAATAAGCAAGACAGGGCAAAGTAGAACAAGAGGACAACTACCAGATTACTACCATCTGTGCTCCAATCAGCTTCCTGCACATGAATTAAATGAACCCTATACTCCAAACAAACACCACCACCACCAAAAACAGTGTAAAGGAATTGCCTGTATTACCTGGAATCTTTTAAAATAAAAGAAAATTTAACAGGAAAGGCTATTTCCTTTAAATCTTTTGTACCCCACTCAAAATAAATACTTGACCTTCAAAACTGAATTTAAATTCTAATTTTCATAAATAAATTGTTTTAAAAGCAGTTCCAGCAGAATGGAACACTTGAAATAAGCTTAAATACAATCATACTATGGATATTTTATTAATACCAGCTTCGGCAAAACTTTGATTTCCCCTATCAAAAACTTAGGTCTCAGGTAGACCTGAAAGGATTCCTAAATGCATAGCACCTGCAGTTAAGCTTACACCCATTGTGTGTCTTAATCCCATCAAGCTTACCCTCCAGCACCTATAAATCGTGTTAGCCATGCTGTCCTATGACTGCTGACACTGGCAAACAAACATCATATATAATAAACCAATTACCCAACAAGCACTACTACACCAGCTAAACAAACCCATCTTTTTACTGTTCTCATATATTAACAAGCAAGCACTTGGGACTGCATTGTACTGCATCTGTGCTTCCAGTTACACACCTCTTGTACGTTCAGAGATAATTCATACAGAACACATAAAACTGGGTGATTTCTTAAAATACTATTGTTGCCAGAATTCATTATTTTATAATGTAAACTATAATAAAATAAGTTCATTTTATAAATGAACTATTAAGCCTGTAGCATTTTAATGGAAAAATTAGAGTACAAGAGTCACACAGAAACACATGCATAGTAGTCATAATACGTTAATCTTCAGAAGATGCAAGTCAACTAAAAAGGGAACCCAATACAAATGTCATTTGGCAGTGTAAGTTCTCATTCAGCAATCTCCTACCCCTTGAAATAGAACGCTGCAGAACTGACACTTTGAAGGAACCGTTAAATACACGATAAATGCAGAGATATACACAAATTATTTTAATTAAAAACAAAGCAAACATATCTTGCCTACCCAGCTGCTCAATGATGCTGGAAACTGTCCCAAAGAGCTTCAGTTCCACATTATCAGGCAGAATTATTGTTACGTCTTCAACAGGCGGCAGTTCCTGAAAATATCAAGTCAATATTCAGAACACAATCTCATCACACTATAACATTCATCCCTTTGTTGCTGCATAAATTTGACAATCAGAAAAGCCTCCTAGAATTTTGAAGGTATGATTTAAAAAAATAAATAAATAATAAATCTACGTTGTCTCTTTCAGAATAATTCTAAATGAACTCATCTCGGAGAATGTCACTTTTGAAGACATCTTTTCTATTGAGACACTACATAATTCCACCGTACCAGAAGCAGAAGACAATTTTATTTATTCAACTGAATAATACCAACTACTAATAGATATTTTGTTCATTTTTTTGAACTTTCAAGTTAGATAAATTAAGTTCAATGTACAACACAATTAGATAATCAGCAAGCAAAAAAAGTTGGACAATTTGTAACCACATTCAATGCATGTCAGAAGAAAAACATAAAGCAAGTGATAAAGTAGTACAAAATACCATTTTATTGAGCCAGCTTGTACATGTATCTGGTGTATCTGTCCAGTTATGCCATGACTTCAGGCCATTATAGAAAATTTAAAGATCATAATAACCTATACAAAGAAAATTATTTTTAGTTTTAAGTTGTATTGGGTACACAAGAGGAAAATCGGAGAAAACTTGGAAAAAACGCCAAACTTCAGATATACAACTGCGTACTGCACAAACAATATTCAAATTAATCTTTTTCCTCAAATGTCAGCATCAAAATCTGCTACCAAAGACTGATTAACACTGAACTCACCATCTACCTCCAATTTACTCAAACTAAGATTTCTATGTATACACTACACTGCTGTGGATGCAATATGAACAATATGGAACACAAGGTAAGGGCAACTAGAATAAGAATGATCTTCAAATTCAACATCTGAATTTGGAGGCAGAGACCAAATCTTATCATTGAACTGCACTTTTTAAGGCCTTCACCAGAAATAGAATCCCTCTTCAATAGAAGAATTATATCCTGCCGTATCAAAACTCCACCTGGTTTGTAAAGCAACTCAAAGACCAAATGGAGGCCTAGACCTTCCCAGATCACATAACAGAACACTGGAGTCAAAATGAGAATTCAGAAAAAAAAACACCACACCCTTGCACAGGGCAGCAGGTTTTCCAACCAACTTCACTGTCAAGACTTAACTGAGTCATGGATGCCAGAGCAAGTCAAAGGCCAAAGACCAGAAGGATGAAAGCAAAGATTTTGATCATAAATCTCAAACCAGTAGACTGTACCACCTGTCATACTACATACCATATCTGTTAACCCTGCACTTCAAAGGAGGAGGTTTCTAAAATCTAACAGTCCTTAATATGTGCACATTTTCTTTTCCCCTAAGCACATACTCCACTTAAATACTTTCTTTTTTTTCCCATTTAATTTTTGACCCATGCTTAGCAGTTAGCTATTTTGGGGGACTTTTTAACAGACACATTTTAAGTTTCAAATTGTATTCCCCCAAATTTACATAAGAATCTACAACATTTTTACATAGACTACTTCTATTACTGTAAATAACTTTGTACATGGTACAGTAAGAAATCTAGTTGCTAGAAATTCAGTTCAATTCACTAGAAATAGTGAATTTCAGCTAGAAATTCACTATCACTGAGAAAAAGCTAAAACTTTGCTGAACCAATTAAATTAATCATGCCAGTACTTAAAAGGAAGATGATATTTTGTAAACATTTAAGACTTGAAGCTAGTAATGACACAAATGAGCAGATCAACAAAGCACTCCGAGATGATCTTTAGTTTTATTCATATAAACAATTGAGATAGATACATTTACCAGGTTTTATTTACCTTTCATCTGAGCAAGGATTTTGTTCAGAAGTCCAGTGCTTTAAAAAAAAGTGCTGTCATAGAAGCATTTAGAAGGGTTCTACTATTAATCATACTTCAAACAAGTGCACGTAAGCAAGAATCTCTCTGATGTTTTACTCCTTCAGAACGCAACACTATGTGCGTTTCTCAATCTTTGATTAATTTCAGGGAAAAAAGAATATGCTAAAAGCTTTCCTTTACTCCAAGTGCCCATCTAGTGCACCAGTTTAAGAATTAACAACATACTCCTATTTTCTGTTGTTGCTGCTATTAATGCGTGCCAATGTCTCAGCCTTCCCAGACAGTCATCTAGCACTTCATTACAAACTCTTACAAAGCACTGAAGCAAAGGTAAACGTATCCAAATGTATCTGCTCTTCAAAGTTGGGGTTTTTTCCCCTCTACCTCTCTAATAATTTTTTCTGCCCTTCACTGGGCTTGTTTCTCATTCCAGAAAGCATCTTTTATGAAAGGAAGAAATCTACAAAGTAACAGATAAACATGTATTGTTGGTGTAAATTGACCTTACAGTGTTAGATTATCCTTTTATTTGTAATTCATTACAGATGATGTGTACAAATCATCCATTAGCAAATTAATACAAAAACACATTCCTTTAAACCTCTTAATCTTGAGATAATGAAGAATACTGGCAGCAATACTTAATGAGTATGTCATTTATGAGAACCAAAAGACTGTATCTTGATGCAAACTAAGGTTCTGATCCGCAATACATAAAACAGTGCAGTAACAAAAACTGCAGAAAAATACAAGTCACTTCTATTACCACTCTAATAAATTCTCTTAAGTGAGTATCACAGAATCACCTAGGTTGGAAGGGACCTTTTAAGATCATCTAGTCCAACCAATGGAAGAAACAAAAAACAAAAAAACCCCCCACACACAAACACACAACTCACACTACAACACAACAACAAACCCCAAAACACCACACCCCAAACAACAAAAAAAAAAAAAAAAAAAAAAAAAAAAAAGAAAACAAACCACCACACCATAAACAACACACCACACCACCCAACACACCCAACACTAAGCCATATCCTTGAGCACCAAGTCAACTTCTCTCTTGAATACCTCCAGGGATGGTGCCTGAACCACCTCCCTGGGCAGCCCATTCCAATAACTGACAACCCTTT
>VZRU01016429.1:22323-45021 GCA_013398155.1 Pedionomus torquatus | reverse complement strand
GGAGAGTCGCCTTCGTCTGGGTCGGAGACCCGAGGCGACTCTCCCCCCAGCCGCCTTTGTATCCCTGGCTGTGGGTTTAGACGCTTTCAGAGTCCATCCCAGTTGCTTACAGACCCGTTTCCCTTGAAAGGGGCATTTCCCCGTTACCCGCTGGTTTTTACTCTCTTTTAAAATCAGCGTAAGAGTGAAAACTCAGCTCCCCTCCTGAAGCAGTGCGTCGCTTTGGGTTCTTGGCAGGCGGTTTTCCGACTCTGCAGCCGGCCTTTCCTTAATTGATTCTTCCAGATCTCAGCTTACGATAAACACGGCAATTGTTTACATGCACAGGTTTTATATGCACCATTCCTTCACTAAATTTAATCGAAATGTAAGTATGATTTTATGTGGCGTAATAATGTGCTTGTAATTTTGGCAGTCTGACTGAAGTGTATTATGTTCCTTTGCTGGATCGTAAATTTTGCTCTACTTACAGGAATTCTAACTTCTTACCAGCGGTTTAGGAGCCATAATGGTACTTCTTTTCAACTTTAAATTCTTTTAACTAGTGGCAATCAGATTTTATCTTCTGTCTTTGAAATAAATAAAAAAATAGGCAGTATCAGCAAGCACATTTTGAATGTGTAGAAAATATATTTAGATGTTTGGAATGCATTTAGATGTTTGCAGTCTGGCTGGTGCTTATATACTGTGGTTTGAAAGGCTGATGTGTAGGAGCACGTTTTTCTTAATGAAGTCAGTGGTGGTGCTGGAGTGGTGTGTCTGACAATTATAGTATGGTGGTGTGTCTTAACCATATGGATTATGAATCTGCTTTTTAAAAAAAAAAAAAAACATTTAAATTCATTTAACTTGTTCTATCTTAAGCAGCCTGATGATAAATCTTTAAATCTGATGAAAGTGCTGGCTCTCTTGTTTCAACCGAGCAATTCTGCTACGCTTAATCTGAATACTGAGTATGTTATAAAGAGCTGAATTCTATAATAATAATGTCTGTAACTGAGGGATTTTTTAATAGATGAGGAACTGGATTTGGCAGCTTGAAAATTGTAATTCTTTTTTATTTCCAGTGTTGGATGTAATAGAAAATCAGTAATATTCTAGTTATTTTTGTGATTGAAGGAAACAAAGTACTTTGCGTCAATATTTTATACCAGCTTTGCAAAAACAGTTAATAATGGCAGTGCTACGTTACTAATTGGTGAGGTGATTTTTTTCAGATCTTGGCTTTTCATGACAAAAAGTAGATGGAGAACGTGATAGGTGTTATGGTCTAGACCAGACGAGACTTTAGTCTGCCAAGGGACAGAATCTTGCAAACCTGGCACTGTCTGAAATTTGGGTAGGTACAGGTGGGTTACTGTGTTAGTCAGCTCTTTTTCCTGGGCATGAATTTATTTATTGCTGTTGGCGGAGCCAATGGACATCTTATTCGGTGTTTATTCAGCAGGAATTACACACTAGTTTGTAGGTGTGTGTCAGAAATGTATTTAAATACCTTTGTGCAAAGCCTGAAGTAAATTCAAACCTGGTTCCATGATTCTAGCAAAGTTGTTACCAAAACTGTGGTGTTACAGCTCTTTATCTACTAAAGCCAAGTGTTTCAGTATAACTTGAGCTAAGTGTGCACAAACCTGAAACACTCCAGCTGGAAGAAATATATAACATAGGTTTTGTTTGTGTAGTGATAGAGAGATGTGTATTGAATGGATATACGTATAAATCAAAATATACTGACCTGAAATAGTTTTCTAGTTCTAGAGCAAGACTAGCACACGTGAGAATCAAGTTCTGGCAGGCTTCATGGTAGATTATGCCCTTTGAAAGTGTTTCTGTAGTTTCAAGTGAAGGCAATAAAACAGTTGTCCCGTCCTTGTCCTGTTCTGAGCCTTCTTGGTTTAAGAAGGATGGGGAGCTGCTGGACCAGGGTCCGGTGGAGGGCTACAAAGATGATCAAGGGACTGGAGAACCTCTGTTAGGAGGAAAGACTGAGACCTGGGTCTATTCAGCCTGGAGAAGAGAAGACTGAGAGGGGATCTCATCATTGCTTATCACTATCTTAAGGGCAGGTGGCAAGAGGATGGGGTCAGGCTCTTTTCGGTGGTGCCCAGTGACAGGACAAAGGGCAATGGGCACAAGCTGGAATGCAGGAAGTTCCATCTCAACATAAGGAAAAACTTTACTTTGAGGGTGACGGAGCCCTGGAGGGTTCCCAGAGAGGGTGTGCATGAAGAAGTTCTCTGGAGATGTTCAAAACCTGCCTGGGTGCGTTCCTGTCCAGCCTGCTCTGCGTGACCCTGCTTTGGCAGGGGCTTGGACTAGATGATCTCCAAAGGTCCCTTTCAACCCCAACCATTCTGTGATCTTTATCCCCTTCCCATAGCTGGCCGTGTAGCAGTAACCTGTAGCCAGTGGAAGAAGAGCTGGTGAGGCATCCAGAGTTTTCTGTGGGCATGGATGGTTTGCGGACTTGATAAATGTGGCAGAGCTGCTTGGAATGGAGAGGTCACTGTGCAGAGCCACTGTAGCTGGGGTTGGTGTTATCTGCATCACCAGCTAGATTATTGTTTTACAGTCAGCTGGTGATTTAGGGTAGACTTAGGTAGTGAGAAGATTTGTGTTCAGGTTGTTACCAGACACTGGAAAATGCTGGTCGCTTGGAACTGGAAGCACAATGATATTTGTCTATATAGTGCCCTTGTTATGAAAACTAGGCCTTGAACCCTATTTATGAATCTTAAAATTCACAAGTAAGCTACATAAGCTTACTTGAATTCCCTGGAATCTGCCAATGATTTCATGAGGGGTGAAATGTATTGTTAAATTAATTCTCAGGTAATAGTATGCAAATAAAAGTTAAAGGCAAGCGTACTGCAAGCGAGCAGTCAGTAATACTGATTCCTGCTGAATTGCTTTCTGTAGCTCATAATGAGTGTAAGGCCAGAGAGCAGCTTTGGGTGTGTGCTGATGGGCCAATGCATTTTCTTTCTTACTTTCCCATAGGGTGAAGAGGGTGGTCTCAAAGTGAATATGAGCCACTTTTAAAATACTCCCAGGCCATCTGGCAGGTTCTCTATAGGGAAAGCAAAAGCTGAGGACTGTACTAAATACTTAATCAAATCTCCAGAGTACTTGGCGAGCTAAAAAATGTAACTATTAATCCACTGCAAGAAACTAGCCCTTAGAAATTAAATAGTAAGGTACTGACAACCTTGAAGCTAAGACCTAGCTGAATTTTTCTACAGTATGTAGAGAATATCTCTCATGTTTCTTTGTTGTGTGCATGGATTGATGCTTATCCATGTCAAGAAGGAATCTGAAGGCTGAGGCTAGGAAATTAGATGGCCATTAGTCAGAATGGCTTATGATCTCCAGCTGAAAAAATGTAACCTTTATTATTTTATTGGTAGGCTAATGTTTTTAGTCAAGTAATAAACCCTCGTGTGTTTATAATCATGTATAACTGCTGGGTTATACAAATATGTATGTGTGTCTTGCATACAAGTCACATGCACTTAATAAACAGGTCTTCCAGTGGAAGCTCATCTACTGAATGAATTAAGGCAACTGAATGTTGTCTTACTTCTTGTTTTCTTCAATGGAAGTTTCTGCTAAACAATTTTACAGGCTTTCAAGATACTGAGTCAACTGTGAATAGGGAATAAAATTCCCATCAGTATCTTCAATCTGCAGAGCTACAGGTGTGGCATATACCGGTTAATGTAGTCTGGGGTCATCTTGGGTGTGTTACAGTTACTGCTCCAAAGACCGAATACCCCAGTTTATAGAAGTTAGAGTGGGCTAGCAAGTCACTTCTTAATTGCTGTGGATTATCCGCAAAGTAGATACATTTAGGTACAAAGATGACTGTAGTGAAACTTTCAGGTTGCAGTCGAAGCAGATTAAGACCTTGCAAGGTTGCTGTGCTCCTGTAATAGGGAGGAAACTTGTTTTACCAATTCTGGTAAGCAGAATTGCGTGCCCTGACTACTGATTTCCCCTAATTATGCAAATGACATTTCAGGAACTATTTGAACCTCCTCAGCAGTTGTACAAATTATTCTTTCTGTATTACAGTTGACCAGTTGATTTATTGGGTGTAAAGTTAGTGCTTATATCAGGGTGGAGAGGAAGCTTGCTGGCTTTTTAAAGGAAATACTAGCCTAACTGTTACACTTAAAAAGATCTTGAAAATTAAAATTCTTCTTTGAAATACTTTTTCTCTAGTACTTGATATGTTTGTTATTATCTAGCAAATACCTCTCTTAGAGGCTTATTCTTCAGTACACTGTGATTTGAAGAACAAAGAAGGGAGAAAAATCCTTGGTATGCTGGAAATGAGAGGTAAGGCATCCAAGTGGTCTCTGTATTTTAAAATACAATCCTTAGAAATGCCATGTGGAATACAACCAGTTGAAAATATTCTTGATGTCATGGGGATTTTCTTTTCTGTGACGTGCAGTGGAACTTAGTATTAAGTGCCTGAAGCAGGCTGCAGGAGGGTGGCTTTTTTCCCTTAGAGTAGGGAAAAGGTAGGTGAGCTGGAAGGAAGAGTTGTTTTGTTTCCCATCCTCTATATTCCCTTCCTGTCTTTTGTGCCCTGCCTAGATTTCAGTATTAAACAGTTGACTTTGCAGTTATGCGACATTCTTAAAACTTTCATAGTATCCAACAAGCTTTAGCCAGGCTGTTTTGCACAGTTCACTTCTGGTTTTAATCTTTTAATTTAACATATTTGTTGATTTTATGTTCTGGTGAGCTCCTGGTTATAATAAAAAAATCCCTGCAACTCTTTGTGTTCACATTTGAAAAACTTCTATCATAGAGTGGAACCACTTAACATCTTAAGCTAATTTGTATCAAGTCTAAAAACATTCTGATACTGGCAGTAAAAGGGAGAGGGAGTTCTGGAAAACTGTGTGCCTGCTGCAGAGGGAGCCTGAGATTATTCCAAAAGCCTTTGTTGTAGCAACACTGGTTTTACAATGTGTCTTGTACTTTTTAAGTGAAAAGGGGATTGTACCACATTTACCAATAAAACTTGCTGTGTAATACTCTTGGACTGTTGTAATAAGGCTCTTGGCTTTTCTGTTTCAGTGGGACTTGGTTTCTGAGATTCTCAGCTGGTACAAAAATGGGATGTAATTTCATAGATCATGTGTGTTCTTCTGAAGATATTTCTCAAAGTCTTAAAGATTCTATTTTGGGTGCCTGGTAGATAATGCCTTAAAATTATTTCATTTGTCTTGTGTCAGATGAAGGTGTTTATATAGAGGAAGCTCACAGCTGTGTCTAAGTCTGTGTCTTTAATTTTGCCTTTTTGTTCTACTTTTTCTGTCATTTTTGAGAATTGGAAATGAATGAGAGCATTTGAGAAACTTTGCCAGTTATATCCTTAGCAGGGCGTGTCGTCTTCACTGAAGACTTATTTGCATGCCAAGTCTGAAACTTTATTAGGCTGTCTGTTTTCCTGAACAAATACCAAAGGAGACAAAAATACTGACCTACTCTACACTGGGAATTAAAATCAAGACAAAGACATGAAATTCTTTGGCCAGAAGCTAACACTTCTTTTTCTAAGGAAATTGATAATTGGAGTGCACATATATTTTTATTTATTCATTTATTTAATTTTATTTTTTAACCAGCCTTAAAAGCCAGTTAATCAGTCCCCAGAACTGTGTTTTATGTTAAGTCATGGAGATCAGGAATTTTGCTGAGATGTCTTGGCCAGAACTGACCTGTTTTAGTAAATTAGAAAATATCCTGAAGTCAGCCTGATGAAGGAGGTGCTTTTTTTGGAATGACGTAAAGCTTCAGTGCAGTCAAACATAGAATAATAGTGACTGAGAATTTTCTGATGATTTAATTGTGCAGTTATTGGTAACTTGGTTTGAAGAATGTTTCTGTGAAATAGAAGTTCAGCCAGAGTAATTTTTGGAAGTTGATTTTTTTTTCAGAATAATAAATTGTGAATATTCTGTGTTTTTCTACCTACCCACAAACTGTGTGGAAAAAGACCTTGTTTTAGGATGTCTTTGGATTAAACTTGTACACAGAGCTAGAAAAGCTGCAAGGCCTGAACACAGGTCCTTGGGTGTAAGTGTGTGATGCTCGGTGGGGATGGGAAAGCTAGACAGGGAGAAGAGAGGGGAGCAAGAGTTCATTGCTCACAGTGCAGTTGCTTTTGTTCTTCGGTTTACCATCTGCTTGATTTGTCTTTTAAAAAAAGGGGAGGGAAATTGTGTGAGCCTGGGGAAAGGGAAAGGATCTTCTACTTACTTTCTGTTAAAGCTTTTTCCCATCATCCATTCTGTTTCCAATTCCAAACGTGTCGTGACTTACTTTCCTACCTTGTTGACTTCACTATGTTGAATTTTAGTTTTCCGTCCATCATGGTCTACCTCATCATACCCTCTTTCCTGAGTAAAAATGGAGGCAGTTCTAGTCTCTCTGGCGTCCTTGTTAATACCTCCTCCTTTCTGTCTAATGTCTTGTTGTCAATCTTCTTTCTTCATAACTCCATTGATTCTCCAGCATTCCCAATTGGTTTTTTTCTGTCATCCATGTTTCTCTGGCTTCCTGGCCCAAAAGCTCAGGATTAGGTCTGAGAATGTAATGCTTCCTCTTGGACTGGCCCTGCTGTAGAAGAAGGTGCAAACCTTTCTCACTTGTGCCTGCCCTAAATTGTTGAAGCACCTTGGAGAAAAGTTACTGCAGAGGTTATATGGATGAAACAACTGTAGAAGAGAGACATTTGCCTGGGTTCCTGCATTACTGGGATGAAGCACAGTTTGCACTATAAAGTACCTTTATACAGCGTGTGTATGTTGGGTTATACTTGTGCACGCTGCAGTACGTCTTCAGGCAGTTCAAAGCTGTTGCTTCTCCAACTTTCTGGGCTCCAGAAAGTCTTTCCTTCATGTTTAGTGTTTACCCAGCTTAAATGAGACATATTTCAAGTAATGTGTCCTTAGCAAAGGGAACTTATTCTGGACTTTCAAATCATTACTTCAAGCAATATGAGTCGGAAGCCTTAAATGATGGTGTTAACATGGTCTTGTTCAGCAACACCTGACGTTAGGTTATTATTTCAGTCATTTACGAAGGCTTAAGTTACAAGCTCTTAAAAAAGAAAGTAGTTCTCTTGTTTCCATTACAGAAGAATTTGCTCCCTGTGACTTCTTTTGGGTGGTTTGGGTTTTTTTTAGATTACTAGATTTCTTCATGGCACATTTCTATTCATCAAAGGGTATCACCTTCCCTGGGTGTCGGCTTTCCTCAAGTCTGCCAACTTTTACTTTAAGAAAAAACTGTCGGCTTTACTTGAAGATCCAAGTGGACATTTCAAAGTGATTTAAGGGGGCAGATGGGTGATCACTTAAATGTTGGATTTGAATGTAATTTGTAGTCTTTACTAATGTTTTGTGTGACTACTGTATTGTAAACCCTTTTGCTTTGTTCACTGCAGTATATATAGGGAAGTTTCTAAGAGTAAACTTTCACATTTCATGTTTATGTAACAAGCTGTTTTCCTTAAAGTTCTCTGCAAAGTTTCTTGCTTTTTAGGAGCACCAAATGCTAGCAGAGCTGTTTTGACTTTTACTGAAAAGTTGGTGCAGTGGCTCACTGTTGGGCAAGAAGTAGGATGAACTTCTCACGAAGTATATGTAACTTGAAACAGCTTGTTCCGGTATGACTAAATCTTCTGGACCAAATCTATTCTTTTTAAGTTGAACTAGAATTAGTTTGGCCTCAGACATCTTACTCAGAAATGTAATTTAGCATTTATGCTACTCCTTCCCTGTTCTGCTGAGAGGATTACATCAGTTATAAAATAAAACACGACAGCAGTTATTTTTGCTGCCTTGCATGATTTTGGAACTGTTGAAAAACAAAAAACCCAACCAACCCAAAGCCCCCAAACAAATCCAGCTTCTTAAACCTTTTCTAATTACCAGCTTAGACTCCATAAAAATTCAAGAGGTTAAAAAAATATGTATATGTTTTTCTTCTTCAGATAATATCTCCTACGGCATTGTTTTTGGCTGCAAAAGTGGAAGAACAACCACGGAAACTTGAACATGTTATTAAAGTAGCACATGCCTGTCTTCATCCTCAAGAGCCACAACTGGACACAAAGAGTGATGTAGGTGGAAGTAATGGTTTCAAAGATAATCACATGATGCTTCGTCTAATGATGCCTTGAGTTTTCTTGGCTGGATTAATGTTGTCTGCAAGCTAGAAAAAAAAAAAAAAACTTGTTTTTACACTGTTTAAGTCTTTTGTATTGTTTAATATAACTTATTAAAGGCTTGAATATTTGTGTTACAAAACTTGAAGAGGTTGCATCATCTTGAACTTGCATTATTTTTAAGATTTCTATGTGTGCAGTAGAAGACTAGATGTTAAATAAGAGGTTTTGGGTGTGGTTCCCTAATTAACACCATTTGTGCAGGGAGGAATTCAGGACACTGTGTGTGTCTTTCTCACCCAGGGGCTGGCTGGGCATCAGTATCTACATTCTGTTTTAAGGGATGGGATACAGTTGTCAGCTGCTGCCTCTGCTATACAATGGTCTTCCTTTCATTTGCCAAAGCTTGTACAGCTTCCACTTACTTTATAGATCACACTTTCTTTCCCAAGATGAGTCTTCCTGAAACCAAACATAGGAGGAATTATGGTGGAAATACACCAGAGTTGTGCAGCTTGAAGGTCAGGCTGAGCTGGTTATACCCTGCTGGACCTCAGCTGACGTATACAACTATTTGAACACCTTTGTTATGCTCCTGATTCTTGGAATGACCCATGGAGGGGGGGGTGTGTGTGTGTATGTATATATACATGCGTTTGAGCCCACAAGCTTAAGCTTGCTTAAGAAGGACCAACTGAGTGTCCCCAGCTGTATTTTAAAGTATGTGTAAAATGGATAACCTGCCCAGAGATACGTGAGTTGATTTTCACTGACGAGCCTTTGTAATTCTTATAGCATCCCCTCCTTTTCCCCACAATGCGTTGCTGAAGTAGACTAAGTAAATCTTCCTGTGAAATATGGTTTAGACTGGTAGAACAGAATTTGCAGCAATGCTTGTACTGGTAGAAGAAGGTATTACTGCAGTGAGGTGTTCTGAGTTGTCAGTTCTAACTGGCTTGGGTGGTGGGTACCCGTGGGGTTCTTGGGTAGAAACTTGCTTCTAGTACCAGCGTTCAAATCAGAAGTGTGTGATTAAAATTTTGAGGCGATAGCTACGTCTTGACCTGTTTGCCTATTTGTTTCAGGCATACCTTCAGCAAGCCCAAGAGCTGGTTATACTTGAAACAATAATGCTTCAAACTTTAGGTATGTCTTTCTGAATGTCTCCTGTGTGGGCAGCTTACCATGAAGAAGTAATGGGACCCAAGTAACTGGATTTTTGGTGTGCTGTTGATACACTAGAATTTTACTGGTTTTGTGTACAACTTACAAAAAATAAAGTGTATAGAGACGATTAGGGCCAGCAAGCCTGAGAACACTGGCTTACTCAGATATTCTTAGCTACCACTTTGAGTATATTGTTTAAGAAAAAAAATAAAAATCTTACAGCAGTGACCTAATTCTTAAAATAGCATCATAAACCAGGGTTTCTTAAAACAGATGTACAAATTGACTTAATTAGTAATTTAATTTTAAATTCATGAGTTTAAGTCTCAGAAGTCAGTGAATAAAGTATGTGTGCATGCAGATGTGTTTCAGTGTCTGTAATACAGCTTTTACTGACTTATTTTTGTGCTAGAAACTGTGCAGATGTGTTCAGCCTTAAAAACACAGCACCTTCCCAAGTATATGTATTTTTAGGACTTAGATTACTGAAGGAATGTTTTACTAATTATCTCGAAACAGCTATACTGTCTGCCATTCAAACATATATAAAAAAGTACAGCACAAAAGGCAGTTAAATAGTGTTACTTGATCTTCAGTGCAAAGGCTCAGCAAGCATCTCTAGGTCTGGGGAAAGGAAAGGGGTTTGGTTTGGTTTCTTAACAGATGGAAATGTATAGTCCTAAAATGTATTCTTAACTCTTCAGGTTTTGAGATTACCATTGAACATCCGCACACAGATGTTGTGAAATGTACGCAATTAGTGAGAGGTCAGTGACTTTTAACAGCTTCTGTAAGTCCTTTTTTACCTTTCTAGTAATATTTGGAGGTGATATTATTTGTCTAGTATGATCTTCACCAACTATGTTTTTCAAAGAGTTTGTTTAAAGCTAATTACTGAAAGCTTGATCCTTAACCTTTAGAGTCGGATGAGGAGTTTAGTTCTGCACTTCAGAATATTTTTGCTTGCTTTATTAGCTTTGATTTTAATCACATCTGCTCCATGTTTTCTTAAATGACAGAAGCCATTAGTAGTTGAAAACAGAATAACCAACTACTTAGTATTGTTCCGGGTTGATTGTTTTCACTCAGAAGTAGGTTTCCCAAGTAAAATTCAGTCTGCGTATTGGTTGGTGGCTAATGCTGGCTTTCTGCCTAACAAATCTTTTTAGATAATGAATTGGGGGATAAAGACTGTGCATAACAGGTCTGTGATCACATGCAAATGCTTCAAGATGTGACTTAATTCTGTTTTCTAGAGCAGGGTGTTCTTACTGGTTTTGGATGGTAGCACAAATCCCTGAACCTTTTGTTAAACAATCATTTCCTCTAACTTGGGTGCAGTTTGTAAATGTGACTCTGGTTACAGACCTGTCTTATTCTTTAATAACTTTTGTTGAATTTTGGCATTCCTTTAATTCTTAAATTGCTTTCCTTTGGAGCTTTAAAAAAAAAAAAAAAAAGAGATTGGAGTGAACAGAAGTGAGGAATCAATTGTAAAAGCACCTAAAATAAGCTTTCACTTCATATTCTTTAATTTAAAAGTGTTATGGTCGTTTGTCTTTAGTCAGTAGCTGTTGTTGCACTGAAAAATGCAAAGTTAAGGTTTTAAAATTATTTTTTTTCCTTTATAAAATACAGGAAAGTTAAGTGCAACCTAATCGTGTTAGCTCAATCTGTTTTGTAGTCAGTCTAGACCTAAAGTTGTTCTCTGAAGGAACAGTGTCTCTCCTCTCTCGTTGTAAAGTAGCTTCCTGGTGTAGTGTCTGCCGTCTGATTCCCAGTAGGAGTGGTGCTGTAACTCATTTGCATATAAAGTAGCTTTTTTTTGCCATTCTTGCTATAAGATAATGATTCTTTGCTTTCTTTCTGGGTTTGATTGTGACTCAGTGCCTGAGTCTAATTGCACCTAATGTCTCAGTAGTCTGCAGCAGCAGCCCTGTAGGGTTTTGCTTTGGGTCAGTGTAAATGTGGGCCCTTGTGAGTGCCATGAGGGAAATCACTATTCTCTGTGAGCCCCTGCACTTCTTGGGGTTTGGAGCTGTGGGGAGGAGTGACAGACACAGGATTTCCACATTAGCAAGAATATTTGGCTTGGGCCTATGAGAAGAAACACATACTGCTATGCAAACTTTATATGCTCTACTCAAGGGCAGAGACCACTCTAAGACAGTTCAGCTCTTTCCGTTGTGTTTTGTGTGCTGACAAAATTCGTACGTTGGAGGTCCATGCTAATTTTTCAATTTGCCACTTCAAAGCTACTATTTACTGTCAGCACAGTTTGACAAAATACTTAGAATTCTAAAATTATACCAGATCTTGACATCTGAAGATTCCAGTGAGGGCTGGAAATCCATGTTTCTCAAGCACTGGTGCAAAGCGAATGTAACACATCCGATGCTTGGAAACCTGCTCACTGGAGGAGGTGTGTTCCTCCGTGTGTGTGTATGCAAGCGGAATTCTGGTCAGAATATGCCCCTACCATCCTAGCAGTGGTGTGGGCTGTAAACACAAGACTTGAGTAACTCCTATTAAAAAAAACCCGGGACAAATTAATCCATAAATTAAAAACATTGAGCATGAAATCTGTAGTCATGGACACAAGTCCAGCAAATAGAAAATAATTGCTGTGGAACGCTACTCTTAAGTATTGAGGGAACGAAGAGATGGGCTTGCAGGCACAGTGATGTATCCTCAAAGATACAGTGGGTTTAGTTCTCTATCTCTTAGCATTTATTTAATGGACAGGGTGTTGTTTTAATGTGAATAGGTGCAGTGCTTAGATAGTGAGTCCTGGAGCTTTCAAAATGTATGCAAGACTTGTCAGTGATAACTCTTTAGCGTTAAAAGGGATTGACGAAGAAGTTAAAGGGTTTGGGTAACATGTCTTCCTGGAGAAAAAGCATTATTTCAGAAAGCAAAGATACCTTTTTTTATTAAAGGGGATTAACTTAGCCAAGACTGTTAAGGTTAAAACCTCCAAATGTTTGTGGAGAGAAGGAAGGGCAGAATATAACATGGGTGAGGCTACCGAGTTAGCCGAGGTACGCGAGGGCTGGCTTAGCTCCTGTGCGCTGAATTGCCACAGTGTGAGAAGATGCCCTTTTGCTGGCTAAGCTTAAGTGGCCAAGAGGATGGCTGATTCTCCAGACCACTTCTTTTTGTCTTGCATCCAGAGTCATGTGCTTTATGCTGTCACTGTCACCTTTATTGCCCACTTAAAAAAAAAAAACAAAAACAAAAAAAACAGATTCTATTGATGATGCTCAAAAGACTCAGCCACATCCTTTGTCAGAAGACTGCCTAGTCTCATAATGGCAAGCCAGAATTGATTTCTGGAAGCTGAAGATGAACTAGTAAGTGGGAATTGGTGCAAATTACCATAATTGCTTCAACATACAACTTGAAAAAGGTTTTATTCTTCATCTGTAAGATCAAAAGCCTTTCCGAAGGTGGTATCGAACAGCAGAGATTGTTGTAGATAAGGGGTGACTGGATGGATACATAATGACTTGTGATGTTCAGGCATAAGGTAGATAATTATTTCTTCTGGAACTATTCTAATTCAGAATTAGAATCTGAAAAATTTGTGAGTTGATTAAATTGTTCCATCTTTACAGTTTGGTCAGTAGAGCAGACAAGGGAAATGGTGTGGGCTCAGTCTTTTTTCTGCACCGTTCTTCCTCAGTGTCAAGAAACTGAGAAGAGGAGACAGGACCATCATTCCTTAGGATCCCACAGGTCCTCTAAGGAATCTGGAGGCAGTGAATCTATGAAGGCCTGTCAGCAAGCTTCCATGCCCATTCCAAGGATGCTGCAGTACTCAAGAGAGAAGAAAAGGAAAAAGGACAAAAAGAAAAAACAACAGTAAAAACAGTTCCTGGTGTCAAACTACCTTACTGGCTTGAATGCTGGTTGAATTATCAGCAGTGAAATGTGCCCTAGTGCCAAGACCGTAGAATCATGCCATGGTCCTCTTAATCTCTGGTGCAAAAATCAGTCTGTTCCCAGCCTGCTTCTGGTGGAACTTGAAGTGGAGGAATCTGTATCCTTATCTCCATCTTGGGAAGCCTTCAGTCATTCCTTTTTCTGTGTCAGTTACACAGCCTTCTTTTGAAACTGAAGATTGGATCCCAAGGATTTCTGGGACTGGTCTCGCTGTTCTACAGGTTATCAGGTATCTTGAACATCCCTACTAATCTTTGGTGGAAATTACACTGCCAAATTCTTCAGACATACCACAGTATCTGTGTGCATGGCTGCCATTGCTTAAATTGGGCTGATAAAGGCAAGGCGGCAGAAGAGGAGATGAGTCTGAATGAATCTGCTTTTTTCAGAGGGTATTCTGATGAGGAAAATTTAGATCTTGGGATACTAAGTGGTGTGGAAAGATCTTACGCAACATCTGCTACAGGTGGCCTTCATGTTCCAAACAGGCTTTTACAGGCCTGTTGCCAAAGTTTAGATAATTTCAGGAAAGTAAATCCACCGTGACTGCTCAGACCAAAACGCCTGCACCACGACCTCCTCCAGTCCTTTCCACATCCACAGGCATCCACCACCACACCTCCAGTCTGAGCCTGTGGCTCTCTTCCTTTTGCCCAGGAGGACTTCAGCACAGTTTCTGTCTTCTGATGTTGTCTGACTTGGCTGCGGTCTCCTTTTTCCGGGGAATGCTTAGGTATGTTGTCAGGGTCCCAGGCGTAGCCCCCTACCACTCTCCTAAGGATGACCGGGCAATCACATTTTCACAATTACCTCAGAATATCACCTAGTATTGAAGAAAAGACTCGGATATCTTGGAATTGCACCAGCTGAACTGTGTGGCTGTGCCCAGAAAAAAGCATTTTGGTTTCCGCTTGGGAATTTCTTGGAGACAGGAGCCCCTTGGAAGGTGTATCGGACAACAAGTCTCATTGCAAAATCTTGATTGTTCCTTTAGTAATCCCCTGCCTTATGGTTGCTTCTGCAGCAGCGAGACAGGGCGAGTGTTTTAAATCACTCCTGAATGATAAAATAAAACACTGATTGTTAGTGGCTGGCGTCAGCCATCGGTCCTGCGACTTGTGAATTATAACAGATAAGCTCTGCTGGCTGCTCTTAACCTCTCCTTCAAGATTACTTTAATTTGGAGATGCACTTTCCACTACTATAAAGGAAATAACACCCCAAAATACAGGAAGCAAAATTCATTAGCTTTAATTTTAGCAATGGATTATACTAACCCAAGGCTTTCCTACATATAAGAAAAGAGTTTAGGATGGATGTTTTCAGTTGTGCCCCCTGTGACCATAGGCTTTAGTTATGAGCTGAAATTTTTTGCTGGTGGTGACAAGGATGATGATTCAGCTGTAAATAAGTTAAAGCAGTATCATCCTGCTTGTAGTATAGGTCAGGTATTCAGCACAGTGGTTTTTGATTGAGGCTAAAATGTGTGTTTCAAGATGTGATTCTTTTCTTCCAGGTATGTGTTTTGGTTTACTCAACTTTCAAGCTGATGTTAAAGAGAACTTTTCTGGCATCTGCTTTTCTTCCTTGTTCCAAAGGGACATTTCAGTGAGAGCAGAGATGCTTCTTGGTCTGGTCCCTTAATTCAAACATGTTGTAACTTTACAGAGTATAGAAAGCATTGAAAATCCTTCAAACATTACTTTGATGAAAGATGAAGAGCAGGACATCCATTTCAGTCTTACTGAACCATTCTGTATTTTCTTTTGTTTCATTATGATGGTCTCGTTTCTCCTTTTTGGTAACACCGCCTTACGGGTTTTTTGGATGGGAGGGAGAGGAAAAGGTTGAACTCCATGGTTACCTGGCATACGCTTACCATTGTCGCTTGCAAACAAAATTATCATAGTATAACACCGTGTCACATTGTCAGTTCACCTTTTGATTATTATGGCTTAGTAGAATTGGTGTGTAGGAGGTGATCCTGTTACCTCCCTACTTCACATTCTTCTCAGATCATGGCCCTGCCCGGCTGTGTAGGGTGAAGGCAAATCCGATTTGTACTCGGCGATCCTTAGAAGTCAAGTTAAATTACATCTCTAATATGCTGTTTAAAAATTAAATCTTAAAAGCCATCACAGTCTTTCTTAAACTTTATGGAAAGCTTATTATTAAAATAAAAGTTTAACGGTATTCCCTTTGACATAAAATTAAACAATACACTCTCTGCAGGTAGCACTGGTTTCAAGTGATAGTGTCAAAGTAAGAATTCAATGAAGGCTGCATTCAATCTTCAGTTAAAAGCATTGTGCCCAGCTATCCCATTGTATGCATGTGACAGTAAGTTCTCTTACTCGAGTGAGGAGTTGGGGTGTCACTGGCAGGGGTCGGCGCTGGATGGCTGTAACAGCCTAAAGTGGCAGCTTTTCACTTCTGGCAAGTTGCAGTCTTGGGGGGCTGGGGGGGGGTTGTTTATTTCCTATCAAAGCTTTGCCGTAGGTTTAATAAATGCAGAACCAAATGTTTTATGTCCCCCTTGGTTCAAAGGGAGCAGAAAACTCATTTAATTATTTTCCCCTCTATCTTGGGAGCTTGCTGTGTTGCAGGGTGTTGGGAGAGAGCTGTGGCTGGTTTGGGGAGGGTGCTGTGGGTGGGAGGGTGTTCTCCAGCTGTCCTGCCGTGCTCCTCTTCGAGAGCAGAACTCGCGCTGTGCTATCAAGTGGCTTTTACCGTGTGCCTCTCCGCAGTCCAGGGCTGTGCCAGGGACCCTGCCTGGGTGAGGGTGGGGAAGGAGGGGTCCCAGGAGAGCGTTTGCAGGGTAGATTAGCAACGGGGAAACTGTCCAGTGGGTTGCACAGCGGGAGGGTCAGGGAACAGAATGACTGGTCCGTCTCCAGTTACTGAACGTAGCGGGCTCTTCTGTATTGTGGAAAAGGTGTTTTTTTTTAAAGGCTAGTTAGCTGCATTCGCAGCAGTTTTGTGGAAATACCAGGTGGAGCTTTCGGAAGGTAAAACCGCTTTCATTGTGGAATGACGCTGCCCGGTTAGTGCAGCTGCCTAATCTCTCCCTTTTTCTTTTCTTACAGCAAGCAAGGATTTGGCACAGACATCCTATTTCATGGCTACCAACAGGTTGTTATCCTGAACCTCTTTGTTGCACTGTTGTAGCACACTATAGCTTCCTTTACTGCAGGGCCCCCTCCATGTGTCTTACCCTTGTTGCAACAGGAGACTGGGCCATCTCCAGTGGTGGTTCCTTCCTGTGTGCAGTGCGGTGTATTGTACAAGGGCCCGATGGCACAAAGGGGTTAAATGCACAATGAGAAGTGTAGTGGTGCTTTCTGATGACATTTTCTCGATTGTGAGTGCATAAGTCTAAAATTGGTAGCCTGAATAGCAGCTAAAGATTACAAAGAGCTAAACTTAACCTAGAAATTCGAGGATCTTGGTAAGTACAAAACTTATTTTTAGTTTACACTTGTAGTTAATGGCAGTTTTCTCTTAATTTTAAATATAATGATCCAATCTTAACTTATGAAATCGTAGCAGGCCTAAGAGCTTTCCAACTAGCTGATTTTTCATTTCAGACGGCCTAATAGTAGTCCAATGTTCTTCCTTTTAGAAACGGCTCTTTAATCTTTATATGTAGTTTTAAAACTTACGTACTTACATAAATTTAAAGTTGTAGGAGCCCGAATGGGGATTGTGTATACATAGCCTGCTGTAGAAAGATGGAATTTGAGAACAGATTTTACTCTCAATGATTTCAATTTACTACCTGCGAAACAACTTTGAGCGTTATTTAATAGGATTCCATTACGTGTAAATAGCTTTCAAGCAGTTACCTGCTGGTTATTGGAATTCTTCCAAATAAGTATTTTGCGGTGGTTCCGTGATGGGCAGGGTTCTGTGTTGGAAACAGCTGTTAAGAAAAGCTGTGATGAAGCAGCGAAACCAAAGGGTTTCAGCTGGGAGCTGAAGGCCAGTTGCCGAGTGTCCCAGATCCTGGCCTAGTGAGAGCTAAAGCCCACGAGTCATTCACTTGGCCGCTGAGGGACTACTGCTGCGGTCCTTCGCCTGTCTCGTTCAGAGCTGTATAAAAAGCTGTGCTTTTTACTGTTAACGCTGTAATATTAGTATTAGACTGCTTTAAGTACTTAACTACAGTAGAATAACTGTTAAATTTATTTACTGTTGATCACGCTTTTTATTGCAAATAAAACTTTACTAGTAGATAAATGCCCTGCCCTTTGTTTTCTGAAGGCAGTGAGATATCTTACAAACTTAATCAGACAAATGTTCCATGATCTAATGTTTAACTGCTGTTGCTTGACGAGTTACCTTATTCCGCGTGTTAACGGTTGATTTGTTTGGGTTTTCTGTTTTACATGTTTGATTTCCTTTGGTTCCTCCTTACGAAATTTGTGCAACAGCCTTCACCTTACTACGTTCTGTCTTCAGTACAAGCCCACAGTGATAGCATGTGTGTGCATTCACTTGGCCTGCAAGTGGTCCAACTGGGAGATTCCAGTATCCACGGATGGAAAGCACTGGTGGGAATATGTAGATCCCTCAGTTACTCTAGAATTGCTGGATGGTGAGTGACGCTGCCTTTTCACACCTCAAAATTCAAGGGTTGTTTAATGTAAAAATTGGGAGCGTAGTGTAGTAAGAGCGTACCTTTAAGCCTAACATCTCACTGATTTCACATGCTGGGTGAGAGAAGGGTATAGGAGAGGGGTGAACTTCGGAAGACAAATGTAAGTTTTGAGATCCTTCTCACTGTATCCTCTGGGTTGGGGCACCTGCGTCCCTTTTGGACGGTGCAGGTTAGAATTTTGCTTTCAAGTGCTTTCTAGAATTTGGAAAAGATGGAGATCCACCAGTGGAAAACCATTAGGAGCTGGTCCGAGTTTATGGTTTCCCTGTCACCGAGACAATTGGTTTTGAGGCTCTACATATAATTGCCTAATTTATGCAGGTCGTTGAATGTTATCATTTTGGTATAGCTTACGATACCTCAGCCCCCTGTGAGATGGTTTATTAAATGACTCCTTGCCAGAAGAAAGCATATACCCAGAAGACCATATATCTAGAAATTTACTGTCTTTTTAAATAGCACTTACCAGAGTGGAGTGTGAATTTTAGGCCTACGTATGCGACTGCAGGGGCGGTGGAGGCTTCTGGGGCTTTCAGATCTATGTGTTGGATTTTGCTGTTGGCGCTAAAGCAAGACGTTTGTTTCGAAGTGGTGGTGGAGGCCTCTGGCTTGGCACAGCCCAGCACAGCTCCCCGTGGCCTGCTCTTCTCTGCTGAGCTTTGATTTCTGAATGGCAACGTTATTACTTATTTTTTTTTGAAAGCAGAAACATGAGTAGATGTCACGTGAGGCACCGAACCAGAGTCAGCAAGTTGAATTGTCTGTGGCTTAGTTGGCTTCTTGGAGTTGTGTCTATAGGTTGAAATACCACCCTGCCTGCCTTCTCCTCTTGCCATTGGTTTTGTCTGGCCATTTGCATCGGTTTTTAAGATCCCAAGAGACACTGAGCTCGCGGTGAACACCGCTTAATCTTCAAGCATTTACGGAGCTGGTGTGTGTGATAGACTCGGGCAGAATAAAGCGCTGACACAGTTTTGCGCTGGGGAGCAGCTTAGGTTCTAACTCCCGTATGGAGTTCTGGAGAAGCCAGTTCTTCCAGACACACAAGAGATTGACTTCTGACTTTAAATTCTGACTGTACCCAATTATTTTAAGCTTGTGAGTAAATTTAAACTTCAGTGGAAAGTATTTTTATCTGCAGCCGACCGGCAGAGAGACCTACGTTTCCTTGCGGACGTGCTAATCAGAAGGACTTTGGGTTTTTAACACAGCCAACTACTTCCCCTCAAACACAAACTAACCAAAAACTTTTGGTTAAAGTCTGAAGGCTCCTGTTTTGTTCAGAGCTGGTGCTGGTCGTTCCTGAAATTTGGTGGAATGACTGAAAGAGACTGACTTAGGCATTTATACTCTAAAGGAAACTTAACTTCGCACAGGGACGGCCCAAGCTCAATGACAAGTACGCTCTTTTAGGAGCTCTCGTTTGTACATACCTCTAGAAATGTTTGGTGTAAAAAGTCCAGATTGTGGAAGAGGGAAAATTGAATCTTAAATTCAGACTTGTATTTTGGAACGCACACAGCGGTCAGAAGTCTGTCAGAGTAAAATCCTAAAGCTTTTTCTGTTCAGCGCTTGTCTAATAAAATTATTTTCTAAATTTAAATGGGAACCGCGCGCAGGCCGTAGTCACTCCTGCAAAAGCTGTACGTGCTGTTCGACTAAGGAAGTGTTTAAAGTTTAACCTGCTTATTACAGAATCGGATGTAAGAAATGGCTTTGGTTTTTTCTCTACCCAGAGCTAACTCATGAGTTTCTGCAGATACTGGAGAAAACGCCTAGCAGGCTCAAGAGAATTAGAAATTGGCGGGTAAGAAATTTTCCTCTAACAGTGTCTAGCAAAAAGAGGTGAACTTCTAGGAGAATGGTGAACCGAGGGAAAAAGCTTACTTGTATCTTATTTGCTCGTTATTCCTGAAGCTGGGTTGGGAGGGGGTGAAACCTTGAGTCAGCTCTTATCCTCACCTTTCAGCTAAATCTGCACGCACCGCGCAGGTGTTCTAAGCTGGGTATTTTCTCGCTTCTTTCCTTTTTGCTTAGGCCAATCAGGCTGCTAGGAAACCTAAAGGGGACGGACAGGTATCCGAGAACTCGCTTCTTGGATCGTCTTTGGTCCAGAACTCCATTTTGGTGGATACAGTTACTGGTGTCACCGCAAACACAAGTTTCCAAAAACCATCAACGTCGTTTCCTGCACCGGTACCTCTGACCTCAGGAAGTATTTCTGTTCCAGACAGTCACGCACCTGAAAATTTGGCAATACTAGCTACGGGAATGCCAAGTACCTCATACAGTTTGGCATCGCACCAGGAGTGGCCTCAGCATCAAGAACAAACGAGGACAGAACAAATTTACTCCCAAAAACAGGAGGCATTGCCTGCTGGTCAGTACAACATGAACTTCCAGCCGGGCACGTCGGTCCAGTTGCACTCTGGGGTACATCACAGACCTGACAAACTTGGGGAGCATTCTGCTGTCAAACAAGAGTATTCTCATAAGTCAGGAAATAAACATCACGGACAGGTCGCGGCTCCTGTAATAATTCCTCAAAAAATGTCTCTGGATAAATACAGAGAGAAGCGCAAACTGGAAACCCTGGAGCTGGATGTGAGAGAACACTACGTAGCAACCCCGAGCGAGCAGCAGCATAAAAAGCACTCGCAGCTGCAGCCGGCCGGCAGTTCATCCGTTACCTCTCCTATCAAAATGAAAATCCCCATTGGAAACGCGGAGAAGCCTGACAAACACTCGTCTGATAAGAAAGAAAAGGGTGGCTCGCTCAAACTGCGTATACCCATCCCACCCACCGAGAAGGGTGCCAGCAAGGAGGAGCTGAAAATGAAAATTAAGGTTTCTTCCTCGGAAAGGCACAGCTCGTCGGATGAGGGTAGCGGGAAAAGCAAACATTCGAGCCCCCACGTTAGCAAAGAGCATAAGGAAAAACACAAAGAACACTCTTTGAACCGCCACCACGGCCTCGGGCACAAGCACTCCCATTCCCACAGCGGAGGGAGCAGCAGTGGCGGCGGTAAACATGGCACTGATGGAATGACCCCGGCTGTTCTGAGGAGTCCCGTTGGCCTGAGTAGTGATGGCAATTCCTCTAGTTCCGGCTCTTCGAGGAAGAAGTTGCACAGCAACGATGCTTCTCACAACCACCACTCCAAAATGAGCAAAAGTTCCAAAAGTTCAGGTAGTTCATCTAGTTCTTCCTCTGTTAAGCAGTATGTATCCTCTCACAACTCTGTTTTTAACCTTCCCTTACCCCCTCCTCCCCCTGTCACATACCAGGTGGGCTACGGACATCTCAGCACCCTCGTGAAACTGGACAAGAAACCAGTGGAGAACGGTCCTGATGCCAATCACCAGTACAGTACAAACAGCCAGCATATGGACTACAAAGACACATTCGACATGCTGGATTCGCTGTTAAGTGCCCAAGGAATGAACATGTAGTCAATTCTTAGGTTGTTTTTCTTTACTTGCGTTTTGTTTTGGTTTTGTTTTTGTTTTTTTTTTTAATTTAAGAATCGTTAGGATGGAAAACTTCCCACTAGAGCAGTAGCAAGCCCAGCTGTTGCTGCCGTGGTTTCAGTATGTGTAAGTGCTGCTTTCTCCTTCACTCTGAAAAGAAGAGGTACAGTAAACGAGTCTTTATCTCCACATACGATAGTGTTATAAATACTGTCATAGCATGGAAGGTGCAAAAATCTCAGTATTTCTACAACCGCAGCTAAGAACAGTAGAATGAACGTCCGCTTTTAGGTGCATAGGATGCCTCCAGCATTGATTATTTATCATTTTGAGTACCGCAGCCACAACTTTTCGTTGCGTAGGATTTTTTGAATGAGTGTCATTGTTTTCTTGTGTATTTATACTGTATGTATGATTTGCATGTCTCAAAGCTAAAGGGATTAAAAACAGTATGCTGACAACTGTTTACAAGAAAGTGGAGAAAAATGTACATACATTTTTGTATGTTTAGATATACCGTAAATACTCAGGATTGGAGCTGCTTGTAAGTATAACAAAATACACATCACTTTATTTTATCTCGCCAGAGTCCATCACTTTGTCCAAACGAAGATGGCACTTTGTCTTGTTTAACTTTAAACTGTAGGCCTTAGCGGAAGCCGCTTAAAAAGGGACGCTTGCCCCGAGCAGGTACCCGGTACCACGCAGGGCGTCCCCGGACAGTATTACCAGAGGCAGGAAACGGGGGAGGCCTCTGCTCGCTCCTTACGGCCAGACCTCGGAAACGTCCCTAGTTTTTGGTTTCGGTTTGGTTTTGTTTTTTTTCTGAAGGAAAAAGGAATTAAAAGAAAAGTTTACATAATCTTTTGATGTGAAGTGCATTTAAATGTTTATTGGCTTGATGCAGTAAAATAGGCACAGAGCTGTTAATAATGGTTATGTAGATTAATGTGACTTAACTGCAATTCATAACCGTGGAAGAAATCATCTTTTTTTATTAAAAAAAAAAAAAGGGTCATAATTTATTTTACTAGCAAACAGGGGTCACTGTTTCCATTACCATTTCAGAATAATACCCGCATTCTGAAACCCAAAAACTGTACTTGTGTGTGATGCCATATTTCTTTTACAGGTGAATGCAGTCTTCACAGTCAGTAAGAATAAAACTATCGATACCCAACTTTATATTCCAACAATAAAATAGTTACCATTGAGTCTGTGCATTGTACTTGTCATTAGTTACCAAATTGGAAGATACTCCTCC
>VZRU01016429.1:0-18798 GCA_013398155.1 Pedionomus torquatus | reverse complement strand
CCTTTGCTTCCTTTCCATTCAGGTGATCGGGTATTTGATACCCAAAAAGCAAACTCTAGAAATCTGATACCCTCCTGAGCTGCTCCCTCGCTCTGCCCTGTTTTAACAGTGGGTAGTTGGGGGGAGCGGGGAGGGGAAGGCGCGAGGGGGTGGGTGATGAGAACATACCGGGGGTGATCTGTGTAAGACCTCAGGGGGAAAGGTTCCCAATCCTTGTTTTGCCACAAAGGGGATTGAGCAAGCATTTTGTTTGCTTGCTTCAATCGGGGTGTAAATGCACATTCCCATCCTTGGTTCTAAAAATAACTTTCAAAGATTTGAAAGTTATGCCAAGCTGAACAGGCTAATTAATTCCTATTTTACCTGAAATGCTTAACTCCCTTACACCTTTTTAAAAAAATAATATATATGTAATTAATGCCAGGAGTATTCTGTCACACTGCTCCTGAGAATGATTTTGGCCTCTCTTAAGGTGGAAACAGCAAACAAATCAAGTTTTTAACCTTAAAAGTTTCACTTAGTTGGGTTTGATTCTTCTCTATTCCTGCCTTTATGACAAGGTTTTCTTACTGTAGTTCAGAAACGGTGTTCTTTGACACCACCAGAAGAATTATTCATTTTCTGAAGCTGACGGTGTGGGTCCTTGCGGGAAGCAGGGAGAGAAGGTGCTCTGCTGTGTGCTCTGGCAGTCCTGCCTCAGAACTCAGGCTCTTATTTATGGGTGAGAAACAGAATTTTGAGGAGAGGGTTGTGGAAAATGGCATCAGTTCCTGCCGATCTGTGAAAAAGCCCTAGTTTTGAACCCAAATAATCTCAAAAGAGTATTTTGAGATGCCAATGCTGACCTCATGTTGCTGTTTGGGGTTTGAAGACCAGTATAAAACGGCTGGGTTGGCATCCGTAAGAACCCTCCCTTTTCCTGAGAGCTGAGCAATGTCTCAGAGCTTTAAATAGGACTGTGTAAAAGAAATACTAAGTATCCCCTTAAAAGATAAAAAGTGAGCATATTTTTTCAGGTTCTCGGGTTTGACCTCCAAATCCCGAGGAAGGTTGGCATCACGGAAAAGTGGTCCTCCCTACTCCTGGGCAGGCTGCAGGCTCTGGAGCGGGGTCCTCCCCGGTGTTAGAAATGCTAGGACGGTGACCTTTCTAAAATAGTGAAGCCTGATGTGAATATTTAGGATCTCATCAAGTAAGAAATACTGATTATAGACTGTTCTAGTAGACTGGGCTCAGCCGAGCGACCCCAGGCACCCCAGACCACCCTACCGGGTTTAACTGGGTTGAGATGCAATCACATCCCCCCACCCTGTTCTCCAGCGTCATTAAGCTGAGACACCTTCGTTGCAAGCGCTGGCCTTAAGCAGCCACCTCATTCTCCAAGTCTGGTTAAACAGAAGCAAAAACGTGCTTTCACGTTTTGATTAAAATCTCAGCTCAAAGTTTAAGATACCTTGAAGCTGGAGAGTAGTGTAATCAGCTGGATTAAACATAACATTTAAATTGCAAATAACTAATAACCTTATGATGGGAGAACTCGGACCTTAACGAAAGATGTTAATTTTACAGCTGTGAATAAGAAGAAGGGGGTTTTGCAATTCTGACATTTTTGTAGTTACCTGTATATCCCAGAGCATCCCCATTCTTTCCCTGCTTACGACCCTCACCTCAGTTTCATTTCATGCTAAATAAAACCCTCGTATTTACTTTGCAGCTGGTGGAGACACTCCCTCAGGCTGAGAAGAATTAACGTGTATCGTGGAATTAGGTGCATCCCACCGAGTTCATGTGCCAGGGCTCCTACCCTTATTCTGCACATGAAGATGCTTTAACATGAAGTTGCCAGGGATTTTTTTTTTGGCATGAGGCCCAGCAGTGTTCCTCAAAATGGGACCGTTCGCTGCTTGAACTTCGAAGCTGACTGTGATGTTAGGCTTTCTGTTATACTGGCACGATGTTCTGTCATTGTTACGTGACGTTATACCTACAGGAACTATTAATAAAGGAGTTTGCTACAAGTACAGATTTCTCTTTGCTTTTACAAAGTTGGCACCAAATCCCTCAAGTCAGGCTGCTGGGATAAAAGTAAGTTTGAAAGCCACTTAGGTAACTAAAATGTTTAGTGCTCTGGGAGAAGCTGATTTTATATAAAACTTAGAAATCCCTTCTTTCCTTTCTGTAAAACACTAATTTTCATGTTACGGCGGGCACTGAAGTCAGGGTCTTGAATCCTGAGAGCAGGACCCTTTAGGAGTTGTAGGGCTGAGTTTTACTGCAGCTCTTCCTGGAGCCCGGGTGCTCACAAAAGCGAGAGGTTCACCACATTCTGATGCAGAGAAACCGATTTTTGATTTCTACAGCCTCTCATTCCCCTGAAACTTAAAATTTGAGAAATACTGAGGAAGAACCTTATCAGAAAGAGGACAACCTAAATGCTAATACCTGGTCATTTTTGTTTGTTTGTTTTATTAATACACAATGATGTTCTTCAAATTTATTTTGGAGCTTTACTCTACCTGTAGAAATTATTTTTGCTTAAGGAGACTGAAAAAAGAGCAGCAGAGTGGCCAGTGGTTCAAACAGCATTTGACAGCCTTTGCAAACCAGGGGAAGGCACCGCTCCTACACTTCTGCTGCTCGGTATCAGCAAACAGAAGGGGGAGAATTACACCATCTCACTGAACACAGAATGCGTGCCACTCCATGACACAAGGTTCAGCCAGACCCTGCAGTGTCACCAGTGACGGGACGAGAGGCAATGGGCACAACCTGAGGTGCAAGACAGCCTGTAGAAACTTAAAAACATCTTTACTGCAAGGATGGTTGGTCTGGAACGTGTTGCTCAGAGAGGCAGTGCAGCTTCCATCCTTGGTGATACGCAAAGCCTGAGCAACCTGCTCCAGGCAACCCTGCTCGGAGCGGTGGGGTTGGACTAGATCACCCCCAGAAGCCCCTTCCAACCTCAACCGTTCTGTGACCTGTCCATAAAACACACTACTTTGTTGCAAAAAAAGACAGTCATGAAGTTTGGATTCATAATTCTAGCCAGACTAGGAAATTATCTTGACCTAGGCTTAAACAAAGACACACATGTGTACCCCTGGGTGTCTCTTCTCATTATCTCTATGGCATCTCGCAGTGATGTGGTACCTCGGTAACGAAGGACTGATGTATGGATGCAAAAATATATTGTTTTTTTTTTTCACCAGTTAAAAACAAAAGGGCCCATCTAGCTAAACAAACGCTTCAGTGTGTTTGATGCCAATATAGTTTATCTGGTTTGGGGTTCCTGTGGGGTCATCCCAGGCACACTTAATGACACGTCAATGAGTCTGAGTAGAGCTTCTCCCAGAGCTTTTGGTTGTGCAGCTCCTTCTGCCCCCAGCACACGTTCCATAGCTTTATACAGACAAGCTGGCATTGCCACTTACCTCGCCTGTCATGTACCGGCGATGGTGACGTGCGTTTTTATTCTCTTAAAGTCTCTCCAAATACAACAAACCGTGGCACTCTGGTGACAGTGAAGGAACGTCCACTCCAACGAGCACAAACATTGTAAATAAATGTCTCTTTAATCATACTGCTGTCTAATAATAGACTCTTTGTACACAGTTGCTCTCCAGAATGCTGTCACTTTCAACTCCAGTTCCTTTTGACCTTGTTTCCCAAGTGGAAATCTTTATGTGGAAAGCGTATACTTATTTGGCAAGAGTTTTGAAAAATTCACTGTTTTCGTTTCACAAAGGGATGGTCCAGCAACTGCAGAGCGGAAGGGCGTTCACGTTGATCTCTGCATTGAGGGTTTGAAAAATCAGTACATAAAATGAATATGCACGCCCATGATGTAGTTGTTTATAAAACCTAAACACAAACTTAGCCTTTTTCTTCCCTCGTTCCTCCAGTCACTGCTCATTTTCAGATTTTTTTGATAAAGCTGGTAGAAAGGCAGGCTAGATTTATGGGTAGAGACTGTTGAAACCGATGAATTACAAAACTGAAATCACAGGATCATAGAATGGTTAGAGTTGGAAGGGACCTTAAAGATCATCCAGTTCCAACCCCCCTGCCATGGGCAGGGACACCTCCCACCAGAGCAGGTTGCTCAAAGCCCCATCCAGCCTGGCCTTGAACACCTCCAGGGACGGGGCATCCAAAACTTCTCTGGGCAACCTGTTCTAGTGCCTCACCACCCTCACAGGAAAGAATTTCTTCCTAATATCTAATCTAAATCTCCCTTCTTTCAATTTAAAACCATTACCCCTCATCCTATTGCTCCACTCTCTGATAAAGAATCCTTCCCCATCTCTCCTGTAGACATCCTTCAGGTACTAGAAAGCCATTATAAGGTCTCCCCAGAGCCTTCCCTTCTCCAGGCTGAACAATCCCAACTCTCTCATTTCATTATTACAGAAATTATTCTTTGTTCCTCTAAATTCCTTGCAAAACTTTGACTAATTCTGGTAATGTGGCTGTTCAGGTAGACCAAACATTTATTTAATGAGAGTGGCAATTGTTTGTTTGATCCTATGTCAATCAGGCTGTTCTGCCATCCCCAATCAATACCATGCATGGTAAGGAGCCCATGTGGAATTACAGTACTGCAATTACAAAATCGCCTTCTAACACCAAGGGCGTCAGGCTTTTTGTATCCTCAATTTGGAGAAAAAAGCAGGGGAAAGATTAAAGGACACTGATTTCTTAAATAATAAATTGGAAAAATGGGATGAGGGAGGCATTTGTATTTAGGACATGGTGAGATTTTACACATTAAAAGCTTCACCAGCACAGGTACATCCTGACTTTTGAAAAGCTAAAGACTTTATTTGTAAAGGTAAATGCATTATATCTGTTTTCTTCTACCTAACAATTCCTTCTAATTCCTTTTAAACACTGTTCTCTTTGAATCAAAGTATATATGACGTTGCTGTATACAGTCCACAGCTTTTTTTGGTTATTGTTATATGGTGCACAGGAACTGTGGCCATACCATAACAAGTCTGACCCAGGGATCAGAAATCAGGTTTCCTGCCTCCAGGACCACTGCCATACCCGCTAAATAACTTCCATCTCTCTAGTGCTCATAGATATACATAAAAGGCTGCAATTAATTTTATAGTAACTGCCTGTAATCAGGAACTTAGTTCTTGAAACTGGTAGTCCATTTAAGCATCTGGGATAAAACTCATATTTAAAACAAAACAAACACCACAAAAATAATTTTTATAATGGGTGAACGCTAGTGCTTTGGGTTGTTTCTATAGAGGACTTGATGTTCCAAATAAGTATGCATTTTCTAGACTGGCAGTTATAATAGATTCTTTTACTGCAGAAGATAAAAATTGAGTGAAAGCTCTTTCATCTAGAACATTGTCCTCAAAACAACTTGCCTGACAGAGCCAGACTTGGCCCATGTGATACCTGAACAGCAAGGCACATCAAAGACAATTATCAAGCATTTTGTCTAAAACTCCGTGATGCCATGTTTGTGCTTGAGAATGACAGGGAAAGTAAATGAGGACTATAAGGCCTATAAAAATAGCCTGTTTGAGGGGGTTTTTATACTATTATGGAGTGTAAAGCTCTTTTATGCATCCTATTACGTAAAGGCTTTCCAGAAATGTTGACCAAACTGCACATTTACAAAATAGTCATATGTATCATAGAAGAGGTAACCTAAGCTCCCATCAACAATCTCTACAATACAAACTGTCTGCGGTTTTCCTTTCATTTTTCAGGTGAAAATCTCCATACCTGGTTAAGCACGCACGCACAAAATCCACGGCAGCGCCGGAGAATCGATCGGGCAGGGAGGGCATCAGTCCCCTGTGGGCCCCAATGTAGAACATGGCTGCTATCCTGTCCATGGAAGCCAGCGGAGGTTTTCCTGTTGCCATCTCAAACACGGTGCAGCCCACGCTCCAGATGTCTGATTTCCTTCCGTATCCAGATTCATTTATAACTTCTGGTGCCATCCAGTAAGGAGTCCCATGCACGGACTTGAGCATCTCACTCTGTGTGCCACTGAGGCTCACCCAGGCCAAACGCCGGGCACAGCCAAAGTCAATTAGCTTGACTATACCATTTGGCATGAGCATAACGTTATTGCCTTTGATGTCTCTGTGGACCACGCAATTGTCATGTAAATATGCAACCCCCTGTAGAATTTGTTGCGTATATTTACAAAGGACGATTTCTGGCAATGGACCAAAACGATTAATAATACTAGAAATTGAGCCACCAGGAACAAACTCCATGAAAATGCTTAAAATGTTGTCTTCCAGACAAGTTCCTAAATAAGTTACAATATTGACGTGCTTCAATGTCTTCAAAAGATCAACTTCCTCGTGAAACTTCTTATATTCCTTTTCCGTGGTGAATTGATCCGACGTATCCAAAACAACCTGTTTTACAGCTATTAATTGTCCCTGGCTTGTCAGACCGCAGTATACCTACAACAAAACTAGCATTTATTAAAATGAAACACGAGCTAAAACTGAGTATTTACTTATTTTAAGCAGTACCTTTGTGTTTCTCATGGTTCCTGTCTCATTGTATAATCTAAAATATTTATTTGTTGAATAGAACAACAACCAGTTGTCAGGTAAAATGTAGCTCAAAGATGACAAGTGCAACTCTTAACATATTCAAACTTACTGTGCCATAGGCTCCCTTTCCAAGGACTTCGCCTCTTGTCCACATGATAGGATCTGTGTTAGTTGAATTGCTTCCTGGTAATTTAGCAGATTCCTCAAAACTTAGCAGCTCACTTTCTTCAGTTGGTGCCAAAAAAGCTTTGGTGTAACTCTGCTTGAAGATGATGGTCAGTGTGGGGAGAAAACAGGAAGGAAAAGAAAGGCTTTATATTATCCTTACATCTTTTAAAAGGAGTAATTTTTACCTTTTTACCCGGTATGACTCCTCTCTAGATCGTATATACACACACTCCTGGCCCAGTGCATCGATACGATTGCTATACCAAGCAAATATTTGCAAGTACATATCAAATAGCACATAAACAGAAGGTTATAGCTTGACATCTTTTTCCACTGAGAGGAAGACAGACAGACAGAACGCTTCAAAAAGCAGCATACACATCTGTTTCCTACAATTTTTTTGGTGACATAGGTAGAGTTTGCTAAGGTGAAGGGTGACTATGACTATCACTTTGCTCTAGGTAAGTAATCCAAGTTTGATGAAAACAATTTGGATGTGACTTCACAGGAAGAAAAGCCTGCTTGGTTGTTAATAATTACTCCATCTAGCCATGGATCCCTCTAGGAAAAGTAAGAATGGAGGTATAACTGACATGTGGGTCTGCCGAAGCAGAAGGAAATGTATCAAGACATCGTGAAAGAAATTTCCTTATAAATTCGTAATTTAAATAGACTAAAAGCTAACAGGGCCAGGGAGAAGCAAAACTGGTAATAAGCACCTAAGTAGATCAAGGTTCTTAACTGACATGGGGGCCAAATTCTGAGCCTTCTGAGCTTGAAGCTTTGATTAAACATTAATTAAACAGCCTTGAGTCTGCCTGATAAGCCAATGCTCGTAGTTCATACCTAGAAAAGTATCTTGTTGCACTCAGACATTCAAGGAAATTGCCCTTCTGGATATACAAGAATGGTTTGCAGTGTCTTTTCATACTCCTTATGTGTCAAGATCTCAAGAGCTTTTGCCTTCCCTCAGCACCCTTTTATACACGCTCCTCAGTTAAAACAGCCTCTCCTTTTTATTTGCTACAATTTCTCAATTTATCTTGAGCCACTATCTAAGCCTTGATAACTATTCCTCCTGTGCCTTAGTACCACCTTGTCCTGACATGCAGCCTCCAAAATGGGTATCCTCAACTGAGCACTGGAAGAATCAGTTCAAGGAAAAGAGATTTGAACATTAATGAGCACATATTTCCTATCTTTTATCCAAGCTTGCGTTGAAGCACCACTCAAAGGAACTAGAAAGTTACAAGAAATCACTTTTACCTTCTCTAGAGCACTATTTACTACTGCTCCATCTCCATTCATCATATTTTCTTCTTCTTTAGTATGTGTATTTTGCATTTTAGAATCTGTATTTTTTGTTCCTGAAGAGTTGATGTCTTTTTCTTCAAGCATTAGCAACTCTTCGGCCAGACAACAAAGCAACTCATCAGTCACATCCTTAGTATCTACCCAGGACAAAACATTTTGACTTGTCTGGAAACTGGGGCTTGTAACACTTTTTGTCTGAATCACTGAAGGCTGAGTCAATTCATTTGCCAAATCACTGGTCTGAGGTGTGTATGCCCAACTGTGGTTTAGGTTTTTTGTAGGGGATGGACGCTCCAGTCTATCTGAAAAGGTCAATGCTTCACATGAGTTATTAGACTTGAAGGAGTCTGATTGCAGGCCTTTGCAGTTGTCCACATCCACCCTGCACTGGGGTACACAAACGTTCTGGTCTGACGTTAGTAGGCTGCTACTCAGAGGAACATTTTCTCTGTAGTCTTTACCACTGAGCTGAAGAAAGTTCTGGCTGCAGTTAGCAGCTCCCTGATGGTCGGATACATCCTGACTGTCTAAAGACTGCTCCAAAGAAGCTTCTTTAATAGTTGATAAGTTTGAATTTGAAAAAAGTTTGTTTGGCTTAGTTGATTGTGAAAGCTCTTCTAAGAACATAAGCTGGTGATCTGTGCCTTCATGAACCAATGTCATGGTCCTTGAAGTGTTTATCTGAAAATCTGAATCAGAAGTTCTTATGTTATCTTGCTCTGTGTTGTCGTCACTCAACTTGGTACTTCCATCCTTTGTAATTAAACCTTTCTGCTTTTGTTTAGTGCCAGGTATGGCCTTCTTTGGCTTAGAATACGTTCTCTTTTGAGGATTTCTTACTCGGCTGCTCTCTCTCCCTTTGCTGCAGGCTGATTTGCATGTGCCTGCAGGACATCTCGCAGATGGAGCAGAACAAACATCTCGATAAAATCTGGTCTCATGTTGATTAAGCTCACGCGTGTGGGAATAGACAGGAGTTCCAAACATTTCGTAAATACCTGGGCCTTTGTCATTTGAATTTATTTTCTTGAACATGTCACTGTATTTCAGATCTGCAAAATTTGGAGCAGACTGTGCATGTGGCAGAGGAAGAGGAGTAACAGTTTTCTTTGAGATAACTGACTTTTTGCAACTGCAGGAGAAATTTTGCTTTTTACGTTTCTGAGCACTCTGAGCAAAATGGTCTTTGTCTGCTTGAGGGTGGGGTTTTTGACCCTTCGGGGAAGTCTCAGATTCCACACGTGACAATTCCAAAGATGGGAAAATCTGGTTCTTGGCATTACATTTTGTGGAAATCTCATCAGAAACACTTAAGTCTTCAGATATCTTTATCTTGCTACTCATTTTAGATTTTGATGAATATTTATTTCTGTTCATCTTTATTTTACGTTTGTCATTTTCTTCGCGAGCAAGAATGTTGAAGCTCTGAGTAACATGAGGAGGCAGGCTACGAAGGACACTCTTTTTTGTGACAGGTTCTTTGGCAGTGTGTGGTTCCCTAGCTGGTTCTTGTTCAGAGAATGCAACATGGACAACAGGTATGAGCTCACTTTGGCCTTTTGAAGTTGTTTCCGACATTGCTTTTTTTTCCATTTCAAATTCAGAGAGGCAAACATTATTTTCTGTCTGCTTTCCCAAAGGATCTTGCACTTTTACTCCAGGAATTACTGCAGCTACAGAATTATCTTCTGAGGCATGGTAGGGCTCTGTCACTTCATTTTTACAGGAAGACTCTAAATCACAATTGTCAAGCACAAAATTTGCACTCTCAGCATCTTTGTGTGGCCTATCATCCAGTATCATCTCTGTAGCATTTCCTTCATCTAGACCAGCTGTACAGCAATTCTCTGCTCTTCTCTGGTCATTGACAGCTCTCGAGGCATCTCCATCACTTGACATTGTAAATGTTGTCTGAGCTGTAAATATTCCACAGTTTATCAGAGCACTACCTGAGCTCAAACTGGGATGACTGTCATCATTGAAACTGGCTCGGGTCATAATATCTATGTTCTTCCAAGCCACTGAAAATGGGTACTTCATCTGATCATTCTTTTCAGCATCAGTAGCCATCTCAGCTTCCCTCCATTTTAAATTGCTTTGAATGTCTTCTTTCTTGTGGCTGGGGTACTTATGATAGTTACTCACGATCAAGTAGAGCGGGTCTTTCATTGGAGTGAATTTATCAGAAATAGTAGCCACAATTAGGTCTGATGACTTTTCAGTGGGACTTTTTAATAGCTTGCTTAACTGATAATGATAGAATTTAGTAAGCGGCTTTACAGGCGGAGGAATAGAGTTCATAATATTCAAAATATTCCTGATGTTGGTGCTTTCATTGACAATATTATCCTCTAGAGGAGCAAGATGAATTGTTCTTACAGGCTGAAATGTCACTGGTGGCAAATGAAACTGTAATTTCCATAAAACCCATTAATAACGTGCTACACAACAGATACAGGTAAAATCTAATCACTAAGTATACTAAGAAAAAAAGTCAGAAAAGTATTATTTTTTGATATATTCCCATATATAACCTACTATGAAGTGTAATACCAAAATCTCACATTGATATGTGAATTTTCTCACATGCAGAATTATTTCTAAGTATTTCATAGTACAGAAATAGGATCCTTTGCTATTAGGCACAAGTCATTCTCCATGATTTAAAAATTATAAGATCAATCTCTATATACAAATCATCTTGTCAGTTATTAACTATGTCTTATGCTATATAGGACATTTGCTACAGGAATTCAAAGGCTGCTCAGTGGCTTCATGTGCCTGAGTTTCTTTCCTGCTGTGCACTCTCACTGAGTGAGAGCACCACTCTTACGCTGGTATTTAAAGTCTTTTTAGGTAACCCTCCAAATTGTGCTGACATCCATAATTACATTCCAAATGGAACTAGATCTCATGTAAGCAATTTTGAAAAAGCAAAGGCTGGACAATTGTAACAGAGTGCTATTTTATCCATGGAGAAAACAATTCTTACAAATTATTTATAGGTTTTAGAAAGACATCATTATAAATCTAAATACATAGATCTTCCATATGTTTAATGTAGTCTTATAAAATGCCATAAAACATGTTTTATGGGCTGCAGATTTAGCTCACAGAGTTTTAAGTACATTGGAAAACATCACAGTCCGCACTTCACTTTGAGTGAAGTTAAACGGATAGCTGCCAAAAGCCATTTTTCTATGGCAGCTAACACAGCAGTGTGTTGGGTGGGGGATGTATTTTATTATTTCTCCCTTCTTCCTTCTCTTCCTATCCCACTAGTTGAAAGGTACCATCTCCCTTTGAAAGATCTGAGAATTTGACTACTTTGTGGAGATTACTCAGAGGAATAGTGAGAATAATTTTCTGGAAATAATATTTCTTTTCTGTGTTTTATAGGAAATGGATAAGAAATAAGCTTGAATTTACTATATATTTTTATGCAAATGAATGCAATAGAAATAATCACATGGTCATATGCTCTGAGTACTCATTTGCATTTCTATATTCAACATCAGTTTGTAATCTGCATGAAATTTTTGTTTGCAGTCCAAGGGCAAACCGAGGTTCCAATGTGCCAGGAAAGGCCATGTGTGCTCATTTAAAATTTACAGTTCTGAAGGCTGGGTCTAGCCTGTGTAGCATTAATCTGAACGCTCAGTTTATCCCAAATGATATGCCTTTGGAAATCATCAAAGCCTAAGACATAAAATAAAGCTGTATTCAATCACAACAAGGTCAGCTAAATTATTTTTCTTAAACATTTCCCTCCATTTGAAATATTTTTCCACAGCCCTTTTTACAACCTTCTGTCAGAATTCATGCTATTATTTCTATATTTTTCTTTACTTTTTTCCTGTGAATACTACTGCATTCTGCAGTGGTTTCACTGAAGTATACAGCTGTACAAAGGGCTAGTAACTGATATCCATAAAGACCAAACTGTCTTTTTCCTAAATACAGTGTACTCGGTCATTTGTAACTTTTAAGGCTTGTGTGGTGTGAGGCACTGATAGATGTAAAACTGCTAGTTTGTAAGTCTAAAAGTTTTTTCAGGAATCCTATTTGTACTTATCACAACATTTCACATCAAATATGTTTAATCCTAAGACCTTCTTTCCTCTTTGCTAACATAATGAATTTCAGCAGCCATCTAACATCAAGGCTGCTCTTTAACTCAGCTTCAATTTTAAATTACCACTCAATACAAGAAAATAGTTTGGTGTTTTACATTTGGCAAAACTAGACATCTGATGTTTAACATACAGGATGTACATACTTTAAATTAACTTACATCTTTCTGTTTTAAAAGGTTTTATTTCTTTTTGAATTTCCAACTCTCTACTGCCCAAAATCCCTGATGTAACACCTTACTGATAAATTGCTGACACACATCTGAAGATTTGCTGTGTATATATATATATATATATATAACATGTATGCAAAAATATTTGATGTTCATCCAAAAAAATGAAGACTAAGCAGAGGAAACTACCTCCACTCCTTCAGTATTTTTATTTTTAAGGCTTTGAAAGCATATAATACTTTTAACAGTGTTCAGTTTTATGTATAATACCATCTTACCTTAGACTTCTTGTTCCTGGTTTTTAGCATTGTTATATTTAACCCTTAAAAATCAAAACAAATTCAATGTTAATTTGATATTCTTAAACAGACTACAATTTTCATTTTTAAGCTAATTTTGAACTTTAGGGTTCTAGGGACCAAGAATCTGTCTGATGTGTGGTTGCAGGACTATGCTATAAATCTGCTATGCAGAAAAAATTAATAAATTGAAATTTAATTGTGATACTGAATTTTTCAATTCCATTTTCTATAGAAAACTATAAAATAAAATAATTTTGATTTACTTTTATGCTAATTATTTAAGGAAATATTTGTCCTCAATTTCAGATATTTGCTAGCTTCTATATGTGGCTAATTAATACTGCCGGTATGAGGAAAAAAGTGAAAGAGACGCCATCATGGACCACTTCAGAGAATTACACTTTACATTTTGTGGGCTCAATTTTATTATATGGAGTAACAGGAATGGTGAAATCTGTCATTGATTCTCTTCATCTCATTTCCTTCATTCTGCAAATACACACACACATAAAACTAAAGAGAGTCAACATGGCTGAAGTCTACTTTACACAGAGAAGTCATACAGAAATAAAGACAACTTGAAGTTTAAAGAAGAGTTCTAAGGCTTTGCCAGGAATACAGAACTTTATTTAAAAGTTGTGACTTTGAAAATCGAACTTACTTTGTTGTAATTGTGCTTTTATTATCTGGATATCATCTAAATCCACAAACGATTTTGAAATATTGGAATGTAGGCAGGAGGGCTGAAGCAGAAAGCTGAAGTTGAAGCCATGCCCTGCATTCTCTTTCTTCAGGAAGACAGGTAAAGAAGTGCAAGGTCTCATCTGCAATGCTGACTGATTTTCACTTGGAAAACATGCCTCTTCTTGATCTGGCCACAGTTTGGATGTTGGTGCTATTTGGCTAAAAGGCAAAACCCAAAAAATCAGAATACAGTGTGAAAATAAGTGGAAGGGGCCTACTCAGTTCAAATAATCATATGGCTGGAGAACAATGTGAACATGAAGATCAAAGAACGCCAAAGGATGTTTTTTTCCCTCATCTATCTAGGAAGCTGGGGCTCTCTCTGGAAGCATCCAATTGCGGTGCCAGAGACACATGAGAATGAATGACAGTGTAAACCAAGTAACAACAGAAATGGAAAAATATATTGTTCCCCTTCCTCTTCTTGACAAAAACACACTGCTTCCAGCATGTATTTTTATGAATCATCAGGAAAGTGTGTCAGAAAAATTTTGAAGACCAGATGTGCCATTGTTATTTATAAAATATGCTATAGCCTGCCTGAAAGAATAGAGGCTGTGTGGGCAAATCTCAGATTTCTGCCACCTGGTGTGAATGAAAAATCCAAATATGGAAAAAGTTACATACTGTGACTGACAAGAGGTTCAAAAATATAGTCTAAATTAATCTTAAAGCTGCATGTGAGATAATTGTCTGTTTTTAATAGGTCAAATGCTGATGTAACACCACATACCATATGTTTTTTCATCTTGTACCAAACAATTTATTCTTCTAGTGCAATATCCTGCCTCCTGCAATGGCCAATAATTGCTGTTGGGAACACAGAAACATTACACGACATATACAGCTGTGTATAACACCTGGCACTGAGGAAATATTTTCTTGCTTATAGACTACTACCTGCTTTGTCTCTATTTTTGCATAACCAACTGCAAATTCAATATTAATACCACTTACCTGTTTTTTTCTAGATCTTTGTATGGCTGATGCGTTTCTTTCATTATCTTATCTGCATCCTGAAGAGCAACATCATTTCCACAACCTGCAACAATACATCAGTATTTGCATAAAGGAAGTGATATTCACTGACCAGTAACACAATGCATATGCAATTATTTTTGACATTAAAATATTGTTATAAAGAAGTAGAGGAAGTAACTACCAGAAAAAAAAAAAAGCAAAAAAAAAAAAAGCATGTTTCATCTGACTAAGATACCTATATATAATTCTTGTTACAATTTTTTGAAATGTGAATGCATAAATTCAAATTATTTTTAGTTATTTAGTTAAGTGGGTTAATTCAATGTACTATAAAAATAAAGAACTTCTTAAAACAAATCCAATTACAGCTCCTATTTCAGTAGAACGGAAATAGAAGAAAAATATTGAGAGAAAAATCTGCAAAACTAGAACATTTAAAAATAAGAACGCTATTAAAACCAAAATAGATCTCAGAGCTTTTCAAAGGTGGAAAATAACTCTGAGTTTGCTTTTAAATGTTTTTGTGGTTGCTTAGTTTCGACAAGTAGCCAGATTTGAAGTTAACATTGTCCTTTTTCTTCTTCAGATGCCACGTTACACTTTATACATACAAACTTAAGTTACACTACCTTCTTTGCTTCTCTTCTTATTTTGTTGATTGTCAGACATGCTGTCCTTAGAAACAGTAAGATCCAGAAACCTGAAAAAATGCTTCATTAATAGATTTCTAATTCACATGTACAAAGCAGTACTTTGCATTTCATTATTTCAGAGCCATAAGTAAGACAAAACCAACATTTAAAAAGTATTTAAAATTATTAAAACCATTATAATTTAACTTACCATCTAACACCCTGCCCTACAAATACAACCAGTTCAGATGCAATTTTTATTGCTCAAAGCTCAATATATGCTACACTGAAACATGAAGATGTGAAACCTGTCAGTATTACTTTGTTGACATCATATTTCGTGTTGGACCAGGAAGTCAACACTTCACATTTGGGAGATAATTGCATTTTTAACATCTTACTGATAAACCAAATCTGAATTAGACATTTATCTTTGTCTACTTGGTCAAAACTATCTCTCAGCAAGAGGTTCAACATCCAAAACTTTCTAAGCACAGAATAGCTTGCACACTGCAGCCTCAGCAAATCTCTTGGATAGCTTATTCCAAAGAAAGATGAATTCTACTGGAATCTTTGTATAAATTTCAGAGAAGTATGCAATTTACTTTGTAAATATTTTTTAAGCATCTTGAGATGTAATTGTCCCATAATACAGTCTAGTTTTAAATATATGTTCAAAACTTATCTGAGCATTTTCTCTACAGAGCCAGTATGTCCAGAATGATTTGACTGAAAACATTTCTAAAAATCTCATTGATACCAACAAGGTATAAATTTCACTCTTTATCTCAGGCCTATTACAATTAAACTCAAAAATTAACACCGCCATATGATCCTACTACCATAAACAACACAGAACAATGAAAAATTGCAGACTCTTAAAGAAGAAACATGAAAGGGTGAAGTGAAAGGACTTGAAGATTTGAAATTCTAGACAACTACTTCTTAAAATGAAAATAATCTCAATTAATAGCTTTGATGGATTTGGGCTTCTTTCCAAAACACATAGTGAACTTCTGTTTCTCAGATGACAAGAACACCTAATATAATTAAAGACAGGGAATTGAAACTGATAAAAGAAAATATAATAATGAGTATTAGTTAATAACTTTACTAAATAAATAAGATATTGTCAGATATGTGTATGAATGTTAATGAATGAATATGAATATATATTTAAACATATATGAATAACAGTGTCAAAATCTTACATTGAGTAACAGTGCTAGGGAGGAATAATACAAAGTCAAGAATGAAAAATTATGTAATAATACACCTATAATGATTTTTTTTCCTCCTAGCCAACAATAATATGACCATTTATATATATATATTATATACATATGTATGTTCCTGCTAATATTATTGATTGGGGTCTAACTTACTCCTTTTTCTAACTTAGTCCTTTCTGGATTACATGAAATGTTCTGTTGTACTGACATAACTGATATAATGTGGCAGTGGTACTCCTACTTAAACATGTAAGAAATACATGCTGTGTCCATTTCAAACAATTACCTTTCACAAAAACCTTTCCATTTTCTTGCATTTGCATCTTCATTTTAATTTGCTGCAATACATTCTCCCCTCACACAAAAATATTGCATACCCACCATGAATGTGCTACCAAATTAAGCTGGTTTAGAACTTGTATTGTATGGCAGGGTAAATGAAAGGCAAGTTTTTAGAAACTTATGTTAATTAAGTCCATGGATAGGTAGAATAATAAAAAAATAGGGCACCTAGTTGCTCTGACGTTGCTTATTTCTTTACAAAAATTTGTTTTCTCACTGCTCTTTTCCTCACGTATTTTTACTTCACTGCTCGTCCTTACACCACTCAACTGAATAAAATACTCTGTTTATACATCTTCCACACCTAGTAGTAGGTAATATTTTCAACATTTATTACAGATTTTATTACAAGTTATTGCTAACAGCAATCTTAGGTACTGCCTCTGGCAATGTATAAATTCCTATTCTTAATTTATTTATAAATACCTATGTTTTTCCTTTGCTGTTGAACTCAGGGCTCTCAGTAATACTACAAATATATGGGGAAAAAACACCTAATATCAAAGTGTTATCAATAGTAAAATGTGTAGAACAGATTGAAAGTAACTATCAACGTAGATGTCTGTTCATAAAGAACTGTTCCATTTCAAAATCACTACAGAGGTCAGTGGAAATGTCTGTGGCTTTTGTTTGATTCAGTAGCATTTTACCACACAATACTGCTAGTCAGGAAAAGAATTAGGCTTTTGCTTCCAATTCTATTAGCAAAAAAATGTATTTACTTATAGTATACATGCAGCAACCTTCCCGAAAGACTCATGCATTTATCCTTGATAAATTAATTTTTAGAACAATTTTATAGAACATTTTTATCCGAAGAACATGTGTTATTTTATAACTACGTAGCAGCCAGACATCAGACAGTACTGTCATTCTTAGTTTACAGAAGAGGAAATAGAGGAAGGAAAATTGAACGACCTCTATCTGATGACCAAAGTCATCCAATGAACTGTGCAAAAGTAGTTACAGAAGGCAGCACTCTTGGTTTATCATTTTTACGCCAAAGAATCCATTAAAATGTTTATCCCATTATACCAGTTAAGAGTCATATTAGACAGTGAACTTCTCCAAGCTTTGCAATTATTTTCTTTTTGGATATGCCACACCCCCTCCAAAATAATAAATTAAAAGGTTCCATAAAAAGGCATAAACATCATCTTACCTGGCGCTTCAGCAGCAAAGTGTGAGAGAGGTCTGGCAACCTAAAGAGAAGTTACAGAGCAATTTTAGCTCACAGCTGTCTTCCTTTGCTGGACAGCAAGGAATTTAAGTAGTAATTACACATATTTTGGGTGTATTTTTGGCATGTTTTTCTGACTGCAGTGTCTACAGTATTCACTCCTCTGCAGGCAAACCCTGTAGGCATCTCCTGCTATACGAGGCTGTTGAGTTTACACGATGTTGCTGAGGCAACTCTCCCCCCTCCCCCGGGGCAGGGGGGGTCATTTTGCTTGGAGGAGTTTAATTCAGAGAGCGGTAGTGACCTAGGAAAACAAACACAAATTGAACTGAAGCGTGGCATTTGGAGCCTTACTCACAAACCAGTTCTCCCAGCACACAAAGCAGATTTATCTCTTCTGTTTACCTCCGTTTATGCTTTTAGTACCTTATCTATTTCTACGTCATCTTAATTTTGCAGTCAGTCCCCTCAACTAAACACTCCCTGTTACTCATTAATAGTTTTTGTATCTCCTTTCTGGCAGCCTTAAACAGAAGACTTCATGGATACTTTTCTTCTTTTACTTCTTTTACTTTCTTTCCCTTTCTTTTTTTTTTGTTTTTTAAAGTAGCTAGGTGGGAAGAAAGGATGAAAGAGATGTAGCTGGACTCTGGCTGAGTTGAAGGGGTATTGAAGAGAACGGGTCTGATGGGTGCCAGACAGACTGGGACACCAACCCCCAGGGACACGATGGCACAAGCCACACAGGGGACACACAGCCTGCTTTGTGCGCCACTGGATCAGGAACACCAGGCCTGGGGGACACCTCAGCTCCTGGCTGTTGGGCTGCCATCAGAAGAAGCATGTCCAGCAGGTCGAGGGAGGTGGTTCTCCCCCTCTATTCTGCTCTGGTCACCCTTCATCTGTAGTACTGTGTCCTGCTCTGGACTCCTCAGTGCAGGGAGGCCATGGGCCTGGTGGAACTGGTCCGGAGGAGGGCCACAACGATGGTTAGGGGGCTGGAGCACCTCTGCTGCGAAAGACAGTGAATTAAAGAATAAGGCTGAAGTATG
>VZRU01016428.1:125674-138198 GCA_013398155.1 Pedionomus torquatus | reverse complement strand
CAGGGTCCCTGAAGATATCTGAAGATACTGGATTTTCTTCAGGATGCCCTCATCTTTCCTACATGACGCATCTCTGCTAAAGACTCTTCCTGCCCTGATTTCTCTAAAGAAAAAAAAATTTCCTATCCCGCAGATCACGTGCATATTATTTTTTTCTATTGTTGTTGATATTGGAGAGAGATTCTGCAGATCTCTTCCAGTGTGTTGCAGTCTTGCTGAGGGGACACATGGGGATGGACGGGTTGATTTGCTGAAAAATGCTCAATGTTGGGCCTGTAGAAGATTGCAGAGGTGTTTGGAGCAGATGGCAGATGTTTCTGGTTTCATTCTTCCTAATGTTTAGTGTTATCTGAGGCTTTCTGTAGGTAAAGGATAAGGAGTGGGATTTTGGGGAAGGGGAGTTTCCCTTTGGAGATTCCTTTGAAGGTCCCGTGATTCCCCAGCAAGCCTGGATCAACCTGCTCTACGCTTCAAAGACAAGCGTTGCAAATCTGAGCCAGGTTTTACTCCATGCTCTGCTTCATGTTTTCCGTTTTTTCCCAAACAGAGTGGGATAATCTCTGATGCTTGGACTGTTCTTTGGCATTTTAGAATGATTACAAGCAGGTCGAGCTCACTGTTTTGTGGCACAGCTGGTAATTTGGCCAGTCAGCAGGTGAGGTTAAAATGTGACAGGAGCGTATGCTCTTGGTGTTCTTACAAAATCCCAATTTCTGTGCTTATGCTTGGGTTCAGCATTGCTGATGTTTTTCCCAAAGTTCTGCAGTGCATGTGTAGGAAGTTCTGTTTGCTGAGGCAGCCACAAAACGTTTCTTGATGTCCATTGCCCACGCTTTGGGGACTTTTACCCCAGCCAGGCACAGGTGATGAAGCCAGGAGCAAGCCCTTAAGAGAATTGCACCAGGTGGGTGGCCATGGGTGGTGTTGGCTCTTCTTTGTGGTGCTGGTTGAGGTCTCTGTGTTAATGGTGAGCTGAGAAGGTGCAGCTGGCACAGGTCACCTCTGGTTCTCTTCACCCAGCTCCTCTGCAGCCACGGGTCTGTCTCCAGCTCTCTGTGCACTGAATAGTTTCTACCTGCTGACAGAAGGACACAAATAGTTCCTGGGTTGAAACATCCCAGCTCTTTGTTGGGTGAAAGTGGATAGATTTCTGTATGAGGTCACACGTGTGTCAGTGATGGGAATTTTTAGTTCCCTGCTGTTGCACTGAGGGTAGGGGTGACAGTGTAGCCTCCATCCTGACCGGGAGCGCTGGGTTACGGATGGTGAGTCAGTGGGTGATGACACGTTTCTTGCCGTCAGTGGAGGTCTCAGCTGTGGGGTGACGGGTGTTGTGACGGCGTTCGTCTGGGAGCGCAGCCATGCGGTAGCACCCTTTGATGATTGTTGTTTTCATGTCCAAACCCCTCCTTTGTGGACTGTGAGATGCTAAGAGAAGAAGTTTAATAAGGTCTGAACCATCTCAAGGCCCTCATTTGTCCGATTGTGTTTCAGGAGGTGCCATCACAGTATGCAAGTGCAGTTAATTTATCTGGTAACTACAGAAATTAAATTAAGTGAGGTTCCGTATGCTGAAGTGTGGTAGATCTGGCACCGCTTGTGGCTGGGGGGCAGGAGTGGGGCCCACCCTATCTTCTGTTGTCCTCTGCCTTCACTGTAATTCCCACTCACCTGGTAGACTATTACAGAGGACTTAAGTGTTAAAGTAGCAATTAGAGATAGCACGGAGAACTGAGATATTACCTACGAAGGTAAATTACTGAAACAGTAATAATGCAGTCAGACCCCGCTGTTTCCCTCATTGTCTGTGTCTTTCTAAGCTGAAGACACAGGAATGCAAGGCACCCCTCTTTTTCTCAGCTCTTGCTATTTGGGGCACGATTAAGCTTTGAATAATCCCTGTAGTTTGCCTGCTCTGTGTGTCTGTAGTCCAGGTGGTTTGATGGGGTGGTACCATCTCGCTTTGAACTGCAGAAGCACGTTTGCTGCCAGCGCCAAAACCCAGGTGTGTTCCCCCAAATCACTAGGAACTGGGAGCTTGGGGGAGCCTTGAATGAACGGTAGTAGGGCTCCTCTTCCTTCTGAGGTGGGTCCCGCGTTTGTTATGTATTCAGAAAGCCCCTTAAAATTATCTTTGAAAAGTGCAAGATTTCTTTAAACATTATTTTTATTAATTCAGTGTCCTGGAGGTGTGAATGATGGAATGTAGCCTCGCAGGATTTCAGGCATCTTCCTTTTCCAGAGAAGAAGCTGGGATATAGAGTCACCAAATACCCTCTCCGTAGCCATAGAATAACCTGGGGGGGTTCAGGAGGCTGATGCTCAGTGCAACAGCTTTGCAGACCTGTAAGTTACCAGTAAAGAGATTTATTTTAAAGGCACCACTAAATGAATTATAATAAGCTTTTTTTCTTTTTTTTTTGTCAGACTGTCTAGCTTCATTTGCCCAAACTGTCACTGGAGTGTTTAAGCACTTGGTGTTCGTTCAGGATAACTTTATGATCTCATACTGAGATAAAACGAGTTTTAACTGAAATGGGAGCAAGGGCCATGTTTTCAGTATTTACTCTGTTGTTTAAGGCAGTGCTTTCACAGCTTTTTTGGCTAAGAGAGAAGTATTTCACAGCTCCTCTGGAGAGCAAATTTGATGGAGCTCTTGTTTCAGCTGCTGTTCTCTGAGGTTTTTTCCCTTCTCATTGTTAGAGTAAGCTTTGTAAGATAAACTAGAAGGTGTCGTGTATGTGAGCCCACTTGAACAATGTTTACGAGTCACAGTATTTTATTCCTGGAGATCTCTGTTGTGATAGAAAATCATCACGCGTAATCTGTTGAAATTTAGAGTAATCCTTTAAGCTTGGGTCACTGGGAGGTCTGCTGAGTGTTTGAGCAGGGATATCTTATATAGTTAATGAAAACACTGTGGTAACAACAGAGTCATGATGCGATTTCCCTCCCTCCTGCCTCCTGCAAGGCTAATTTTTCTCAGGTGCATCTATTAAATAGAAATGCTGCAAGTTGACTAGAGCAAAGGTTTTGTGGCTGTTGGGAGGGTTTTCTTTTAAAATATTTATGCCAGAACTCTGTCTTACGCTAAATGCGGTTCTTAAATTCATGCACTTGGTTATTGCTCATTTTAAAGAATCTGAATATATAGAAAAAGTGATTCTGCACAGGGGGATAAAATATTATAAAATAATTTACTAACATTGTTTCGGTGCTCTTGTAGCTTTGGGTGCCTTAGAACTTTCCTTGCAGACCTTTGGGGCCATCGGAACTGTCTCGGTGGCTGACATATCTCTTCAGTGTGGTTTGTAAATACCCCAGAACCGGGGTCCTTTTCTGAAAACAATTTCTAAATCAGTTTAGTGGGAGCATCTGTGTGCCCACGTCAGGGCGTTTTACAAGTGGCTTAAATCTAACACAATTAAAGTGTGTTTGCTGAGGAATTTGCAATGTTTAACTAATTTAGAAATAATTAGTTAACAGCACAGTCTTCTGTTTATGTAAGATTTTAATTTCTTGTTAGGAACAGAGGGTACATCTTGGCTGCCTTTTGACAGAGCAATGACAGAACCGTCAAACCCCGGAGAAGTATTTCAATGGGAGAATTTTTCTTAACGTGGCAACGTTTAGTGGGTCTGTGCCCTTTGGTTGTAGGTATTTTATTTCTTTTTTTCCATTTTTGGCTCCACGAATTTACAGTCTTTGTAGTTAGGTAAGGTGTTTTGGTGTATTTTGTCTCTTTGTATGCAACTAATAATTTAAAGTACATACTAGCGGGTTATTTTAGTAACTAAAATTAAAAGACAACGTGAGAAAGTTTTAGCAAAACTATGTGCTTCAGTTAGATCTGTGGAAATCTTGAGGTTGCTTCTGCTGCTCTCTGATAGCGTTAATTGTGCAGCTGACATTACACAAAATGTTTAATTCCCTGGTTTTAGACTAAATGAAAAAAAAAAAAAAACAAACCAAAAAAACAAAAGTGACAGGACAGCCATCACGAAAGCTTTGATCCAGGGGGGTGCTTAGCACCCCGAGATGCTCGCAGTGTATCTACTACAATCAGTATTCTTGTTCATTAATTTCTAATCACTTTGTGACATTGTCAGCGGAGAGATTGCCTGACATGAGAAATCGGGCAGCGGGAAGGAGAAAACCATGCTGTGTGTTTCTGCCGTGCCCCGACATGACATATTGCAGCCTCGCCAAGGCTGACGACAGCACGTACCCCGGGAGGCCGGGATGACTTCCGACTGAGCGGATAGTTTTCACTGAATTTTGAGTAAACGTTATATTTAAAGGCTTAAAAAAAAAAAAAAAAAAGAAATAAAATGCTGGCTTAGATGAGAGATATGGAACACTCAGGAAGGGATTGTGTGGCATCACCATAACACCAAGGATGGAGGTTGCCTTCCAGGACGGGGCTTCTACTTCTTTGGGTGTTTTAACCTTATTTCCACTAGGGCAGCCAATGTATTTGAATCTGTCCACCAAGTTTTGAAGAAGCTTTAATTCCAATTAATGACAGAGCCCTCCAAGCTTTCTGGATGGTGTGGAGAGCATCTTGAGACCCGGCGCAGCGTTGCGAGGCAGCAGCTTGGCTGCTTTCCTGGGCAGTTGTAGAGTGAAAGCAACAAAAATATGTTCAGTCTCACAACTCCTGTTTTAATTGAGGATGGCAGCCCTAAACCCATCTGGAGGTGTTTGTTACCCCATCATTCCTGACCTGCAGGCAGGGCAGGAGATGGAGCCGTCAGGGAGGTTGCTTTGTGGTTGAAGGAGGACCAGGGCAGATGTTTGGAGGTGGCCAGGAGGAATCAGAGGGATGTAAGGACTGAGAGAGAAAATGTGCTTTCTCAAGTAAAAAGCCATTTATAAGCCTCTTACTTTGAGCTGATGTACATTTTTCTATAACCTATGGACAAAATCGATTCTTTAAATGTCAAGAACAGACAACACTGACTTGTTTGCGGTTATGATTGAGTTATTCGAGTTTTCCTCAAGGTAACACGGAGAGGAAGGAGAAGAGCGCTGTGATTTGCACTGATCTGTGTTGTGTGCTCAAAAAGTTGGTAATTTTGGGGCAGTGGTGAGTAGTGGGTCTTGAAGTCTCCAGCCAGCAGCTGCGGAGTAATTAAGGTGATTTACGCTAGATCATCTCAGGCGTTTCCCAGTTGATCTATATCTAATTCTTCTTTATATTTTAGGATGTCATCGGTCAAGTTCTGCCAGATGCAACAACAACAGCATTTGAGTGTAAGTACGACTTGTATAAATTCTCTCCTTTGTCATGTTATAGGGCTGATACTTTTTTAAATAAATAACGTTTACGTTCATTATATGTTACAGTTAAATATTTATGCATTAATGCAAGTTTAATGATGGCACTGAACTAAGCAATATTTTATTATTTAATCATATCTCGAATGAGCGTATGTCTACAATATAGCTTTAATTACCAGCGTGACCTTACCATGCTCTTATTCCTTACTGCAATTGCGTTGCTGAAACTAAATGAAAAGTATAAAGCACCTGTAAGTCTTAAGTTTAAAATTTTAATCTCCCATTGGAAGAAACCAGAAAAGCAGCAGCTTTGACTGAAATACAGTACAACGTACAGATTTGTGTCCCAAATATAGCAGCGTTAGAAGTTAATGTTTTCTGGAACAAAGGTCTGTTAATTGCTAGAAGGGCTGCTGTGCTTTTAGTTTTCCTTGAGTTATTCAGCTGGAGCTCCTGGAGGAGGTATGAGAACTACTGGAAAATGCCACCTGGTTAGACTTGGGCAGTAAAAATAAACTCTAAAAGGCCACGTGGGCTGGGCTGAGAAGGGAAGATACCTCCTACGTAGGATCTGAGCAAGCTGGATGTTGGGGTTGTCCATAATGGCACTTACAGCTTCCAGACATGATTATATTATGCTTTTGCTGAGTGAGGAAAGCTCTCGGGGGTTGTTAGTGAAGATTTAGACCTATATCTGCTAATATCAGTTCCTTTGAACCCTCTTTGTTTTTATTTTTGGAGGGATTCCAGGGGGATTGTCCTACCTGGAAAGCAATAAGCTGCTAAGGGGGGAGTCAAAACATCTGCATCTCAGGGGACAAGATCCCATTCTAGAATTCTTTTCCCAGTGGAGGAGGATTCCCACTGTTCCCTTTTAGTATTTTTGTTTTTCTGTCTGTCTCTCTGGTTTTCTTTGTTAGAAATTAAATACCAAGGGACTGGAGGGGGTTAGATGGTGCTGAAGGTGAGAGAGCAGGTAGAACAAGATAGGGCCTTCTATTCCTATTAGCATTTCTCCCCTTTTTAGAGCTTTATGGATGATTCTACGTCTAGATAATCAAAGGAGGCATTCTTTTATGATCTTTTCACATACTATTTAGGGCTTTTTGCTTTTCTTTTTACATGTTTTTCCTCTCCTAAAACATCAGAAACCTATGAATGGAGATTATAAGTGTTATTTCTCTGTAGCCTCGACATTTCTCCTGCCCTACTTTTTAAAACAAGACTTTCTAAAGAGACCGGCCTCCAGACTTTGCCTTTTTTATTTTTATGATTTGTTAATATTTTTTTTTTGCATACCTCCCACATCCCACATTAGCTTTGTTTGAACTTCATGCACCAGTAGCAGTGGCTGCCATCAGGGCAGTAGCCCATATTAATGGTACCATGCGTAGAACTTTCCTGGAAATACTTATTTCGTTGTGTCTTCTAACATCTGCTTCTGTGCTTTCAGTTCATGTCTCTAGTCTGTCATTTACATCTGCACAAACCCATTTCCCCTGCCGTTTAACTGGCATCTAAAATATGTTATGTATATGGATGCGTGATTTTTCTGGTTACTCTTTCCATCTCAAGTGCCTGGATTTTACTGGCTTAAGCTTCATTCTCACCTGCTTCATTGCTTCTTCAGATGTGGGTAATCACCATCCAGCGCCGGCTCCTCTACTCTTTGTTTAGTTATTGTTATCTGCAGCGTACCATCCACTGCGGCTCCTACCTGGGGCTGCACTTCTCCTCCTGTTGGACCTTGATGCGGATTTCACCGTTGTATTACGCGGCGCTACAAATAAAATCGCTAACAACATATGGCCTGTTATGATCCTTTTATCCAAACTCTGCCATTTTGTATATTTGTGACACACTGCAGATCTTGGGAAGATTGCTTCATAATATTTGTTTACCATCTGCTGCACTCTATTTGGTATCTTGCGAGGATTTCTTCCTCCATTTTAAGTGACATTAGCAAAATCCAGCCAGTACGTAGGATTTTTTGGTTCTACTTTTGCTTCCCTAATGTGCTGGAAAATCAGATTGCTGTGCTCCAGGCAAGTAGAGAAGCCTGGAAATCTTTCTGAACCCATGTGCCATATCGAGCTAGTTTTTTGGGATGTGCCCGCTTAAACGTCATGGTGGGATGGCAAAAGATCTCTGCACAGGTAGGAGAAACAGATATTTTATTTTATTTGTCTGGGTTTGCTCTGTCCAGGCCCTGACTGGCTGTTTTAGATTGAGCTTTTTTTTTTTTTTTTTTAATGCCAGGTAACACTTCTTGCCTTTTCATCAGCAGATTTTTAACTTATTCTCTTGGTACCACCACTAGGAATTTTGCACATCTGAGAATTTTGGAGTTAATTTCTTAATCATTTGAAATTAATAAGATGTGATTATTTTTTTAAATAAAAGTTCTGCAAGTGGACTCTAAGAATTTTCCAGCTTTTTTTATATTATTATTTAATTTTTGCTGGTCCCAGCTCAGTTTGTTCTCTTGGGCCAGGCTTGTGTAGCAGTTTTTGTATATATTCATCTCTGTCGTGTGTTGCCCCTCTTCTGCATTTCGCTCTGATCCTATCTCGATGCGTGGTCTTCCTTGTGTTCACCGTCCCAGCAGCTGCTTCTTCAGGTTTTCCTTCCTCTGTTCCAAGCTGTAACTGGCAGTTGGGTTTTGGCCAGGTAGCGGTTTTACAACTCCTCCTTTCCTCCTAAAAATGTTTCCAGGCGAGGAAGCTTTCAGTTCCCACTCGCTAACTCTTCTTAATCTTTTCATCATTCATGACTCGCTGCGGGCTGGTAACCCTGGCAAGTAATTTTAGCAATCTGGCAATTCACCAGTTAAATTTCCAGGAGAGAAAGTGCTTGTAGGACATCACTGCGCTGTCTAGTTCCTCTTCCAGCTTGTGTGTTTCCAGTGTCCCGTAGCTCTCTTCCAGTACATGTTTTGAAGTGGAATCCCTGGAAGTATTTAAGGCCAGGCTGGATGAGGTTTTGAGCAACCTGGTGTGGTGGGAGGTGTCCCTGCCCAGGGCAGGGGGGTTGGAACTCAATGATCTTCAAGGTCCCTTCCATTCTAGGATTCTAAGGTTTTTATGTTACTTTTTTTTCTTCTTATTATTATTTGTCTCTTGTGGTTCTGCTTTCTCTTCTGCAANAGCCTCAGAATTTCCTGCTGGGTTTTCAGAGGCAAAAAGAAAGTTGGGGTGGTTGTTTTTTTTTTTTTTCCCCCTCAGGTAATTTTAACTTGTTGACTTGGGTCTTTTTCCAGATTCTTTGCAGAACTGGGGGCAGGAGTGAGTTTTCACCAGGGGACACAGTGGCACTTTTTAATGCTGATGTAAGAGGCAGGGGCATTGACCGAGAGTGTCTGGTTGTTTGTCTCTGAGCCATCACCATGAAACCGTAGTCTCCTGTTCATGCCTCCTGCAACCTCTTCGCCACCAGTTACACTGGGAACGAAGCCGTGGACTGGTTTTGCTTCTTCACAAACTTCTGCCTTTGTCTAAGTCCCTCTGTATGAATATTGCAGATTTGTGTCTGCCTATAAGTTAGGGTTTTTAGGTCAGCATTGTGGTGGCACAAGGAAGCTGGGACGCCCGAGCTTTTGTCACAGGGATGGTGGCAAAGGGGTGCAAAGAGCTTGACCTAGGGCAGGGGAGTTGGGGTAGGGTTGACAGCAAGACCAGAAGATTTTAGTGGGAGGAAAAGAGCATTTTTATTTTTTAACTTCTAGTAATTCTGATGAAAGAAACTGCCAAAACTGAACTCCATTTGGGAGGACTGAAGCGCGCTCAGAAACTACTTTCTTTGCTTTCTTGCTCTCAGAAACTACTTTGCTCTCGTTTTTACTGAGGAAGAAGTTTTGAGCATTCTGTTTGTGCCCCCTTTTTAGATGTAATTACGGTCTTTGTTAATTAATGTTTGGAGTCATTATGTGTTGTTGTTATTTCAGAGTACCTGGTTACCTGTGTAGCTGGCTTAGACATACTTCCTATTTTTATTTGCTTGTAAAAACCTTGTATGTCAAAATTTTAAAGATCTTTCTTCCATTGTTCATGAATGTAATACGTTTCTTTGTCAGATGAAGATGAGGATGGTGATCGGATTACTGTTAGAAGCGATGAAGAAATGAAAGCCATGCTATCCTATGTAGGTACAGTGTAATAAATGCTGATATTTTCCATGTTTATTATCAGTTTGTGTATTTTGCATGGATCAAAGTGTTAATGTAAGCTGCCTTGTTCACATTACAGTGTTATTGTATTAAGTTCACAGCTGTATTTCTGTATTAAATGTAGGTGTTTAAAAACTATATGACATGAGATATATGGACATGCTTGACTTTTTAGAAAAGGAAGACTTGTACACTTACTGATCATATCATGAACATTAAGAATAATGCATCTTAATGACTTTTGCATTAGGTATAGTGCAGGCTAAATGGACTATCAATTTCTTGTATTTTTTATGCAGTACTTAAAGTAACGGCTCATTAAAAATGAACCCCTGGGCTCTAAAAATTTTTCAAAATCTACTTTCATCTGGAGACTGTTTCACCCCTCCTAACAGAAGAGTTTCATTGTAGCTGCAGGCTCAATATTCATAGAGGATTTAAAGACGTATTTTCTGTTTTTTAATATGAGATACGTGTGTGTCTGCGTGTGCCTTGATATACGGAAATGGGTGTCAAATCTCTGTCTAGAAATCTGTAAATTTAAAATCTGTCTGAAGAAATAAAGTATGCTGTTATTGAGACAAAGTAATTCTAATATAGCTTCAGCCTCTCTCTCGTGTTGTAGATGTAAGTGGGGAAAAAACATCATTTAAGGTTCCCTTTCAAGTGAAATTGATAAGCAAGAAAATAACAAATGGGTATTTTCTCTCAAAGCCAGGTGGAATTCCAGCTCCTTATATAGAGCTCTTCTCAGCATACTAATGGTCTGAACTGGGAATTTAAGAGAAACAAGCCCTGTTTGGTACCGGTTGTAGGTCCTTTTGGTGGGACTTAATGCCTTGGTTGAGTTTATTAGTCCTCCTCGTCAGTTCCCCGGAGTAGAGAAAGCTGAGCAGGAATGTGCTTGGATCACCTGTATCTTGCTCAGCTCTCTGCTTAATGGATCACTCTTGGGCACACGTTCTCTAGCCTTTAGCAAAATGATGTAGTTTTGGTGTTGTGAACTTAGCGCATCAAACTATTGATGTTTCCTATCAAGGGGACTCATGTTTTCTAGGCCCCAAGAAGGCTTCCTCAGTAAAATTCTGATTCTTCTATTATCTGCAGAGATTGTCCCATACCTGCATCCCAGTGCTTTTCCCTTGGGAAGGCTGGGCTGGATGTTCTTCACCTGGACCACTGTTAGCAGACCTGGATTCAAAGAGACCTTAGTCATTGCCTGTGACTTAAACCTGGGGTGAAAGAAGCACAGGTTCCAGATGCTAGTGATTGATCACTGTGAAACTCAAGGGATTTATTAAATAAGCCCCTCTTGGGCAGCTTTCTTTCCAAAGGTGGTAAAACCATCATACTACAAGTTTGATAAGGAAGAGCATAAAGCAATTGTGTGAAAGAAAGGAAGAAAAATCTTGCTGCAGTCAAGGGGGTTTTGTGCTGGTTTGGTGGGGTTTTTTTTGTTTTGATTCATACAACTAGATCACTGGTTATCCTCCCCCCCTGGAATTCCTTGTGTTTCTCAGTTTTTCTTGTCAAATGTCTGCCATTTATGCTGTTAAACTCAAAAACTTGAATTTTCCTGGCACGGTCTTAAGATTAATCATGCCTTTGTAAGGTCATCTTTTTGCTATGCTTCCAAGCTTACTGTTAAAGTTTCAGTACATTAGAGTTATGATTGCTCAACTCTCTGCTTTCCCTTAAAAATTATGGGATGTCTGTAAATGACTTCTTTCCGCTTCAGCAGTTTTTCTTCTCTGAAAAATTTCCCTTCAGTTTTAAACTTGCCTTCTATTTGTGTTGCATTGATGATTCAACTTTCTAACATCTCATAGGTGTCATTTCGGGATATGTTTATAAGAAAATTAGGTGTTTTCAGCCTACGAGTAAAGGAAGGAATCTACTGTAATCTTGAAGAATATACTGGGGAAGAAAACGACTCATTTTTGAGTGTTATGAGGCCTGCAACAAATATTTGGAGGATTGAATAGCTCCTCTATCTAGCAATTTGGACATGGTGCAGTTTGTCTCCAGTTGTGATGGTGTTCTCCAAAACCACAGTAAAGGCTTTTCTTTCAGTTTAAGAACACAAAAAAGATAATTCCCTGAGAATACAGATCCCTTCTCTGCAGGTGTCACACTGTCATCAGGGAAGATGGTTTGAATCGTGACCTCTTATCTTTAGGTTCTTTGGTTTCTGAACTTGACAGTAAGCTATTTTGGGCAGTTCTGGAGTTATTTTAAAATATGCAGAGCTGCTTCGTGTTATGCCAGTGCAAATATTGTGGGGTGGTAAATAAAATTATTTTTCTGTTGCGCATTGCGGTTAATTAAAGGCAGACGTTGAGTAGCAGCGGAGTTGCACTTTAGCTGTTGTCTTGTATCAGTATAAAAAGGCAGTAATTTTTTTGACAGCCACTGATTGGAAAGTTGCTTGCAGCTTTCTGAAAGCAAGGGGTACATGCTCTGGATCAATAACTGGCAAATTTTCCATTAAAAAGAATACCTGAACAATGTTCCAAATAGCCACTGGCATCTTAATTTTCCATGGAAACCTCAAATGCTCATGTGTGGAGGACAAGTCATTTTCAGACAATTTTTCCAGACTACTTGTTAACAGTTATTGCTGTCCCAAAAGGTTGACAGCTTACATGATTGATATTTCATTTACTTGTCATCAGTGTTTGAGTAATGGAGAGGGCCATGCTTTTTTTTTTTTTTCTCTCTCCCCCTGTTCATTTTCTTTAATATTATTTTTTTTTTTTTGGTGGGAAACAATCTCATCTATGTTCATTTTAGTTTATTATTCTAGAGAGTATGTAATCGATGTTTATTCTGTGCATACGTGCATCTTCAGGTCATAGAAAATCCCTAATAAAATAGTAATAAAGTTTGCTTTTCTTAAGCGATTTTGGCCCCCAGTGGAGCAGGAGATTCTTTCACAGCTCCGTAACTATTAGGTAGTGGTGACATGTTTTTGTGAAGGGATGTGGGGAAGGATTTGGCATGTTATTCGTGACCCCCACGATACGAAATAGATCCTGACTCCTGAGAAACCTAGTGATCGTTTCAAATGGGGGGG
>VZRU01016428.1:103382-125648 GCA_013398155.1 Pedionomus torquatus | reverse complement strand
GGGGGGGGGCTTCTGTAATGAATGGCTTTGCTGCATGGAAACACAGCAAAAGCACGTGTCACGGGGTCACCGAAGATGTGGATTTAGATGTTTGTGCGCTAATATGGATGAGTTGCCCCCTTCCACTTAAAAATCTTGTGGTGAGATTTCAGCGAGGGCAATGCTTTTAGCAGCAGACACTGTGTTAGAAGTACACACAGGAGGTGTGGCAGGACAGTCTTTAAACCCTCAGCAATTTTCTTCCTAACAGTTTTTTCACCATGAAGCAGGACAAAATATCCTTTTTTTTTTTTTTTTGATGGGAATGCGAAAACCAGAAGCACTGAAAAACTTCTGCTCATAACTGGACTTCAGTGTCTCTCTAATATTTGCTTCCTGTCATTCATGTGTTTAATCCCATGGTAAGAGGGAAGAAAAACGTTCCCTAACATTAGGTAGTTAATAAACTTGTGTCTCTTTTAAGCTGCATAAGTGAAAAATGCTTGTGTTATGGGAAACCATTGGTGTGAGTGACATACAGGTGTTTGATTCCATAGAGACTTCCAATTTTTTTTCTTTTTTTTTCTTGTTGACATCCATTCGTGCCAGTTTGAGTAATAGTATCAGAAAACACTGGTAACAGTGACACGCTGAAGTCTTAGACCACACTCAGCTGGTGAGAATTAGCATGAAAGTCAGTGGAGCTACACTGATTTATGCCATGAAGATCTGGCCAACAGCCAGCCTGTTTGCTTCAAAGATGTTCAGCGGTTGCAAAAGAAGGAGGCTTTGTGATGTGCTTTCAATATTTAACACGTTGTGGCGAGATACGTGTGGGTTGTAGACTGTAAACTCATAGTGGGGTCTGTCTCCTGCCCCAGGATTGTGATGGTAAATGCCCTCTCTGGTGGGTGCTCACCCCTCCTCAGCAGTGAGTCAATTATGAAAGGCTAATAAAGATTTCGGTTTATTAAATCCAAACGTCTATTTCTTGGTTTTAATGCCACTCTTCATCCTCATCCTCGTGCCTTTTCTCTGGCTTCCTTATACCACCTGAGATACTGTCTTCCTGGGTCTTGACGTTCTCAGATGGTTTTATATCCTTTTTTTGTCCCTTCTTGGCCTTTCTTTATGAATAAATGTTCCCCCCCCAGATGACTCCTTGCAGTTTAAGTGCTGTGGTCTGAAGTCTCAGCTTCTCTGCAGCGGTTTCACTGTTCTGCATCCCCTGCTGCGCATTCAGTCTGTACGCGAAGGGAACACACGGCATCCCCCTCTCTGCGGGATGTGGCCCCGACTGCCCTCACTCTGCTTCAGCTCTGCAAATTCTTGGATAGCTTCCACGTTCCTTCCTCCCTTGGAGTTTTCCTAATTTGCACAGTTTTTGACTCTGTCTTCAGCTTTTTCTTTGTTTCCGCATCTGACTGCTTTTTTCCCTGGCATCTCCAGGTGTGGCAACTGCTGTGATTGCTGCAAATGTTGCATTTGCTCAGTCTTCTGGAGCGTTCCCAGGTTTCGGGTGGGCCTGGAGCTTGCTTTGCTGAGCCAAGAATAGCTCCCTGTGCTAGAACCGGTACTGTGCTGGGCATCACAGCCCCTTGCTTATCTTCCTCCCGTGCCACTTTAGTGGATGAACCTTGCAAATGGTGAGAAAGTATATATCAGCCTTCAGAATGCTGTGGCAATTTAAAAAAAAAAAAAGAGGGGGGCAAAAATACATTGAATTAAAGAATCCATAAGTGCTCTTACCACTACTCATACATTACTGAGTAATCTCTTTCTTTAATCTCTTTGCAGTATTACTCCACTGTAATGGAACAGCAAGTAAATGGACAATTAATAGAGCCTCTGCAGATCTATCCAAGAGGTAATGCTTAACAAATTCTAATCAACAATGATGATATCAGTAAACTGTTTCATCAACAGTTATGTTTTTGGGAGTTTTAAATGCACATAACGTGATGTTTACCTCTTAATTTGGATAGAAGAATTCATTATTGTAGGGAGTGTAGAGAAAACTACATTTATCGCATATAAAATAGCTAATTTACTAGAGTAAATTAGACTAACAAGATTCAGTTTGCATAGTACATATTTATGTACATTTAAAAAACCCATTGGTGATGGTTCTGCATGTATTCAAACCAAAGCAGATGAATAAGTTAGGTTTTGGATACTTAGGAAAATCGGGCTTTGTGAGATCTTCTGATATCATTAATCAGTGTAACAGACTCGGGGAATGTGACTGTCATTGTTCATTTTGAAAACGGGAACGTGTCTGTCACAGAAGCTCCATCCGTGACACATTTTATTTGAGATTTGGGCACTTAGCAGTGGTATCAAAACGATCGCAAGTACTTTTAATAGTTCTCCTGAACAGGGAAAGGTGTAATCAATTATGCAGGCTGAGGCAATTAAAAACTAGGTCATCTACATCCTGAACAAAAAATCCGTAGGCAGCTAGTTAGGTTTTTGGGAATGCACTGCGCTCTCTGAACTCAAATAATGGTTAAAAAAATGACTGATAAATTACATAATCCCGCTGATTCATTCAGACGCTCTCACTATCCAGTCTTTGAATCTCTGATTCTTAATTGATAGAACAGATAAGGTTTAAATTCTCCAAGTAAATCTCCCAGCAATAAATTAATTGAAATAATTAAAAATTAAACTCTTCTCACTTAACTGATATGACACAAATAATCATACTATGAGTTTCCCAATTAAACATTCTAGACTTCCATTACTTACAACTCTCTGAAGTTTGAATTGGGCAATTAACCAACAGCCTTCTCAAACACATGCTAATAAGGTCTCTAAAGGAGGCTGAATTTCCTGGTATTTTAGTAGCTCCTGTGGAAAAGAGACTTGAATTCAAGGGGAATACAAAGATTCTGGTTTTTACAGCTTGGGGTAGCAGGGTCTGACCAAGAGCAGGGGACTCCCAGGTCTTTGGGCTCCAGAACAATGACCAGTCGAGATGTGCTCTCCCAAGAGGGGTATGAGGACAGCTACGAGGAAGGAGGCTCTCTTTTGCCTCTTGGGAGGGTCTTGCCTTTCTCCTGAACCTCTTTCTGTAGAAGACCATTTAATTACTGACATATGCTCTGCTTCAAACCACTGGCCACCGCTTGGAAGAAGTAAAATGCCAGACTTTTGTGTGGCTTGGAGAAATTGATATAGTGGGTGATCCCAGTAGGGGGGGAACCTTTCTTGGAAATACAAGGCTACTGGATATATTCCCCCTAAGCTAACAGTCCAGGGAAGCTGTGACAGGAGGTGCTCAGTACCTGGCATATGCTTCACTTGAGTGTTTAAAGGGATGTTTTGAGATCACAAATCAGGCTTAACATTCTTCTAGACTCTCCTTTTGGGTTGTTCCTGAAGAACCAGCCAAGTAGATTCCTGCTCCTGCTGCTGTTGCTGCCTTCTGTTTGCTTTTCATCCAAGGATAGTCTACTCTGTACAGATTCAAAACTCATCCCCGTGCTGCTGAGGATACGATCCCTGCGTGTCTGCCTGTATTTCCTCGTAGGTGTCTTACCGCTTACTCTGAATCGCTTCAGAGCTGAGATGTTGTTTCATCTTTCTAAGTCACCTTTTTAAGACATCTTATTCTTCCTAGGCTTCGGTTTTAAAGTTACCCTGCGCTCCCTTCCTACCCAGATCTCCTGCTCTTCTGCAATAGCAAGCCAAAAGCACTTTCCTGCTTTTTTTTTTTGTGTCGTCTTTTCCTGCCTCTCTTAACGAACATCCCAAATTTTGTTAGCACGAGTACTTTTCTTTCATGCCCTTTTGGCCGTGTCTCTCCACACACTGCGCTTTAAAGCCTCCATCAGTAACGTGTGGCTTTTCTGCCTGTAATTGCAGGCTCTCCCTTTTTTTAAGAGCTTTCTTTTCAAGCCCCATCTTCCTTTGAGTCCTTCTCCCTTTCTGCCTCTCTTACTTCTGAGGAAGCCTCCCCGTTGCTGTCTCCAGTCCGCTTCTGACAACTCTTGTCTTCTGTAAAACCTGCCAGTAGTAAATGTCCGTGTCCACCCTGGGTTACCTTGGCTGTGCTGTATTCTTTGATGATGTAAAGGTCTTTGAGGGGAGGGGGGAAATGGTATTTTGGCTATTTTTTTGAAAAAGAAAAAGCGTTGTCTAGGTAGTAGAAGCCAGAGTTCTTTTTTCTTACTGAGAACAAGCCTCTTGTGTGCATATACATAAATGAGCGTGTGTGCAGACATGTATATATCTCCTGCCTGCGTTACCTGCATCCCATGCATGGTGAATATACTGTTCAAATACATGTAATAAAAAAGTACTGTCCTTTTAATATCTTGTTCAAAATGTCGATTTTAATCTATTGGAAAAAATACGCTATGTTTATATGTGTTTTAGAGTAGCTGATCATTTTCTGGTGGGTTTTGTATGCCCACAGAATCATAATATTTTTCTTCTTTAAGATGCACATTCTAATGTCATTTAAAGGCACCTGGCGTGGCCTTAAGTGATGTGTTTAATAACTATCATCTGTGTCCTTCTGCCTAATAAATAGTTCTGTTTCCTGCTGTCAGAAATGGGAGTGAAATGCATGTGCATCTGAGAAAGAGAGAGAAAAAATCAAATTCATCCCTCCTCAGACAATCAATCAAAAGTGACAGGCCCTTTAACATACAATTTGTAGGGCGCTGTAGTTTTAAAATGGGAACTGTCTGTAACATGTAGCTCGAAGCCTTTGTGGCTTTAACATTTGACAAAAAGCACATCCACCGACTGGAGGAACAAGGCAATATATAGTTCCAGCGACTTTAGGAAAATACTTTCTCCTCCAGCAGCGCGTCCCTCTGTAAGCCCAGACGTCATCATGAGATGCCACATTTCTACATCTGTGCCCAAAATGTGACATTTTGCACTGCTTTTATCCACTCTTTGGTTCCTTGAGACTCGGTGCTGTTGCCCCTGACATGTTTTTTTCGCATTTAAACCAAACCATCTGCGTTTGACAATAAGAGTAATTTGTGACGTGTGGCAGCTGATTCCTTTGAAATACATCTTGCAAATATTTGTGTTAAATGCCGGGAAAAACGCAGTGTGTGAATACACAGCGACATAAGATATTGATTTTAATTTGAATTACAAAAAGAATCTGGTAATTTAAGCCAACGGTTCTCTTGATTTTGATGTGTTTTAAGCAGAAATTAGAATTTATATTACATGGTGTCAGAAAGCTCTTAGCATTTATAAATGCTCACTCCTGCAAGTTAAAAATCCTGGTTCATAATTCCCACTCTGGGTCTTGGGAGGCACTTTTCAATCATTTCTCTCTGCTAATTTTGGTGTCACCCTCATTTCTTTTTAAAAGATTCATTTTGAGCAAATTTGTAAATGGCCCTGATGTGTTCTACAATTTAGTCAATTACTGTTTCAGCCTGCAAGCCTCCTGGGAAACGGAACATACATGGCCTGAAGGTACGAATTTCAATAATTGTTTCAGTAAAGTTAGATGGATTTGTAATGCTGTGTTCCACTTATTGAAATGTCAAATAAAACTGCACTTTCTTGAGCTCTGACAAGCAGATTTTTTTTTTCAATTTTGTGTGTGTGTGTGTGCGTGAGCTTGGGAGAAGGATTCATCTGCTGGGTGTTGGCTGTGATATCTATATATGCAGTTTTATTAAAAATGGAATTGCCTTTCTTCTTGTTTTTAACCTCTGCTAATAAGGTTTCTAAATTTTAATATTCACTTTATCAACTAATGTCTGCTGCTACTTCAAAGAGTTTAAAAAAAAACCCACCACGTTCATTTGATTTCAGTAATTTATCTATGGCAGTGAAATTCTTGTAGGTTGTTTGATTCGTTCAGGTATGCTTGGTGCTTCCATAATCACACCTATTTTGAAATGCAGAAGACAGCAAATATATTAAAGGGTAGTTTAAAATGAGAATAAACGGTGGATGTGTCATCTCTTTTTGTCCATTATTTAACTAAGTGTTTAAGATGTAAAGATAATATATTGTAGTCCATGAATTCAGTAGCCTGCTAACCTACATACAGGCGAGACCTCCACCATCGGCATGCCTAGCAACAAGCTAATTAACCTTCATAGTGAAATGAGAAATTCATGGCAAATTACAGGTTAATTAGAATAGTGTCCTCTGAACACAAACGACTGATAAAGATCCTTTCCCTGCCTGCAGGTAAATACGAGAGCGGGGTCTGCTAATAATAGCAGTTCGGCAGTCTCGGATTCCCTTCCAAGCAATAGGTAAGAGTCAAAAACGTGAGCCCGTTTTGTTTTGTTTTCTTTTATTAAAATAAAATAGAACCTTGTGCGTGGTTGTTACCGAAGATAAGCTTGCTGGTGAATAACTTTTTCAATACGAGTATTGGGCACCTGGGAGCAAAGTGGGGAAGGCGAAATTACCTCGATCTGTGGATCTTGTTAGTCTCGTGCTGCTGGTTCTTCAGGAGAAGAATTTTCTGCCGAAAGAAATAAGTTTTTGGTGGGTATTTCAGAGGCTTTGTCCTTTATAAAGTATTGAAATACCGGTCATGGGTGAGCTAATTTGTTTTAGCTGATCTTGTAATCACTGTTTACGGCAAGCTCTCTGTGCTCAGGTCTTCCTCGCTTATCTCATTCCAGGATTCTTTGGTTTTTAAAATTTGATACCCAATTGAAGAGGATCATTATTGTGTGGGACTTTTTGAAAAATCTGAACAACCTGACTTTTGAAAAATCCTGTCCTGTTTCTTGCAGTTTCAGCAAAGTCTTGGGGTCCAGCTCCCTTATCTTTCTTTGCAGATTCCAGTCCTAATTTCAAAACCCGTATTGAGATCTAAAAAGCAAGAGAACTCTTTCTCTTTTTTTCCTTTTATCACATGAACTGTTACAGGAACTCGCTATACTCAGTACTGACGTTAACCAAACAAACAAAAAACCCACAAAAACCCCTTGTGTATTCTTAAAAGGAAGTAAAAGAAGTCTGGCTTGATCCTCTTCATGTAAGAGCATATTTGAAATGTGGGAATAGAAATCCCCAGAGGTCCCTTTCAACCTAAATTATTCTATTATTCTAATAAGCATATAATATTAGATTTATCCATGCAGCTGTGTGCTGCTCCCTTTTCATTCCTAGTGCGTTTTGGATAAAAAACGGGGAGAGGTGAACATGGTGAAAGCCACAGGAAAAGGAAAGCCAATACCCTGCGTCTGTCTCCTCGGGCAGAGTTTGCCCTCATCCTTCGGGGAAGATTTGCTGCATTTTGTGATGGAGAAGGTCCTACCCGAGACTCTTCAAGGAAAATAAGCCTGAGTGTCTTGCTAACTGCAGTCCTCCTCCTAATCTGTCGTACCACTGAACTAAAAAAAGCTGCTTTTTGTCGCTGTCGCGCTTCGGCTTTCAGTACTTCCTGCACTTTGAGCTTGTTCTTAAAGTGCATTGAAAATGAGGCTTCTAGAAGATTCTTGTCACCTTATTTGGTGGTTAATTGCCATTCCTTTTCCGAAACCTTCTGCACTATGAGTTTTGTTTTTGAAGTAATTGAAAGTCTCTCTTTGTTTCATGTTCACAAATTGTTAGTCATGAAAGATGACAAGATCAACTTATGTTTCCTTGGAAAACTTAATTTTTCTTTAAAGTAGTCGTGGGAACAAGAGGTCTATTAAAGAACAAAGCCACCAAATAGGAAATCTGTGTTTTCACTGTTCTTGTTAATAATGATCTGTGATCAAGACACGTGCACATGCCTTTCAAGAATATATTATTTTGTACTTTTTTTTTTTTTTCAACTTCAGTAATAAGAGCAGAATGTCGCTTTGAGCTGAAGTTTTGCAGATGTGCTTCTACCCAGGCAGTTGCTTGTGTTGAACATACAAGGAGCAGAGTTTGCCAAGGGAGGAGGCGAAGCAGTATTTTGGGAGCGGGTGGAAGTAGTTTGAAACCATTCGTAGTTTTACCTACAAAAGGCACCAGGCTGATAGTTGTGGTTTGTTAAACCCTTCTGCTGCAGGGTTATAGAATTTCCAGAAGGATATTCTGGAAAATGATTAGGGGTTATAAACTAATAAACTATATGTAATTAATATAAACTATATATAACTAATATAAACTATATATATTTAATATAAGCTATATATAATTAATATAAACTATATTAGGGGTTTTAAACTAAGATAATGAACCTGAAAACTAGATGTGAACCTTATTTTGCTTTGTTTTTTGAAACACCTGGTGTATGAGGGTATCTCTTTTTTTCTTCATGGAACTGCCAAACAGTAGTTGGTATCTCAAAGGCATAAAGTCAGGAATTTTAAAAAAAAAAAAAAAAAAAGAAAAAAGAACAAAACCTAGTTTGTAAAGGTGAAAAATATATGGATTTTCTTAAATGTTCATTGCTCCTCCATTTCTGCCACCTGCAGTTGAGGAGTAGCTACACTGAGCGCTCAGCCTTGCTAAAGTTAAATCTATTTGGAATATGTAACCATGAATTTAACCTGCTGGCTCGTCATTTCTTATGGTTTCACTTCATTTTTATGGAGTGAAATGGAACGGTCATTAAAAATAATTGCCTCTTGTTTGTTTGTTTTTTCAGCTTGAAAAAGTCTTCTGCAGAGCTGAAGAAAATACTTGTAAATGGCCAGGTAGGTGCCCTGAAATGAGTCTTGGCTCCGCGTGCGTCTCGTTACTGCCTAATACTGCAGTGATTGGCATCCCGCAAATAGGTGGAGAGATGCTTACTGCTCATTTAGTTGTAATGTGTTCTTTTAATACAGAACTGGAGGGACCATGAAAACCTTCATGATATGAATGAGTTATGTGTCCTGATTTACTTTGATTGGCATAGCAATTTGCTTCCCATTTCTCAAAATGTGCTAATCAGATTTAGCTCCAAATAGATTGAAGTACCTCACACGTGTTGCGCTGCTGCCACAATTTCAGGGGAAGAAAGTTAATCAATTTTGAATAACTAAGTCAACTGCTCAGTTAGAATGACCTTCGTATTTTTTAGAGCAGGAGGTACTTAAATATTTAGCAGGTCCTTGCAAGGAACCACTCTGTGCTATTTGGAATCACTTTATGTTGTAGCTTCTTAAATAAACAGCACAACAGCAAACCAACAAATTAAAACAAAACAAAACAAAACCCAAACAGCCTACAGTTGTAGAAGGATGTCTTGTTAATTTCTGTTCTTGCTCCAGGCGTTCAGATCCTGGTACCCAGAACCGAAAGGTTTAATGTAGCAATTGATGGACAAGTGGATGTCCTGGACAAACGGAGCAATCCTTTCTTACCTGTTTTGAGCTGAACGGACAGGCAAGGCTCGCAATAGTGTAATGCCATTAAATATACACCGTTAAATTAAACTACCTTAAAAGAATCCCGGATTCTTGAGCAGCAACATAAATATGTTTTAATGTTTGTCATAGTGAAAGCCCTTTGATAGCCTTGGAGGCAGGCACCTGTCCATTGCGATCAAGCTTCCCTATTAGGCTCTATTGACTGAGACATCTGTGTCACTGCAAATAAAAGACTCTTATTGATTTTCTTAACTGCTGTTCACTTCCCCTCCATGTTTCGAAGGCTGAAATCTTAATTATCTCAGATGCGTATTCAGTGCCTTCACACAATGACCTCTCCAAGCCTCATTGGCATTTCATGAATCAAGTAGTTGTAGTTGAGCGTGTCAAGAAGATAAAGGCTGGTCTTGGTGCTTGTCCTTCAGTCTCACCTGTAACATTGGGGGCTCTAATAGATGAGAGGACCCCCCTCAGCCCAGCGTTGCAGCCTTGCCTGTTTGGCACTGAATCCTTTGAATACAGCTTGGGAAGGTATTTTTAAGCTCGTCAGCATTCCTTACGTGCGGGCTTAGTTTAATAGTCAGAGATTTCTAGCAGGTAGATTTGTTAACGGTTCAAAATTGTAGCTCTCTGTGTAAGTTAAAACTCTGTAAGTACCAGGAGTGTGCTTCTGAACTGTTAAAATGAAGCTGATGATTACTCCGGTGTTACTCATTTTTTTAAAAATTAGAATTGCTGAATGCGAGTAGCTGTCTTTTTGTGACCCAGTCCATGAGCCGTGTTTGGCACTTTATTTTGTTCTGAGTAATAGAAATGAGTGGCTTGTGTCCTCTGTGATAGATGTTACGGATTTCTTTCAGGTGTACTAGAATTTTAGAAAGGGATAAAGAAACCCAAATTCATTGCATGATATTAAAAAAAACAAAACAAAAAAACATTATTTAAACCCATTTTAAAAAAGAGAGAAAATTAAAAATAAGTTTTGGTTCTTCCTTCTATTTTCCCCCTAATCTGACAGGAGTTACGCTGCTTTCTGTTGAGAGAAAATGCAGTTTGTTGTGCTGCAAAATTTGGTCACAGGTCCGCAATTGGAAACGGGTTTCTAGTTGTAACTTTAACTTTTCCCCCTTTTGGGGGATTAAGTCACACTTACCATTACTTAAATGTGGCTTGGGTTATTCTTTTTTATTATTTTTTGGCAGTTGATGCTTTCAGGCATTCATAATGATATTCCTCTAGTAGTTTCCATTTAGGTTTAATAAGGAATTCATATTAATCATTAAAAGAAGGGGACATGATTCTTCACCATAATCAAATATTGACAGGTTAGAAATAGCTTTCTGCCTGGGTTCATTGATATAGGTGATGTGATATAAATATTTATTTCTTTTCTGTCACTCAGAGTAAATGCCACCAATTGATTCAGCATTGATATAGTGTCAACAGTTCATAAGAAACATTTGACTGGCTTGTGTTTTCCGATTAGTCTCTGCTCTATAAAGTGGGATTTACTAAATCTCTTCAATTGTCTGCTCATAGAGTGTGACTGCTTTCTGAAACCATTATTGCTTCGATTCGTAAAGCAAAGGTATGGCTATACAGGACTTTGCCTCTGTCAGGCCTCTACATATAAAATAAGGATTAATTGAGCATTTTGGTTTTAATGATTTACAAGACATAGACACTGATTTCTTTCAAAACCAGCAGGTATGAGCAAGGGACGTTTTGTTTGCTGATCCGTAATTGAAGGCTGTCTTGCTTATTCATTAATTCTGTTAATATTGGCATCCAATCAAACATGGTTTTTGCAGGTTTAATATTCCAGCGCTTACCGTCGAGTTCATTGTTATTATGTTATCATTTTATGATTGAGAATCCAGTTTTCCCAGTAAAATAAATAAATCACTGTCTGTTTTTGGCACCTTTATTTGAGCCAGTAAATCATACTTTATCTCTCCATCCCTTGCTGGCAGATCCTTGCTCCACCCCGGTCTTCCCGTCTCACCCGGGGTTTCTGGTTGCTCTTTGTGCAGAGGCAGGAATCGGTGCAGGGCTGGCGGTGGCTGCAGCATCTCAGAGCGGAGCTGCTCCTGGCACCGGCTTTTAGACAACGGTGTGAAGAAAATAACTTTTACCAGTTAGCAAAAACCAAACGGAAGGAGAATACACTTTATGTCTCTGGTTCTGCTCAATTTGTTGCTTGTAACTTGCATAACGATAAAAAATTCCTTTTTTTTCCCCCCTAAAAGCAAAGATACGAGGATGTTCGTGGCTCTGCATGTTCATTTGATTTCTCTTAAGAGTTTTGTTTAGAAGAACGTTGCAGGGGATATGGGAAAGAGATGTTTGTCGGCACCTCCAAGACTGGAGGCTTTAAGTTCTCCAGCTTAGACAGAGCAGAGCTGCTTAAACGCAGAGTTCAAAGCAAGCTCTGCTTTAAATTCATGAGTACTGCAGTCTGAGAGAGATTATTTTTAGGGCAAGGTTTCCAGTAAAGATTCTTTACGTATTTTTAAGCCCATTCATGAATTACTGTTCCTCGTAGGGTGTCTTTTTTTTGCCTTTTTATTTGCCTTTTCTGAGTGATGCAATAAGCGAGATAGCTTTCACTGACAAAATAAATACATTTTCATTTCCATCATAAACCTTGATACTTGCAGGGGTGATTTCATACCCTCTTAAGATAGCTGGCCCAGGTTTAACTCCACATAGGTAAGAATGTAGAGTCAAATTCTGCTCTGAGGTTTTTCTTTTTTTTTCCCTAGAAATTTTCTCAGAACTCAGAGATTTTCACCTCGCTGGAAGCAATGCGTGGTATTTCCTGTGAGAAACAAGAATGCCTTTTTTTTTTAAATAGTGAAAGGCAAGAAGACAAATTTTGGAGGTCATCAGATTTGTCATTAGAACATATTATTTTAAATCAATTCAATACTCTGTTTTCTGTTTGTGAGACATGCTGAGTATTGACTCTTTAGAGTATTTCAGCTCGTTACCGTCCCTTGCCTCTTCCAGTTGAAGCCAGGGGCAAAGTTCTTCCCATCTTCACTGTCGTCATATGAAAGGGGATGCTTAAACAGGGCTCGGTAACTGAAGGGCACGTGTCCCCGATGGATTTTAAAAGCGATGTCAGAAGTTGGATAAATAAGACAGGACGAGCTCTGTGTGGGTCTCGCCGTGGCACTTGAAGTCACTAATCTGAAGCCATCTCAAATGTGCCTTCTGTGCTCTCAAACTGCATCACTGATAAAGGGCCAGGCATGTCGTTAGGGGGGTTTGATGCCTTTTAATCCACCAAGATGAGAGTCTTTAAGCAGGTAAAATGTTTAACTTGGTATCCCGTTAAATACAGCTACTAGAAACGAGTTCATGTTTGCTTGGAAAATACCTTTGAAAAACGGGGTTTGCCCAATCATTTACTGCTTACAGTCACCAGACAACAGAGAGATCTTTTTGGAATGGAAAATGTCTACGACCCAGAGTTTATTCTGATTAAAATACTTGTTTTCAAGCACACACGTGCGTTGCCAAAACGTTTTTAGTAATTTATTTTTTTAATATGTGATTTAGGTGGAAAATCAGTGTAGCTGTATTTGTACAGGAGAAGGTTGAACTGTAGTTTTACATTTGAATTGCTCGTTCAGCAATATAATCAGCTTTTATAAAGTCTCTATCAGCAGGATTCCAAATCCCAGCATTTGCAGAGTACGGTGCCTGAATACCTGAGGGTATCGTCGTATCAGAAGGGTTGTCCCAGCCAGTGCGAGGATGGAGGCGAGCAATTAGTTGTGTATTTGAAGGAAAATAGCGATTCAAGCCTGTTCTTTCCCAAAGATCTGCTCTAGTAAAAGGAATATAAATTGAGCGCTATGAAGCGGTTCTACTGACAGAACTGTCACTCAATTAGTATCAATTATGCTGATTCCAGAATAAATCATAAACTTTTTGAGCCATACTTAAGGTGACAGTTTTCTGTTGGATTGTTTCCATTCACCTCCAACTTTGGCTTTGGTTATGTGCTGTTCTGGAGACCCTTTTCCTATCAGTATCTGTGACCTGACCCTCTTGAGCTATATTATATCATTCCATTTTGACACCTTTTATCAAACTTTAATGAAATGACCCAGGCAAACAAATTGTCATTAAACTTTCCATCACTTTGTCCCTTGGTATCGTCTTTTATAAATTGGACAGCAAATGTTGTATTGATCTTCTCGTTCTTGCAGCTGAACTTGAAATGACCCAGACTGCTTGTTGTTTATGGCCTAGAGTTGCTTTTCCTTGACATTTCCATCCACAGCATGACATCTCTTTTGTTTTTCTTTCTTTCTTGTGGAGATGAATGAACAAGACATACGGTATCGAGACATCCTCGGTCATGGCAATGGAGGCACAGTCTACAAGTGAGTGTTGAATTTCCCTTAAAAATTTTTGAAAATAACATTTAACAGCCCTTTATCTTTTTTTTTTGTTGTTTTTGTTTTGTTTTTTATTTAACCCTTCACGTTTGTATTGAGACGTGGGTGGGCCATCGCCGATCTGCAGAAGAGATTATAAAAGAAATTCTTACCATAAACTTTTTACGCCTTGTGTTTACATATTTACAAGGTATCTGCTCTTGGGTGCCGTGAAGGTTGGTGCATTTTTTATTATCTTTTTAATACTTAGCTTTAATCCCTCCTGGGTAACAAGTTAATGGTTCACAAGTGGAACTTGAAATATCCCAGAGCATAATGGATTGCCATCAGTGTTTGCGATGCCATTATTCTCGCTGGCTCCCCACACCCTGCGCTCGCCCGGTACCAAGAGTGACACCGGGGGGACACGATGACACCGTGGCTCTGCCTTTCTCCAACAATTCAAAATTAGTAAATACCCCTTTCTCTGTTGCAGCGAATTCCCTCCTTTATGAGCAGCTTCACACACGAGCTGATGAATACATTAAATGATAAACACCCCCAAATTTTGGTAGTGAAGCTTATACCCTGCAGCCAGTATTAATTTTAATATTGTAAAGATTATAATAGCAGAGATATAGTTTTCTCGACAGGAAAGTCTTTCTCATGCATAGTGCAAAGTTTAAACTACATAATGTAATATCTGGTACTTAATAGTCTGCAGTGGTGTATGAAAAATATTCCACTAGGAATTAAGAAATCCATACTTTGTGCGAAAGCCCTGAGGGAGTAATAAAGGTTTCCTCCAGAGAGCTATTTACCATATACAGTAACCCAGCATCCCATTATGATTTTGTTTATACCTTAGACGTTTTAACTTTGATATTAACATATTCCTTTTAAAATATTTTAAAAGCTACGGTGCATTTGGTTTAGTTTCTAATTGGCTGCCAACATTTCAAAAATGACTCTCCCTTGCAGAAGGTTTGATGAAAATGGACTTCCAAAACCTTAAAGGAACAGATCCAGTCTTTGAACGGAATCTTGAGGATTCAGCATAGCCCTTAACATGGAATGGAGTTCAGAGACCTCCTTGGTGTTCTCTTGTAAAAAAAGATATTCCTAGACCAAGAAACTTACAGAAACAATATGTTTCAATACGAAAGATTTAACTGTTGACTGCTACGGCTCAGTCACGGTGACTTCTTGATGTTTTCTGATTTTGAGATGGTTGGTTTCCCTCTCCCCCGTACTGATGGAGGCTCTGGGAGAGGATGTAGGTGGGAGAAGCATCGCAAAGGAAGGCCACGAGGTGCGGTCCCTGTGGAAGGCCCTTGAGGCACAGTTAGGGACAAGGAATGGCCAAAGTGAGGGACTCCACCTGTGTCATTGTTACCCAGTTCTGGGTCGTTTTTTCATAAGAGAAGGAGCTGAAATAAGGAGCTAGCAATGTGAAAGCGTGAGCAGCGTAAGAATGGCAGTACCAGCTCATGCCAGAAGTCTCTCACCTTCACCCTGTGTCTAATNTGAAGGTCCCTTCCAACTCTAACCATCCTATGATTCTATGAACATGAACCAAACCATAGTGAGCTTTGCTAATGTTTTTGCAGCAAGGTTCTGCTGAACTTCATGTCTGTTTGTCAGCTTGCATCTGCCCTCCTTCCCAGGAACAGCTCCATTCCACACGTGCTCAGCCCCTACAATGGTAAAGGGCTTTTAGGTGCAGAAGGTGGTATAAAACTATCTCATTTTTTTATAATGTTGACACATGCATAGTATGTATTTCACAATTTGTAAAATTCAAGCGGGAAATTTGGATAAAATGCTATATAAAACCAAACTTGCACTTTTCGGACTTCTTTTTTTTCTGTTTCTGAAAGGCAGTATATTTCGATGCCTGCTTTTTGTTGGATATTTTTACCAAAAGAGTTTTCTTTTGTGGTGAGCGCTACCTTGGTAAGAGTCTGCAGGGGTGATGAAGGAAGAGAGATGTGACCGCTCGAGGCGCAGAGGGTATTGGCACGGGAGGGAGCGCATGATACTTCTGGCACTTCTGCATCGACTTGCTGCTTCGTGATTTGCTTCCTTAAGTGGTCGAGCGTTGCATTTGCCTGCAAATTGGGAAAGTAAAAAAACTGCACCTGTGAAAACATGAGCCCTCTCTTGTCTCAGGGAAATTTTTCTACCTTTCTTTCTCTTTTTTTTTTGTTGTGTTCATATTTTAAATTAGCCATTGCTTTGGCTTCACAGTGTTTTTTTTTCCAGTTCAGGTGCCTCTTTGCCCAAGAGAGTGTGCACCGTTTTTTGTATAGGGATGTTTTACACATTCCTGAAGTCTGACTTTCTTTGCAATGCAAATAATAAATAGCAGGATATAAATATGAAACGCGATTTTCTCCCCAAACTGGCTTCTTAGATGTTCCCGAATTTGGTTTTTTGGTGCGTTGAAGAGTTATACTGGTTCAGTCTTTCATCCCTGAAGAGTTGCCGGTTGCCGTTGTCACAGGGAGTTGGCCGTTATTGTGCAGTGGTGAAGGGCTTTGGACAAAGCACAAGGCAGACCCTTCTACCCCGGAACCGTCCCCCCTTCCTAAAGGGGAGCCTGTTCTTCCTCCCCAAAAGAGCATCCCCGCTGCATGAGCCAATACGAGATTGCAAAATGGAATACTTACAGGTAGCCGGATTGCACTAGTCAGAGATAGCAGCCCACATATATTTTATTCCAGTAAATCAATGAGCATTTGTCAAATAAAATTAATTGCGAACGTTGGGCTGTTTCCCTCTTCCAGCATTCCGGGCTGTGGGTTTGTTTCAGCAGAGGCCGTGTGTGATATTGATCCAAACGTAAAGAACGAGCGTGTCTACGTGGCCTCTTCTTCCCTTTCTTTCTAGCTCTTTATACTAAGTCATATCCATTATGGCCATGATATATTATCGGCATTCAGCAAACAAGAGAACGTGTCGCAGGTCGCTGAGCAAAAATTTTCAGCCTCTCTTTCCACGTGAATTAACTGCTATTGAAATAGTTTATTGAAATTGAGGTATTGATCACTTTTCATGCTAACCTTGGCTTAAGGGGGGAGAGGGGAGGTGGTTTTGTTCGCTTTGGAAGACGCTATGTTTAGTTAGAAAATGTATTTCATTTATTTGGGTTCTTTACAGCCGCAGCTGTTTTATTGCTTGGAGAAGAGGTATCTTAGCTTTATTTTTATGACAGTATAATTATACTTTAGAAATACACTTGATTACTGTGTGTAGCAAAATTGTTCCAGTATATTGGTTTGGCCAATATTGCTATACAAACAACTTTTCAGTCAATTGAGTCTGGTAAAAAATCAATACTTTATAGCAATATTTCTGGTGAGAACTTGCTGAATCTAAATGTTCTTTCCGTTTCTAAAAAGAAGAAGGGATTTTGTAGGTGGTTGACATCGTATTTTCCCCCTACCTTTTGATACACTATTTTCTTAATTAAGGACCGGTAACAGTTACAGACTTAGATACGGCAGAACCAGTTAATTATTTTTGCTTTCTGATTGCTGCTATTTTCAAAAAAACGCAGGAACATATAAATAATCCCGAATTCTATATTCAGAAAGTATCTTTGAATAGACAGTCAATCAGAGAGCAAGAATTCTCCCCCTGGTGTGCGGTGGGCAGCGCGTACCCTGGTTTGAGTACCAGTTATCAAGTGCTGGTAAGTTGGTTACCCTGCGGTAATGAACGCTGAACGTACCCTGGTGGCTTTCCCTTGTTTCCCAGTTGTTTGGAGGTAGTTTACGTCGTTAACTGGGATTTCCATTTTCCTTGGAGTCTTGCAAGTCCAATTCTATGAAATTTTTGGAAATTCTCAGCTGCTGTTATTATTTTGTGGAGATTTGCAGCTTTCCTGAGATCCCTCAGCCTCTTGCACTGGGAGATGTGTGACCTTCCAGCTCCACAGCAGACTTTCTCATTTTTGATGAACTATTTTATAGGAGCTGGTAGGATGGGGAATACAGTTGGGGCTACAGCACAAGAAAACATCTGTGTATCGGTACATTTGTGGTATTTACTTCAACTAGAGATTTTTTTAGAAAAAAAAAAGAAAAACATTCACTGGAAGGTCCAAAAAGGCATTTAAAGTATCTGCTTCTGCTCTGCATCTTTTAACTCCATCACTGGCTGCTGAGCTTGGAGGGGCTGTTCTGATAAGGGCTGCTCTTTTTGACTTCAAGGAAAGAAGGTTAACAATTTGATGGGTGATGGGATGTATACGCTCAGGGGGCCAGTCTCAGGAGTTATCACTTAGACCTAAAATCCCTAGTTGTGTATATTTTGAACCTAAATGTTATAAAGTAGAGGTATTTATCCCTGGCAAATAGTTCCTCTGTGAAGTCTTGCTCATGTGGGTTATCTAAATTATCACCATTTCCTTCACTTACATGCAAGCAAAAGGAATATTTTTCTTTTATTTCATGTTTTCTAGCTTTTGCTTTGCAGTTTGTAGCTGATGGGAAGCGAGATGATTGAGGAACTCTGTTCAGGGGATGGTAGAGTCTTCTGTGTGCCTGGGATTTCTTTAAAACCTGGGGTGTGTATGGCTTGTAAAGCTTTGGGTTCTGTTAGAGGAGTCTTCGGCAGCAGCAAGCTATAACACTGCTGAAATAATCATAAAGTCCCAATGATACCGTAATTAATTTGTGAAGCTACCTAGTGTTGGAGAGAGAGGGAAGAGGAGGGTGAATCGGTTGTTATCTTTGCAAAATGCTGTTAAACCAGACGGCTTCACTTTAACTTGAGTAATTGGGAGAGCAGAGGCTGTTGATGATGTACCACCCAAAAGAGTTGTACAGCTAGGGATAATACGGATAAACACAGAAGCTTAATTTGTTTGAGCAATTTACTGGAGCAATTTTGCTGTTCGGTTGAGTTGTACATTCCAGCATATGCCCGTTTCTTTATTCCCTATCTCCACCAACCTTGGGGTGCCCCATTAGCACTTTAAACGTAGCGCATGGCAAGACAGCTGGGAAGTTGCTCTCTCTTGCAAGACAGGCTGCAAACTGTGTATAGCAGATCCTCTGGCGTTAGCAGGGAAAAGAGGTGTCGGTTCTGCAGCGAGGAAGCCGGCAGAGGTTTAGCTGTGTTTGAGGTGGAGGTAGAACGATGTTGGCCAGAGTTTCTCATTGCTTTGAGGAGCTTTGGGCTCAGGAAGGGTGGCTCCTTCTGGCTTGTCCCGTGACTCCTACTGCAGAATGCTGGTGCTGTCATGAGGGAGCTTCCTCCGGGGGGGTCTCTGTAGTCCCAGTTTGTTCTTTAAAAGTGGTGACCATCAAATGTCTAAATGCCAGTCTGTATCTAAGCAGAGCTGTCACTGTCCTCCGTTTATTCCGTCCTTTTTTTTTTTCTGTATGAGTAATCAATACAATAACTTGCCCCTCTTTAAAATACTTTCATTCGTAGGTTATTTTGGCCCGTTTACAGAGGAGGCTGGTGTCATCTTCTGCAAGGGACAGAGGATGAATGACCAGGGATGGAGAGGGAAGCGATTTTTCCCAAAGTGGCAAAGCAGCCCCAGAAGCAGGACCAGAGCCCGTCTCTGCAGGATCCCAGTACTGCCACTGACCCAGGGGCTCCCCTGGTGGGGTGCTCTCCAAGGGAGGTTTTCCCAATGTTTTATACATGTTGCTGGTCCTAATGTGGTGCAGCTCTGAAAGAATGGAAATAAAGGCAGGTTCAGTGTTTTCTTTGGCGTTAAAACGAGTCTGGGGCCACGTGAAGTCTGAAAATTGCATTCTTGTGTTGCTGTTCTGGGGGCGTTTTCCTTTATTGCCTTTCCCAGACTACATTCATTTTCTGTTTCTCTTGTTTTGCTTTATTTTCTGTCACACTGGAAAACACTGGAACAATAATAGCTGGACTAAGTTAGAAATACCCCACTGAATTTCTGCATATTATAATTGCAGTTTAAACAAGACTTACCAGTGATCGCTGTTCGCTTGTTTCTCTTGACCCTGGCTGCAGCTTGCCAGCCTCATAAAATCTGTTATGCACAAAAGTGCATAAAATGAAGATAAAGTACCTCCTTCAAGTCTGACAAAAACCATTCCTTTGCAGAATGGTAGCTGCAGTGAAAGTAAATAAATGAATGGACAGCAATCACAGCCTAGTTGATGAAACTGTTCAATTAAAGCACAGGCATTTACATGGTGTAATTTCCCTAAATTGCCAATGAGCCCCTTTAGACACAACCAGTGTTCAAATTGATTTCAGCATTGATTTTGGCTGAAGCTGATAAATTTCTGCTTGTTAGTTAAAGTAATTTTGCAGAAGACTTTGTACCGCGGTATTGAAGTGTTCATTTAGCTGATGGTTAAAAGAGGAGTTATTTACAGAGGGTTCTGCTGTTGTTCTGAGGTGGGACAATTCCCTGGTCATCTTTTTACTTTTAATTTTTAAGCTTCAGTATACAATCAATAGGTTATTGAAACTGATTAAAATGTATCCAGCCAGCTGCCTATGGCTGTTTAATTAGAAACTGGATGATTCTTAAATTAAAGTTGTTTTGGTTGCATTGTATGCCCATGGCTTGGAAGATTAAGCGAATAGGAATCCTGAAAATGTGAGTTCTTGGTACCAACGAGTGGGGTGGGGTGTGAGCACTGCTCGCCCCGGGGTGGGCAATATCATCTGTTTCTTGGTTACCAATAGCGCTCGGTGTAGGAGAGAATTGGTGGAGAATTGGCCACAGCCAAGCCGTGCCAAGCAGAATTTTTTTTTAAATAATGCTTTTGCTCATGGAGTTGAATGTGAGATGATGGTGAGGGAGAAGAACGTGTATTTATGTAGGAATCCTTTTTTGCCATTACGCTGCTGCTGTTGTGTTTCAGAGTCTCTCCTTAATCTCTGATGTCTCTGTGAAGAGCAGTGGGTGTAACACCACCAGTGAGGCTGAGATTGATTTTTCCATTTCTTTTCACCCTGGATTCTTTGAAAATGTGTATTGAAAATGGTAAAAATTAACTGCTGAGATACCCACTGATCATGATGAGGGGCCTGGAGCATCTCTCTGATGAGGAAAGGCTGAGGGACTCAGGGCTGTTTAGCCTGGAGAAGAGAAGAGAAGACTGATGGGGGATCTCATCAACGGCTAGAAATACTTGAAGGGTGGGTGTCAGGAGGAAGGGGCCAGGAGTGGAACAAGAGGAGCAATGCAAAAATTGATTGTTTCTAGCATGTTGCTTATGATGATGGGATCTCAGCAAAATCCTGTAGTGATTGAGAAGTATAACCAACCTGATGGTGTTTGTGCTCTCGACCAGCTTCTGGGAGGAGCAAGCTTTCTACTTGAAACTGAACCGGGATTAGAAGAAAACTCTCTTGGATATTGCAGTGAATATCTAGAAAACTTTTGCTTCTTGGCTCAGTTCTCTTTTGTACCACTGGCCATTCCTGAATTTCTGAACAGCTCTGGTTTTCCTTAATAGTTCTTATGCTCTGAGCATCCTGAACATACCTCTCATGAACAAATGCCTTGATAATGCAGAAAATCCAGCCTGAGGTCCCTTTATGGAGAGCTGTAAGCATCTGAATTGCCGTCACTGTAGAATGTCACATACTTTGGGGCTCAATCTTTTGCTTCACGTTTCTTCCCAAAGTTGTGATGTGTTTCCTTTGTACTGGCAGGCTTTATGCTGCATCAGATAACGTGTACCCGTGTCAGTCAGTCCAAGCTTGTGACTGCTCTGCTGTCTTTTGTCCTTTCAGCTAGTTTAAAGCCAGCAGCTGAAATTCATTACCGTGTCTGCATCTGATCCGGGTCAGTCCTGGACTGTGTGTGACCTGGAATTGGTGGTGCTGGCACCGTGGCCTCCTCAAGCAGTGCCAGAGCCAGGCCGGCTCCATCCCTGGTCCTTTCTGTCTGTACAGGTCTCTCCAAGGAACAGGCACGGGATGACAATGGGATGGGTGCAAGGAGAAAGGCTTGTGGTCCAGTTTTTCAAAGGATGACCCTGGATGTTTGGCTGCAGAGGAGAAGGAAGACTATGGAAGTGGGAACAGATGGGAATAGTAGTAAGTTCCAGTGTAGAGGAGGTGAGGGATTCATCCTGCTGTGCTTAGGCTTGGATGCCACAACCCCCTCTTTCCCACAGAAATGGGCTACGTGAGACATTTTCCTCCTTGGCGTTTTGTGCGGCTTCCGGTGCCGATTTTGCTCTTTTGAAAAGTTTGGAATTTAGATACAAGGGTTTTTTTTTTGTTTGTTTGTTTGTTTGGTTTGTAGTTTAACAACAAATCATTTTGCAATCAGTACTCAAGCATCTGTAATGGGATTGTACATAGAGGGGAGGTTGGCGTAGATTGCTGTTTGAACTCGCACAGTCCCCATAAAAGCTCCTTTTGACAACTGCTGTGCACTTCGGATTTCCTGTTTTAACAGCCAGAGAGTCAGGCTAATGTGTTTGTCTATGGCAGAAGGCAACAACTGTCAAAGTGTTTATTTCCTAGAAACAATTTGAATCCGTTTCTTTAGATGGCCATCTGAGGACGTGACGACTCCATCATTAGACTGGCAGAATCTCTCCAGGAGCACAACAGACAGTGGCAGTGCTAGGGAAAAAAAAAAA
>VZRU01016428.1:70310-96687 GCA_013398155.1 Pedionomus torquatus | reverse complement strand
CCCCGATTATTTTTTATCTTACTGATTTGGCTTTTTTGTTGTTGTTTTTTTTTTTTCTCCTTGTTTTTTGCCATGAATCTGTGTCCTCTCATGTGCTCAGATAAATGCTGCTCCTGCCTGGAGTTCAGTTAAAGCCGTGGTAAACTCGTAGCACACCTCTGGCAACAGTATATCAGCTCTTGTATGTAATGTGTTTCGTTCAATGTCTAAATTAAATTATTCATAGAATTAATCTATTAAAAAATGGAGTATGCCCTTTTTTGATTTTAAAACTTTTCTCTTTTTTGTGATTTTGCTTAAAATCAAAGCAGTAGAGACTTTCGCAAAACAAATTAATTGTTGCATTCATACAGTTCCCATTAATAGCTTGGGATCTAAAAAGAGGTCTATTTTAAAGAGGTAATTTATGGAATAATTACTTCGAAAACTGTAAAATCTCGTTTCTTTTTTTTGTCTTTATTTAATCATTACTTTATTTAATCATTAAATTAAAATTACTGGTGTAACGAAGTTAAACTGGAAGGACGTGGGGATGGGAGCGGAGGGCAAGAGGAGTGATGGGAGTTGGTTGCTGCAAGCAGAGTTGGTGTTAAATTAAATTTAAAGATGTAAGAGGCTTCAAATGAAACCTTTCTTTTTACCAGGTGATATTTATGTCTATGGGAAACTTTCAGATTTGAGCTCAGATTGTCTTGTGGCTCTAACAGACACCATTTACTGAAGAGATCCTGCCCCTGTTTCAACTTTGCTGAGGACCGTATAAATCCCTTCACCCCAGTAAGAGAAATCGTTTTGACTTTCCAATGAACTGAAGGAAGGCCAATGGTTACTCCTGGGTTGGAAGTTACTCTCTATGTGTGGAAAACACGTGGAAATTGAAATAACATCCAAATAGCTTCTAATTACACGGAATACAAATATCGCTTGAAAAGGTCTTGGCAGAAGTGATTTTGAAGAAGTCCTTTCAAGCGGTGTCTGTCATTCCTAAGCTTCTCATGAGCAGGAAAGACAGGAATTCGGAGGTTTAGTAGGCACAGAAGTAAAGAAAATTGAATACAAAAAAATACGTTTTATTACAACTTTCAATGTGGAACTGAAAAAGCTCTTTCCTTAAGTGCTGGGGTTGCGTAAGGATGCTGCTTTTCCCTGGTACCTGCTGTGGTGGTTACTCAGAGAATCTTTTTCCAGCTCTACAGAGAGCATCTTCTCTGTCAGTTCTGCTTGGCGCTGCCACCACCGCTCCCCAGCTCCATGGGGCCAGGGGTGCCCTCGGAACCAGCCTGGGGAGGAGGTGGAGCAAGAGAAAACTCCTACAGGCAGGAGGGGAAATGAGTTCACCCTTTGCAAGGTTAATTGAAATCACCTCCCTGTGGCAAAAAGCCTTTTCCCCCGGCAATTTCACCTCCTTGTTTCCCTTGGAGTCCACGGGATCGGTTAGTCCTCGGGATCAGTTAGTCCTCGTGGATAATCAACATCCCAAAGACTGGGGAAACTGGGTTCTCTTGTAGATACTACNGGGGGTGGGCGGGGAGAAGGGTTGGGTTTTTTTAATGATAATACGCAGATTTGATAGGACAAGATAAAAAGGTTCTGAAAAACCTGTTGATTAAAATGCTTTCAGCTGGTAGATAATCTTGCAAACGTATTGGACAGGAAAACAAACCAACACTAATACCTGTGTTAATGACCTGACGTACTTTATATAAATTTTACAGCTAGATAACATGTAGAGGATTTAAGAGATTATTTTTTTTTTCAAAGGTAACTTTTTTCTAATTAGAGGGAAAAAGCTGAATGAACAATTTGAGCGTCCGCTGGCAGATTGCCGTTCTTCAACCGCTTTTAGTTTCTCCTGCTCTTAAGCTAGCATTTAAATGGACCATTTGATTAATCATTTGTATACTGACTATAATACTCCCAAATTTCCTTTGAGTTGTACATACTGTAAAAGACAATTATGTCGCCACGGATTAAATAAGTGAATTAAAAGAGAATAGCAGCTTAATTTGACCTGTGATTTTGCTCTCGTTCCNGGATCAGTTAGTCCTCGTGGATAATCAACATCCCGAAGACTGGGGAAACTGGGTTCTCTTGTAGATACTACTCATGGTGGTCCTGTCACTCTCCATTACATGGGTTTTTTTATAGTGTGATTTCAGAATAAATAATAAATCTCCGACTGCGCTATTAAGAAAATTACTTAACGTGTCTCTGGCTCGGCATCGCCGGCAATGGAAAGAGGATGGTAACGCCGGCGTTTGACAGGATCATCACACGGATCAAGTGTTTTGACAGGGGATTACCACGCTAATGGGAACGTCGCTGGATGGAGCTGGGAAAGCAGAGTTCTGTGGGGATTTTTTTTNGTTTTTTTAATGATAATACGCAGATTTGATAGGACAAGATAAAAAGGTTCTGAAAAACCTGTTGATTAAAATGCTTTCAGCTGGTAGATAATCTTGCAAACGTATTGGACAGGAAAACAAACCAACACTAATACCTGTGTTAATGACCTGACGTACTTTATATAAATTTTACGGCTAGATAACATGTAGAGGATTTAAGAGATTTTTTTTTCAAAGGTAACTTTTTTCTAATTAGAGGGAAAAAGCTGAATGAACAATTTGAGCGTCCGCTGGCAGATTGCCGTTCTTCAACCGCTTTTAGTTTCTCCTGCTCTTAAGCTAGCATTTAAATGGACCATTTGATTAATCATTTGTATACTGACTATAATACTCCCAAATTTCCTTTGAGTTGTACATACTGTAAAAGACAATTATGTCGCCACGGATTAAATAAGTGAATTAAAAGAGAATAGCAGCTTAATTTGACCTGTGATTTTGCTCTCGTTCCCTTCAGTGGAACGTATGCCACTCCAGCAAATAGATGAAGTCATCCATGACAGCTTGTGATGAATTGCCGTATTTATACTGTATATTTTAATAGCCTCACACTAATTTAAATTGAGCACAGAGTAAATTATAATTCAGTCACTTGACTGCTTGTATTTAACTTGACAAGTCATCCTTATTTGTCCTGGAGGTGTAGTGGAGAGCAGAGGAAATATGCTCAGGTATTCCTCTCGTAAAATTTAACCCTTTTCGCTTGAAACATGTGGTATGGTGAGTTCACGGAGGTTACGAGCCTGGTAAGAGGTTCCAAGGTTGCTGTATTTTAGGCAGAGGCTCGTTGAGGAAGATGCAGAGGAGCACTTGGAGCCCCATGCTGAATCCCAGGGGTCCATTACTTTAATTATTAAAAGCAAGACATTAAAAATGTCTAGGATCTTTCTCCAGCTCTACCTTTGAGGCACCGTTTTGGCCAGTTTTGGAACTGGGGCAAGCGCCGGAGCTTGGTGGCCAGAGCCTCTTCCTCAGTGGGTCCTGTTCATCTGCGTCCCCCGGGCTGGGTACCCCTTGGTGGGCAGGGCTGGCTGGGGACCCCCCCGAGCTCCTCTGCTCCTCACACTTTTGTTGTAACTTCCAATGCAAAACTTGTTCAGAAACTTTGTTCCCACGAGTGTTGAACAGCGTGTGTTATTTTACGTGGGATTAGTTGGGTTCTGCTTGTCTGTTCTCAATAATTCTGGTAAAATAACAGTGCTTTTTTGGCCTCAGACTTCTTTCCAAAGGTGCCGTTTGTCTTCTGTTCCATCTCATTTTCTACAGTTGGGGAAGTTGCAGCCAAATCCTCGTTCACAGCTTTGTCCTTGGTAGCAGTGGGTTTGGGGAGGGCTCGTGTGGGTTTTCCTCTTGCTTTAATGCCGCTCCAGCCCATGTTTAACGCCGTCAGCTCATCTATTCTTCAAAGTCCTTTCACCCATACAAACTTCATTTTCTAAATACTCTTAGGAGTTTCATACAAAGGGAGTGTGACCGTGGAGGTTACAGCTGCAGGTTTAGGCAGTGCTGTATAGATTTATTGTTTTTTTTTTTCCTATTTCTGCACCCATTTCAATGCTGTGTGTACCGTAAGGTTCCTCCAGCCTTGACATGGGATGGGTGTCTCTCCAGTGTTATAAACTCACAAAAAACTACGTGGTTTTAGGTGAAAGAAAATGCTTCTGGACCGTAATTATCCAGAGGAAGTGAGGTGGTGGTCTGTCCTAATTAATCTTTTGGTGATGTTCAAGTTGTATACCAACGGGGCGTATTTCTGGACGTGCTCTACCCTATAGCGTCCTCAGCATTTGTCAATAGGGGAGCTCTGCTTCTCCAGGTTGCCTCACCATTAGAATGCAGGGGTTGTATGTAATTATAGTTAATGCAAATGAGCCAGAGACCTTTCTTCGTTGGCGGGTCTTGGTTGATTGGATGTCGCTGATGTATTTGACGCTGATCATGCTAACTAGTCATGGGGCAGGGCCGCGGAGCCTTTGCCGTGATCCAGGCAGGGAAATCTCTCACTGTGAGCAGAATTTAGTGCCGTAAAATTTTAATTTTACACTGTTGACAAGATTAAATTCTGTTAATATTCAGTGGATAAAACTGATGGTATTCCAGCAAATTATTTCAAGTTTTTCACGCTGGAAAAATGTAAGTGAATATTGTTGGCAAATGATTATTGATCTAGACAAGTGTGTTAAACGTTTCTTGGCAGCCCTGTATTACACTTACAATTTAGTTTAGTGACAGCTTTTATAAATAACCCTAAAGCAAACTCTCAATAGAAACAGGTTATCGTTTTTTCTTTCAGACAGATTTTGATACTGGAGAGTGCCTGTGCTTGGGAATGGTCTCGCTGTGTTTTGTTTCGTCAGCAGTACATGCAACCTACTATATCTATTCTGCTAATTCTGCAAACTGATTAGATTTTGGTTCCTTTTAGCTTAAAGCATTGAATTGTAAAATATTGTGTGGCAGCAGACTGAGCCCCGCTAAATGCAGTTAAAGTCCATTTTGGTTTCTATAGTAGTACTTAATAATGGAGTGGGCAAGTCTTCAAATAATCACGGCAAAGAATTGTCTGTTCAAATTGATTTTGTGGGAACCACCGTCCTCCTTAAGAGAGCCTGTGTTGAAAATCCTGAAAACTGAAGAGGTCCTGGTTAACAGCCTGGCCCAGAATGGTGAAGAGGGAGGGCATGGATGGAGTGGAGGAAGCAGGGGAAAAGCGTGACGGTGGGCAGCTGGTTTGAGCTACTGGGCACTCAAAGTCAGGTTGGTCCTAGATGTTTCGAGGGATGCTTTGGTGATGCTTACCTAAGCATCTGCACTAGCGGCGTTTTTTCCCCTCTACATTCAGCAGCTTTCCATGTTTCATACAAGGTTAGGAATTGATATAAAATAGGGGGTAAATATTAAAGAAACTGAACCTGTAAAAGTGGGTGGTTAGAGATGCTCCTTTAGGCTCCACCGGGACATCCAGAGGTGCTTTCAGTGCTGCAGTACTTAGCCCTTAGTGTTAACATCAGCCCATTGAGCAAGGCCTGGGGGGGGTCAGAGCCTTCTGGGCTTCTTTGCAAGATGTCTCTGTAGAGGTAAGAATCAGTGCTGGGCAGAGGAAGAGGAGGAGGAGGCGGAGAAGGCTTCACTGCACAGGAGGTGAGGGCACTTTGGGGTGAATAAGCATCATTTCTTGAGTTTACTGGCCTGTTCTTCACGTTCCATGTGGTGCTTGTCTTCAGCTTCTGACTTAGCTTTTGGTGAAATGGTTAAACCACAAACCTTAGAACGTTTTTTTTGGATAAAATTGGCCATTTAACTTGATTTACTTATAACTGATTTCTTTTAAAAGTAGGGAGGTCTTTCCTTGTGTTTCCATTTCCTTCCTTTGCTCATGACTCCGTTAAAATATTCTCACCATCTAGTCCTTCCTTTCCTTTTCTCACAAAAGGATAACTACTGTTTGAAGGTCTCTTTTTTAATTTTGAGTCATTCACTTGCTTTTTCTGTCAGTGCTAATCATGTGTCCATTCTTTGTGTTTTAGGTCATACCCCTAGATATAACATTGGAGCTCCAGAAGCAGATAATGTCGGAGTTAGAAATTCTCTATAAGGTATATGTGTCTTCTCATTTTGATTATTCTTCCTTATAATCTTCTCACAGCAAATTTTTAAACAGTCTTCCCTTTTGCCTTTCTTTTTTCCAGTGCGACTCCTCATATATCATAGGATTTTACGGTGCTTTTTTTGTAGAAAACAGAATTTCCTTGTGCACAGAGTTCATGGATGGTGAGTTGTGCATTTTGTTAGCTTTTGCTTGCTGAGTATGTAAATGGCAAAATCAGAACAAAGACATGCTTTTCCAAAACTGAGCAAAATACAGTAGTCTGCCTTGAAAATGGAAAGTATTAATAACTTTGCAGGTAGTTTTTAAAAAAAAAAAAAACAGGTTAGGGATTGTGTTATATTCTCCATGGTATGCTGTATTTTCCCCAGTGTAACTTGGCTTACTTTTATTGAAAATGTAAATAGAAGAGAAATAAATGCCGGCTTAATTTGTGGTTTGATATTTGAGTCTTCCATACAATCTGTCCTCGCTGACAAAACAGCTGTTCCTCACTTTTACTGTTTTGATAGCCAAAACAGATTTTCTTTTAAAGAAATCTATTAACCCAATGTCCTATGTGTTTTCAGTGGAAATCGTCTCTTAATTGCAAGAGAAGGAGTTATTTTCTAACGCAGCTGTTTAGTGCTGCTGTGCTGAGTTTCTTTTTTGGGTGCGCTCTTGTTTCTCCCAACGTGAATCTTCAGACCCAGAGTATCCCCTACTCCACAGTGCGATGCTGCTGTCGTTATGGAGATGGATTCATGCTTTGCTTTTCAAAACCTCGTACTGGGTGGCATTCTTGGAGAAAAGGCAGGAAAAGTCTACTGATTCCAGCAATTTATAATCATTGCTGCCCTCTGTGTATCAGTTTTGAGAGCATCTTGTGACAGATGCCAGTCCCCTTGTGTCTCAGGTGCCAGAACCCCCTTTGCAGCGTTCAGTTTTTAACATCGTGTTGTTACAAGCAAGAATCTGTTTCTCTCTCCAGGATTTTCTTACAAGCCAATGCTTTATGCGCTATCCAGGTTTTTCACAAAGCTTTGGTTAAGCTGCATATAAAGAAGTAAGGATCTCAGAAATCATTTATTGTGGAGGGAAGGCTTTCTGGCAGGAAAAATTTCCCGAGCCGAATGTGTACCATTAAGCATCGTTGAGGAGATTCTTTCTTTTTGATAGGGACCACAAATAAAGCCCTTTAGGGTTTTACGGTGCATTTTGTTTTCTCCCTGTTAAAATGCTCTGTTATTACTGTTATTTCTCTCTTTTTACATTTACTACCTCCGTCCCAGTGATCACTTGTGCCCTCTTACCAACTAGGAGTATTCCCTCAGACTTTCCGTGTTTGGTGAAAAAGAATTGCGCTTATTCCACAAAGTTCAACCCTTTGCTGTTCTCAGGCTGGGTGACTGTTACCCATTGCCCTGCTCTGTCCTTGCCAATTGCTCTCCGACTTGCCAGCCTGTGTTAAGCGGTAGCCACATGCAGTAAGGAGGCATCTGCTCATGCCAAAACAGGCATCTGCCTAGAATATATGTATGCTCCTGCTAATTCAGAGTTGTTTTGTTTTGTTTTTTTTTAAAAAATGACGGATATAAATGCTTGCGGTTCTGAATTCTTGTTTTGAAAATATTTAAGCCTTTAGGGTATGCATCCCTCGTGGTGTTGCACACCAATGGTGTTTACTGACCATGCCCAAATTACTTGGAATTATGCTGGAGATGACCTCTGCTCTGCCTCATGTTGTGCGCTCCTTCTGGCAGAACAGCAACAGCGATCTTTTAAAGGAAGAATAATATGCAAATAAAGGGATCTTGCCTTCTTTTTTTTCCCCCAGACCTTTAATTCTGATGTGTAAGGATGCAGCTAAATATAAGAAGAAATACAGCCTCATCCTGCAGATGAACAGCTTTAACCTTGACAAATTTTTAACCCTTTTGACTGCCTTAGGGCTGTTCATAATATTTCCTGAATCTATATCCCATGGCTCCGTTTGCCTAGTTATTTCCTGTACCATATTACAAGATGCGGGTATTTCCTTTTGAAATGGCATAAATAGAGGTGGATCTGCATCTTTTGGGGTACTCATGACTTAGGGGTACACACGAGGAAAAGATGCACATATAGAACCACCTTGGGTCTTTCCTGGCACCAGCGAGCAGGAAAAAGCCAAGGGATTCCAAGTCTGCAAATATCAAAATACAGAGGTTGCACTGACCTGGATCGCCCTCCCACCTGCCAAGCTGATCTTAAAGACCAACAGAGATGCCAAATGGGGCTTTCTCATCTTTGCCCTTTTATATTCGTAATAAAGATTATGTTCTCCTAAATGAAGATGGTGAAACGCACTATTGCCTTTTACCTATGTTGTTGCTTTTTTTTTTTTTTTTCCTTAAAACTGTTGAACACCCGTAAAATTTCCCTTAAAAGCAGCGAGAGGTGCAGGTTGTCAGACTGTACCTACGTGGCTACGCAAAGGTTTGGGAGCTAACGTTATGTATTTAGATTCGGAAATGTTACCTGCAACAGAATTTTTTCTCTGTAGAAATCAGCAGATTTCCCCAATTGTTAGCCCAGAGATACTTCCCTGCATTTTATAAAACAGTGCTACCTTTAGTGGCGTCTCTAATAGCAAGACTGAGCTGTTTGGTGTATGAAAATAGGTCTTTTTATTTGTCCAGAATTTAAGGATGAGTTATAAGCATTAACAGGAACCACCTGCCATATAATTGCCTTCTGTTTGGCTTTTGTAACGAGCACTTAGGTATCTGTGATGCTCCATCCTCTTATTTCTATTAAATGGTAGTCGACTTTTAAAACTGAGGTGTGTTTTCTTAATTGCTGGGTATTGGCCTAACTCTTTCGCCAGTGGTGTCATCAGTAAAATCCATGTCCTAGACTGGGAACAGAGTTAGATCAGTGCTGGGCACTTCTGAGAGCCTCAAGCCTTGAATAAGACAACACACTCTTGCAAGCTAATGGTAATTTGCTTCTTTCTTGTCCCTTTTTATTTATTTTTCCCCCCCCATTCTACTTGGAATGATCAGGGAAGCAATCCTCCCCAGTCCCTTGGGAATGTCTGTAGGACCATCAGGGGGACTTGGGTTTCTTGCTTTCCCTGTGAATGCATGACACTGGCTCTGCTGGATTATGCCAGACAGTGAGTTTTGTCCCATACTGGAATTTACTGGCAAAACTTATCCTCTTGCTCAGGAGCTCCTTGACTTTTATTTTCATACATCAGTGTGGGGACAGACCATCACGCTCAACTGGTTTGATCATCTGGAGGAAGCTGGCTTTAAGCATGTACATAAGGATTGTTTCAGATACTATGGAATATTAGCAGCAGGTTTCGGGGACAAGGGTTGGGAAACTTTAGATTTTGAAGTCTAGTGTCGCTTTTTGGGCTGACTTTGTTATTCTTCAGAAGCTACTCCAGGCCTGATGGTTTTGAGTTCTCCAATTTTGATGTTCTGTCCTGTGACTGGGAGGTTTTCTAAAAGGAGTTTTAGTATTAATGCTGCAAGCAAAAAAAATAAATCAAGTGGGTGAAGAGAGACCCGAGTACTCTTTCCATGTGTTTATTCAGAGTCTGGTAGATTTTTAAGGTCAGTTATTTCCGACAGAGTTATTGTTATATCATTGATGGTTTTTTTATTAATAACCAAGGCCTAGAAAACCCTTGTGGCTTCAAATCTAGGGCAGTATTTCATTTTGCATTACCTAAGCATGTTTTGTTTGTCCCTGCAGGGGGTTCTTTGGATGTTTATAGAAAAATTCCAGAACATGTCCTGGGAAGAATAGCAGTAGCTGTAAGTACTCTTTTTTTTTTTTTTTCTTTTCCTTTTTGTCTTTCAGTTTTTGATATTGTGTGTGTATGTCACGCATCTCCGAGTGTGCACATGGCCCTTTGGGACACTGAGTGATCTCCAGGGTCCGTGTCCTCATTGTGTCTGTGTCAAAGGGAGGGTCCTTCCAACCTCTGGCTCTTCTTAACCCTCCCGTGTGCATCAGGACACCAGGGTGAAGGAAACCTTCCATCTGACTGACCAACACACAAGTTGCCAGATGCCCAAGAAATGTGAAAAGATGTGAAAACTCTAATGGGATAAGAGAAAAAATAATCATGAATTTGCTGGAGAACTCTGTGGCCTTGTTCCTTCATATCATCTCTTGTAGGATAGAGTGGTCCACTTAATTGCCTTTATTTAGCCTTTAAGTCCTTCTGTGCTATGTGGTTGCTTTCAAAAGTGATCCCAAAGCCCCGTCCTGGCCTTTATGGTGATCCTTCCTCTGCCACTTCTGCTGATTCTCATGTGTGATTTCCATTCTAACTGTCCTCGTTCTGTAACAATTAGATTTGCTTCCCAGGTTGCAAAATTAAGTCGGTTCCTGTTACCAAAATGCAGTGGCAGAACGTTTTCTGTCTTGCCCCATGGCCAGTGGACTCCTTAAGGCAAATTAGGAGGAGGCTGAAGTTTTTTATTTGACACAAGCCTGGCCTGTGGATGGGCTGAGCTCTCGCCCCTGTGCCGGGACCCTTCAGGGTAACACAGGGTAAATGACCACTGCCTTAGTGGATCTCACAAGGGAGAGAGATGCTGCTAAACAATTGCTAAATATAAGGAATACTTTGATAACTTAAGCGGTTTAAAGCATAACAAAGTTATTCTATCATGTGCCATTTAATTAAGTGCTGGGTTTTCACATTCATTATACATCAAGCTGACAATTTAAATCCTTTAATCCAACACAGGCAGCTATTTAGTCTCTGTTCATTGTAATTCACAGCTCTACTTTCTCTTAATTTGTGTGGCCTGCCCAGGGTGATGAACATCCTTCTCTGATGCTGTTTCCTCTAAGTAGCTTCAAATCTGCTCATTATATAGCCTAACCGTTTCTTACGGAATTTGAATGCTTTTCACCTTTAGTTCAGAGCAAAAACGTTTCATCTTTTCTTCCCTATGGAGCAATGAAGGATAGTTGCTCACGGTGTCCTCATATTCCTGATGCTAAGTAGCGTGTGTATAGCGGAATAATGCTGGGATGGGCCTTCAAACAGTTCTTCGGATGCTTCTTCCTTCTCCATTTCCTTATCTCACTTCGTATTGGGTATTTAATACACCCAAGCTAACTTACCTTATCATTTCCTTGCTTGTCTTTGTCTCTCCCCCATCCTCCCCAGGTTTGTTATTCTGCAGATGTTCTCTGCCCGTTTTTTCCTTATTCATAATAGCAGTCCTTGAGCCCCGTCTTTTATGTCTTTGTACATATATACATGGGGGTTTTTTGTTCACCTGCAGGGTCATCTCTTTACAAATCTGTTAGTGAGCCTGACTCCCTGACACGGACGGCGAGCTGATAACTTAACTTTTCGTAGGGATTTTATTTGCTGCTTTAGCGACCCGTACCGTGCCCGCTGCCGTGCAGGGGATCAGCAGAGAGGTGAACAAAGGAACCTTCAGAGAAAGAACTCACCCCTTTCTCCTGCTTCTCCATAACAGAAGGTGTGCGCTGAGGCTGAACCAGCGCTGGCAGCTTCCTCTGCTCCGGTGCTGGTTTTCCACTCCCTTGGCATGGAGGACTTGTTGGAAGGAGGCGGTGAAAGCCTTTGTTTTCTCTATCATTTATCGGTGGCAGCAGGAATGGCTTCTTTAAGTCTTCACAAATGCTCACCCTGCATCTTGGTGTCTGACATTGCAACAGAGCCCAGCAGCCCGTTTTGTGGGTTGGGGCACCTTTATTTTGCCAAGTACTGGACACGGACACCGTAATCCCCACCCTGAACAGCTTGTGAAGATTACCCAGAGCCTGGAGGATTTCTGCTCGTGTGCTGAGGAGGAGGAGGATGACAAACAAAAGCTAGAGCTTGTGCACATGGATTTTGTGGGCAAAATCTGGAGCTTCCCTGATCTTTATTATTTTTTCCGCTTCTGTATGTTCTCTTTCTACCTTCCTTGCACCATGTACCCACAGTCATTTGTCTTTTATTCTCCTGAGACATGTACGATGCATTGGTCTATTGAAGCTGCTTAATAATATGTGTGACCTGCACATCTGTTAATTAGAATACGCTTTTGTTATATCTGTAGAAGTTTTTAAGTGCAACCATTTCCAGAGGAAGATGAGGAGGGCACATAGAGACATGTAGCAGCGTCCCAGCGTTCCTCTCCCTCTGACTTGATGATTTTCTTGCTTCCTTTTTTGTTATATGAATTCAATCATCGTGGAAAGCAGTGGGCTCACAGCCCTTAAAAATGATTGTCCTGCTCACAGCATTGAGCATAAAAAGCACAGGAAATTCCAGCTGGTCTAGAACAAGAGCTGTGTCTGCTCAACAGGAGATGGCAAGAGGATCCCATTGCCCCCAAGCTCCACTTGCTCAATTAAACACCCAGTGGTACATTCTTTGATCTCCATGGGCTGGGGCTGAACAACCTGAGAGACACCCCTTTCTTGACAACCCTTAGCCAAGAGGATAGTCCTGTGTTGCTACTAATGTCATTGAAATACCGCTATAAATACTTACCGTACACCTGGAACACACCACTTAATGGCTGTGAATGGTGCTTCCTTTCTGCTACTCTCCGTCCCAGTCACACTTTCTCATCATTTGGCAGGAACAAGAGGAGAGTTTTGTCTGTGGAGACAAACATTGTCTGATGAAAACACAGTGGCATTTGCTATCTCTGATGTGAGCTCTTACCTGCTGAGAATTAAACTGGGTCTCACAGGGTGACGTGGAGTAGGTGCAGTCCTTACACCACCGTGTTCTTCTGTATCCTTGCTGCCCATTTCCCACTGAAGAAGTGATCACCGTTAATTGTGGTGCGCAATCAGCTTTTGGGCCAAAATAGCGAGAGTGTATTGCCAAGTGCAATGCTCTTCTCTCTTGGTTAGCATTTTGAGGAGTGAAAGGTGGAGGATCCTTCAAGGAGGAAAGTGTTTTCCAGGGCTTGGGGAGAAGCGCTGTTTTTTCCAGGAGAGAGTAAAGTGCTAAGAGAGAGGTAGAGTCGCTGAGACTTGGGACGCTGGAGGGATCTCTGACTTTATCGTGAAGTTCATCCTGGTTGCTCGTATGAGACAACGTCAAGGAGAAAGGGAAATCTCACTTCTTCCTTGCGTTCTTTATTTGTGTGAAGGGCTGGTGGTTTGGTTTTCTTGTTTTCCAAAGGGAAAAAAAATCTTGGGAACCCCAAAGCGATGTTGCGGTCACTCCCGTTTTCACGCTGAGGTGTGCTGATTTGGGTCTGCCCGTGTGAAACCTCTTCTACCTTTGCTTGCCACTTCACACATTTATTTTCACTTCAATTTCTGAAGCGGTGACATTGTGCTCTGTATTTTGAGTGCTAATGTTGATTGAAGTTCTCCCTGAAAGGATGTGCACTTGAACTGTCAAAAGAGTGAGTGATTGACAGCAGGTAGAAGTACTTTTTGTGTCAAGGCTTTGTCAAGTCATTGTTGTAAAACCTACTTTACTGAATACCAATAATTCCTGCTGGATGTTCAATCAAAAGATCCTGTGTGCCAGCACCGTTTTAGAATAATATTTACTACTTAAGAGTCCTTCCCTAATAGGCAGATGTAAGGTAAGTGAATAGTGGTGCTTCACACGGGGTTAGTCCCTTTGGAGGACTCCCTTGTGCGTGTTTGCAGCCCAGGATAAAGGGAAAAACTCCTTTCGTTTCTTGATGCACTGGTGCTGGAGGATCTGAACCTGAGAGTTTGTTTAATACCGTGTCTTTTATAACTGCTTATTCAGCATGTTCCGTAATAAAGATGTTTAATAACTCACAGCTGTTGGTTTCCTTCCCGTAGGAAACGTTGCCTGGTTTTCCTACAAATACATGCTTTAAAATAATTCCAATGGTTTTATAACCATTTAAAATATTTCAAATAGCCTAAATAGATGTTTAATAATCAAAGCAGCTTACTATTCTCAAAAATCACTGTCCCCACTGGAGGCAGCCTGAAATGTCGCACTCCCTTTATTTTTGCCTCAATACTTTTGGGTTTGTTTTTGGGTTTTTTTCCCCTCTTTCTTCTGTCAAAATGCTGCGTAAGTAGAATTCCCCTGCTTGGCTTTTTGAAAGGCGACCGTGAACAAGGCCAGGATGCTGGGCACAAAGAATTTGACTAAGGCCTTTTGTTACAGGTAATTACCACCTGAGGCCGGGAGGGAGTTGGGCGTGTGGAGCCCGGGTTTAACCCTGAGGAATTGCCACCTCCAGGAATTGACTTGGGGATCCGAAATGATGATTTGCGATGACGACTCGGGTTCCGCTGTCGCCGCTTTTGGTTACAGCATAAGATTTAAAATTAGTTTCTAATCCAATAGGAAGGCTGAAAATTGACTATGCTGTCTGCTTTGAGGCTGCACAGGATTTTTATCGCTTCTGCTTGACCACTGCAACAGAAGTTGTTTCATTTTGGTCTGTTGGGACAATGAAAAGAGCGTAATTGTTTTATCTGGATATCTCGTGAAACTTTATAAACGCCAGAAACGCTTTCTGGTTCTTGGAGATGCACTAAGAGTGTCTCAGGGAAACGAATGAAGTGTCACCTCGTAGATGGAAACTTTGCAAAAAAAAATTTGCTCTGTTCAAAAAGCTGAGCGAGACGGCAGAGCTGCTCTGGGTGAAAAGCAGAAGTAGAAATAAGTTTGTTGAATCTTGTTAGTTCTCTGGGCTTGTAAAAGTAGTAAATCTTGGGGGGAAATTATGATAAAATGCAGGAAGTGTTGGAATTTAACTCCTGTACGGAAATGGCATCTGCAGAGAGGGTAACCTGTAATACCCAGCTGCTTTCTTAGCGAGTTGACTGAACAGCTTGGTTAATTTGGGGCTCGTATCATCACGTTGTGTATAGAAAATAAACAGAGCAGCAGTTGGATCCAGCGATGATCTGGCCAGATCTAAAAGAGGAAGCGGAATGGGTTGTTGTTTTGGGCAATGTGCCTGCATTCCAAATACAAATATGAATTTTCATTAAAACACATCTCATACGTAGGGTGCTCCAAGGTCGTACTTGAGTGACAGGTTTTTAAATTTGGGTTTAACACTTCAGTTGCTGGAAGCAGCAGATTCTGGAGCAGCAGCCCAAAGTCTGCCCCAGTTCTCATCTTTTAGGGGTGCCAGTTGTATTTTCTGGGGCTGTGGGAATCACAGTAAGGCTTGTGTTTGATGCAGGATGAGTAATATGAAGAATAAGGCAATTTGTACCGTTCAAGAAGAAAAGTTCAGCGTTTGTATTGAGAGAGTAAAAGCTTGGGAAGTAAAGGAGGAGAAAGCTCAGGTGCAGCGAATGGAAAGAAAAGGAAAAGGAGCGTGAAGTGTGGAAGAGGCTGCTAGAGATTTTGTCATTTTCTGGCTTGTAATTTCATTGAGTTGCTCTTGTTGCAAGAAGACAAATCATTACAGACTTTGTCTTTCGTTGGTTTTAGCACCCAGTGAAGATAAATGAATTAAAAATATGTTGAAGTGCCTGAAGGAATTCAGTGTAAGCTCAGCTAACTTCAGCTTACTTGAATCGTGGGAAGGAACTTATTCCTGTTCCTGAAGGAACTTACTCTAAAAGAAGCCCTTGCCGTTCATCCACAGCAGGGGCTTGTCTGGGTCCGGCAGCCCTTTGGAAGGGACACTGTGTTTGTCCCCTTTCACGGTCCTGACTCCATTCTTCATTGGAACCCGGCTCTTTAACAACTCACGCCAGCTGAGCTCTCCAGTGTTGCTTACCAGGAATCTTTAATATGTAATTTCTTTTATATTCAGGTTGTGAAAGGCCTTACCTATTTATGGAGTCTAAAGATTTTACACAGAGGTGAGTAACAGATGTTTTCTGGTTTGCAATGAAATACCTTATTATTTTATCTTAACAGCACTTTCTACAGAGACAGTAGACTACGCCAACATGCAGAATGAATCTTACTCGTTAGCTTTGCAGATTTTCTGATAAAATATTTTTACTGCTCTTCTCTTTTCTTGCCCTCCCTCTTTCCCTACAAAGAAAAGGACTGAAGAGAAAAATACATTTTATAGAGTTTTAGATGTTTAAGAGTTACAAATGGGTGCTCAGTGGAAAAATCAGCAAGGAAAATCAGATGTTTGACTAGTATTGAAAATAGAATATAGATAATGAATTTTCTTAGGTACTTTAGAAATCTCACGTGAGAGCCACAAGCGTTGCGAGAGTCTCAAATCTCTAAAATTGTGATCTGCTGTTCTCTAACATCATCAGGAGTAATTAAAGAAGCTTTGAACCTGCTTGGACACAAGACATTTTGGGGTTTTGCAGTTTATTCTCCTTCCTGTAGCTAACCTCTGTTTTTAAAACTTCTCTTTTATTTCTTGCTTTTTAACGTTGTTACATTTTGTTAAAAATTTGTCGATTGTGGTAAGTTAATTCAGATAAACTAGAACTTTCAAAAGCGATGTCAGTTCTGGAAACAGTGGAAAATACTGTGTAAAGAACAAAGAAGCCTTTTCCCCTATACCACCACCACCCCTGAAAGAAAAAAAAAAATGAAACTCATTACATTTATAATGTTTCTAAAGTGAAAGTAACTGCTCTGGTTCCTAATGTTGCTAACGATACTGTTTAATTTAACCCATCTGCTCACTCAGCCCCTGTGCACAGTTGGAGGGTGCAGTAACCGCCATCATTTGTGATGGAAAGAGAAGTGTAGTGAGACACTTGGAAAATTCTAAGTTGCAAACCCAATAGGTGAGAACCTTTCTTCTGGGGCGGTGCCTAGTTCTGGAGTGGGGAGGAGTAGGTGTGAGGGTTCTGGCAAGGTGAGGAGCAACACCTGGGGTCAGCCCCCGTTGTCCTGGGGTGATCGGTGTAAGGCATCTGGCAGCTCTTGAGCGTCCAGAAATGTGTGTGCTGAGTGGGGTGATCAAGAGGAACTGCTGATTCCCAGTGTGCATTGAGGTCCTGCACCTCCTTATTGCGCCTCAGGCTTTTGTGGAGAGCTTGTTGTGGAGGAGGAGATTGATGCTTCGTTTGTGTAGTGGCCCAGCGAGTGGCTGAGCAACGGGACGTCGGCTTGGGTTCCTCCTCAGTCTCACAGCATCTCCTTCCTGCAAGATCGCTCTGATGTGAGAGCTCCTTGGTGGTGGGAGAAAGAGGGCTGTGGCCAGAAGAGTGAGATCAAGTAAGGACCTGGCTTTGTTACCCCCGATTAGAGGGTGAGCAAGTGAAACGCTAAGGCTGCTGGTGTATTTGACCCTGATTAAAAGAACAGAAATAACCCAGAGTCCACGGTTGCCAGGGAGGTTTCCTTTCTGGTGATGGTTTAAAGATTTCACCTACTGGCCTGAATGTTGCCAGATGCAGAGATTTATCAGCTCCATCCACTCTCAGCAAGAGGGTGAGCAGTCTTGAGCATCCCTGGCCGGGTATCAGTCTGTATAGGCTGCCCAGTCTTTGTAATGCCCAAAAAGAAAAAGCAGGTTTGAAATTTTTCTTTCATTTGGAAGTTTTTCATTAAAGATTCTGACCACCCACCGAGTGTGATTTGGAGAGAGCCTTGTGGTCAAGCATAAATACTGGAATTATCGGTTTGTTGTAAATTTAGAACCTGGCTGTGATTTTTTGCTTTCTCATTAAAAAAAAAAAAAAAAAAAGAATCTCCCTTTCTGCATGGGTTTCGTTGTTTTGATTGAAGAGCAGTTCCGAGGGTTTGATGAATTATGTGTGGTCCTTGCTCTGGTCTCTGGAAAAGCGCAGGAACTGATTTTTTTCATCACTCTTCAGATTTTTCTGGCCTTGGTCTGTTGCTGGATTGACCAAGGTGAGAACAAAATGCCACCGAGGGGATAGATAAAATTCCAGCATCCAGCAGAGTTCCCTGAAGGGATTGGTTTTCAATACAACTCTGTACCCGTTTTTAAGATCCAGAACACATGTGTGCTTCTACATCTTAAAAATGGGTGTGGAGCAATACGATTAAAGGAAGATGCCTGTTTCTCTGAAGATGCCTGTTTCTCTAAGTGATCTCCTTCGGCTCGCCACCGGTTTTAATGCATCGGAGGTAAACGGAGGAGAGTGTAGCCCTGACTTCCTCGCTGTAAAGCAGACCAGGCGGGAAGTTCACGTAGGCTAAGAAGTCAAGAATTTCCACCGTGGTGATAAGGAAGGTGGAGGAGCAATCGCGGCCAAGAAGCCGTGCGAGGCAGCGCAGCAGCCCCCGATTTGCCAGCGGAGCATGGAATAAAGCGAAGGAAACAAACAATGAGCAAAGTCTTTTTATTCCAGATCAGACATTTCAGCAAATATTACAGCTTAACTTCAAAACAAACCTTGCAACTAATGAGGTGATAGCCATGCATATTAATAAACCCAACGCTGTAGTCATAGTCATCACACCCACATCAAACGTAAACATAAGATTAACACCTACAGCACTTCTTTGGAAGATGTGAGAATGTCCCAATGATAAGTGTGCTCTTTTCCCCAGAGGATAAGAAGTAGAAATGGAAGGGTAATGAGAAATTAACTTAGATTTAAAACAGAATTAGCAATTAAACAAGTCTAATCATGTACAAAGTCAAAGTTTGTATAAAGACAAACCAAAATCTGTTAAGTTCAAGAATAAGTATAGACCGTATGCATTTAATCTGTTTTTTTTTTTTCTCCGTTCACACCTCCTTATTAAAAGCAATGTATGAAATAAATGTTACCCGCTTGTGTTTAATTGTACTGATCTGTGTTTGTACGCCTGACTGTGGACTGGGGGACAGAGCGTATTCCATAGTTTGGGAATGTTGGTTTCTGATTAGGTTTTGAATTTCTGTTGGAGTTTGGGAAGTGGTTTCTGGTTTGTGGTGTGCGAGGTTGTGCAGAGTTGGTGATCTGGAGATGTTCCTGGGCTGTCTGTGGCAGAAGAGAGGGAGGGTTGTGCATCACTCAGACATCACATCTTGTTTTTCCTGGAATATTCCCATAGAAAGCTACTCAAATTCTCCTTTGTTTTGACAGAAGGTGCCTGGCGCAGAGGAGTGCTGGTTGGTAGGGACAGGCACCGGTCCAATAGCATAGAATTATGGAATGGTTTGGGTTGGAAGGGACCTTAAAGATCATCGAGCTCCAACTCCCAAGGGCAGGGACACCTCCCACCACACCAGGTGGCTCCAAGCCCCATCCAGCCTGGCCTTGAACCCCTCCAGGGATGGGGCAGCCACAGCTTCTCTGGGAAACCAGGGCCAGGGTCTCACCACCCTCACAGCAAAGAATCTCTCCCTGATATCTAATCTAAATCTTTCCCCCTTCCAGTTTAAAGCCATCACCCCTCGTCCTATCGCTACAAATACGAATGAAGAGCGTTCCCATCATCTCAGCAGGAACTGTAGTTTTGCTGAGGAGTTCCCCAAAGGTGTGCATTTGGCTTTTTTTGGGGTTTGTGAGAATTGATCAGAATTAGTGGCACATCTGATGAAGCACAAACGAAAGCACTGGGGCCGGTGTGTGGAGATGTACATACACACCTTCCTGTGTCTGAACGTAGAGCCGAACAGACACGCACACACTCATGGACCACTTAGGCTTATTTAAAAAAAAATAATCCTGGCCTCTGCAAAAGCGTGCTGATGCGGTCAGTGTGGCAAGAAAATATTTTCATTCTTGCAGCAGCTTCACTGTGTTAACAGTAACGTTCTGTGAGCTCCCTGCAGCTAAAATTGTGCTTTTGTGTCTCGTGCCTCCCTTGAACCTGATGTATTGCGGCTTTCTATTTTTAAAAGACAGAAGGAGTCAAGAGACGGCTTTTAAAAATCTGGTGTTTCTTCCCCCACCATCATTAAGCTGTTTGCTTTTCAATAACACGAGGTGACTAGAGCTGTTTGGTGTTGGAGAAGCTGAACCTGTGACGGTTCTGTTTACTGGTAAGTAAGAGCTTGGAGGTCCCATTTATTTGCAGAGGTGAAACGACTTAGGCAGATATATCATAAAGAGGACTTGTTCATCCTCTGTAATGATGCTTCATAGAAATCATTTGTATTAAGCAAGCACTGGTAATGGGAGCATAATGACCCCTTTTGGCTCTTGTTTAAATTCTTTCACTTCTAAACAGTAATATTAATCACAAGCAGATGGTGCAGAACATTATTTATGCACATTTGTTTTCCGAAACCAACAACAACAACAAAAATGTTTAACCCATTAATAGAAGCGGTTTATGAAACAAAAAGGCTGATTTACTGATTGGGTGGTTTTTCTCCCCACTTGCGATGGGAGGTGTTTGGCGCAGTGACGGTCTTGTCTAGGATTGTCACTTCCTTTTTTTGTCTTGAGGAAACCAACGTGCCCGTTGCAACACAGAGCAAGCAGTTGCTTAAGTCCCCTGTTGGCTGGTTAAATCCTGCTGCGGGGACGGATGGTGTTGGTTCTTGGCAGTGGTTGTTTGCTCAGCAAAGCCCCCGACCTGCAGAGGCTTCCCCTTCTTAATGGCCCAATTTGCTTTATTTTCCTTTAGGATTTTCTTCTTTTTCTTTTTTTTTTTTAAGTTTTATTTGAGGAAGGATCTCAGGATCAAGCAACGCTTAATGAACGACAGATGGTTTTTTAATTAGATCGACTTACCATCGCGTCCGATGTGGGTGCAGGGGAGACGGGGTCTGCAGATCCCCAGCGACACTTGGTGGTAGCTGGATGGAGCCTGGGCTCTTCTTGGTGGGAGCCGGGTAGACCTGGTAGGACGGGGGACAGACTTAACGTGGTGGCTTCCTCTGGTGTCATATGAGGAGAGGCTGAGGGAGTTGGACATGCTTAGTTTGGAGAAGAGAAGGCTGAGGGGAGACCTCATTGCCCTCTACAACTACCTGAAAGGAGGCTGTAGAGGTGGGTGCTGGTCTCTTCTTCCAAGGGAATAACAACAGGGCCAGAGAAAATGGTCTGAAGTTGTAGCAGGGGAGGTTTAGTTTAAATATTAAGAAGAATTCCTTCACTGAGAGGGCGGTCAGGTGCTGGAACAGGTTGCCCAGGGAGGTGGTGGAGTCACCATCCCTGGAGGTATTTTAAGAAATATGTAGATGTGGCACTTCAGGGCACGCTCTAGTGGCCGAGATTGTTGGGGTTTTTGTGGGATTTGGTTGTTTTTTGGTTTGCTTTTGGGTTTTTTAGTGTTTATATGGTTGGACTCGATCTCGGAGGTCCCTTCCAACCATGAAGTTTCTGTGATTCTCTAGCAGGTTGTCTTAAAAGAAGAAGGACTTGTGGGCTGTTCTTGGAGAACACCCGACCTCTTCCTCTGAGCTCATGACTCATGGTTGAGTCGTTATAGAAAGAAAATTTGGCTTTCTGGCTGTTTCCTCATCATCTCTATCCACGAGGACATGGTGTTTCCCACTTGGAGATCCTTCTGCCTCTCCAGACCCTTCACTCAGAGTGACAGGACTCTTCCCTTGTTAAACAGCACTGCAGCTGATCTGGTCTCGATCCCACGAGATCTTGTCTCGATCTCTTTGTCCGTTTCGTGATTAATTATTTTTGTTCCATCCTTTGCAATTAAAAGCAAGAGCCTCTTGTTCTACTGCTGTTTTAAAAGTATCGATGCTGTAAACAGCTGGATTCGTGCTGCACGATGGGAGTGGTTTTCCCCCTGTGTCATCACATCTGCTGCGCAGTTGGTTACGATTCAGCGCCAGCCCGGTGAGGAGGGAGCTCTATTGGCTGCCATATTTTTAGAAAGAAGGTTAAATAGGATTACTGGGCAATTTACTGTTCTCCTTGGGATTTGGGATAGAGCCTGCTGATGGACTCGGCGTTGTCTCCTTAGATTTAGCAAAGTCGCTCGACGCCGGAGAGGAGCGTGCTCTTTACGGGCTGCCAGAAGCAAATATTTGAGTCTCCCTGGAGTTTTAGTTGTATTCCTAAAAAGGTTGCACAGGGGGAATTTTTTTGGCTGCGTGGATCGCTCTGTAGTGGTGTGTTGCCGCCTCTTCCTGAGGAACAGGTGGAAATCCATCCAAAGTGCAGCACGGGGATTGAGGTCCTGGAGGTGAAATGAAGATTGCGGTAGGGACGCCGGGTCTGTCGGTGCTCTGAAGTGATGGAGACGCTTGTGACTGATTTTTTTCTGTTGGCTTTGGAGGGAAATCGCAAATCGCATCGGTAGTATTGATACCCAACTTAAAACCCAGAGATCCACGTAAGCTCCAAATCGTAATATTGAGTGCTCCCCTTTTTTAAACTGGATTTTTAGCTCAAACATAGGAAAGCATTTAATCAGCTTGTTAATTGAGGTTATACATTTCTACATTACGGAGACAAATTAAGCGAGCTACTGCGGTACCAGGAAACATCTGCTAAAGAAAGGCAAACTTAATGCTAAACAAAATTAGGTTCTTTTCTTGTTGGGTTTCATCCATCTGCACCCAAGTAGTGCTCACTTTTAAAGAAGGCAGGGAGACGAGCTATTGCTTTTAATCCATTTTGACAGAAGAAAGCAGTGATTAGGCAAAGCCACTGTGCCTCTAATCTTCCCCAGTTTAAGCCAGCACATTGCGCTTTGCAACTGGTGTTCCTGGAGCAGGAGGATGCTCGGCGTTTCCTGAGCTCCGGTCAGGCTGGGTGTTCAGCACTTTATTCACAGGTGGATTTTGCAGTATGCAACAGAAATATCCCAAATTCTTTTGGCATCGGGGGCCGGGGTGGGGGTCAGCACAAAGATCTCTACGCTGACAGTCTGGCTTTATGACGCACGTTGCTGTTTTATTTGCTGGAGCAGGATTAGTAATCAATTTGTAACCTCTAAAAGCTCAGAAAGGGTGAGATGGAAGGTTTTCTGCAGTGGAAGCCATGGAGGTGGAAGCCAGTAGATTTGAATAATGGTGAGCACAAGAGCAAGACTGCTCTGTGCATCTTCCCGGGGTGAAGGAGGCTCAAATGCGCTTGGAAACGCAGGTTTTGCCTGTGTTCTGCAAGCAGGCACTTGTATGGGATACCTCGTATTGGCAGGCTTTATTAAAATCTGCTCCTGTCACAAGGTGGAATTAAGCGAGGGCTGTTAGAGAAGGGGGAGGACAGGGTTAATGGCAGTGGTAGAACACAACGTCGCGGAGCTGGGATGAACCTTAGAAGACCAGCAGGTTGTCCGTCCCTCCGTACTCAAACAGCTTCGCTCTGCACCCTCACTTTTGGCATCATAGAATCATGGAATGGTTAGAGCTGGAAGGGACCTGCAAGATCACCCAGTTCCAACCTCCCTGCCCTGGGCAGGGACACCTCCCACCACACCAGGTTGCTCCAAGCCCCATCCAGCCTGGCCTTGAACCCCTCCAGGGATGGGGCAGCCACAGCTTCTCGGGGAAACTTCTTCCAGTGCCTCACCACCTTCACAGGAAGGAATTTCTTCCTAATATCCAATCTCAATCTCCCCTCTTCCAATTTAAAACCCTTCCCCCTTGTCCTGTCCCTCCCCTCCCCGACCAAGAGTCCCTCTCCAGCTCTCCTGGAGCAACCTTCAAATCCTGGAGGGGCAATGCAGGACAAAGGCTTGGTCCCACATTGTGCAGTGACAGAGTTTAGTTCCTCCTCTGTCATGTCCGCTTCACGCCATAACCTGCAGATCCTTTTTTGCAGACCTGCTCCACCCGTTGTTTAATCCTCTATTTATGCAGGTGATTTATCTCTGCCCGAGTGTAGCGCTTCCATTTGTCCCCATTGAATTTCAGCTTATTTTTCCCGTCTCTCAAGATCACTTTGAATTCCAGGTCCTGTCCTCCAGGGGACTTGCTGTCCCTCCCGCAGCTCAGTGTCACCTGCAGATTTAATAAGGTGGATTGTTAGTATTTGTGGGGTACAGATATAATGTCATCTGCGCTGCTGTTCCAAACCAGAGGTTGCATTTGATGTGAATTTTTGAGATATTTCCTGTTCAAATCTATCGCGCCGGTGTCTATGCGCTGCGTATCTGAGGTGCTGTAGATAATACAGGTTGGGTTATGTGTTGTTTGTTTTTTTTTTTTTTTTTTTTTCCCTCTCGACAGATGTGAAGCCGTCTAATATGCTGGTGAACACACGAGGCCAGGTGAAGCTGTGTGACTTCGGGGTGAGCACGCAGGTAATTCCCCCTTCGCTCCCTTTCCACCGTCGCTGCCAGCCAGCCAGCCCCACGGCTCGCTCCCCTCTGCTGGGACGGCCCTATTCATGTTTAATCTCTGGGCGACTTTTCTTCATCTGAATATGATTGTTCATTGTTTAATGACAGTAAAAACTGCTGATATTGTAATTACTACTTACGAATAGCAAACTTCATTGATATGCAGCTTTGATATGAAAGCGTTTGGGCCAGACAAAAGGGAGGGCAGAACGAGAGATGTGTCTGGGGAGCCCAACTGGCCCACAATAAAAATTAATATTGGGAGTAACAATAGTGGTGGGCTTTTACAATGTGCAGCACAAATTTTAATTAATTTCCATTTTGGGCCTCCCTGGAGAACTTCTCTGAGAGTGACCCATGAGCTTGCTGTGGTGTTGATTTGAATTTCAGCACCTTTACTCTCAGCCAAACACGAGGACCAAAGAGAAGGTCAGCCCTGTATTATAAGTTGTCAGAGCCTGTTGTCCCTCCAGCGTATTTAGTGCCCGTCGCATTCAAGTGATGAATGTGGCTTTATTCGCATCTTGAGCCAGCTGACTGAAAAATGAGCGCGCTCAATCCCACTTCCAAATTGACTTTTTTATATCAGACTGGTTTGGGGTACTAAAGCGCTAAGCATCCTGCTTAACAGAATTGTTTAAGGTTATCTGCCATAAACTGTAACGCAGCGCGTTGTTTAAATTGGAGCTCTCATTCCCAACAAAAGAGAGATTTAATCATTTTTAATGCCTTCGCAGATAAATTTGTTCCCTTTTACATAATTTTTGGTTGATTTATAGGAATGATGATGGTAGGTTAAATGAGGAATAATTGCCCATTTTATTTCCACATTATCTTTATATTGTTCTAACAGACTGTTTTGTCTGATAGCTGGTGAATTCTATAGCCAAGACGTATGTTGGAACAAATGCTTACATGGCGGTAAGTGGATTTATGCGGGAATGACATTTAAATAGAAGTGGTTGTTCCCAGTCCTCTTCTGTGCAACGCAGGCTCCCTTCTAAATCAATGTTCAGGCTTCACCTCTCCCTGTCCCCAGCGTAAGCTGTGTCTCAATTGCATGTGCCACCAAACAGCTCCCTTTTCTGTCTCGCTCCCTTCCTACCTGTCCTCACCCCCCAGCTCCGTGACGCCTGCGCTTCTGGCTGGTAGGAAGGAGTAACGTTGGCAAAGTGTTTCTTTCAGGCGTTTTTAGGTGCCTTTACTGCCCTCTAACAACTGGGAACAAAGAAGAGAGGCAGTCCAACGTTTAAAATAAGCCGTTTTCTGCTCTTTGCAGACCACGACAGCCCAATGGTGTCCGTAGGTTGGGATCTGCCCCTCGTAGCCTGAGGTTTAGGGAAGCATTTAGGGATGGAGAGGCATCTCGTGGGCTTCATGGTCCCTAACCGCCTCGGGGTGGGTGTGGGGGGGTTCCTCCTTGAAGCTGCCACGTAAATTGGAAGCTAGAAATACTCAGCCTGACAATACTACCTAATAATACATTACATTGCACGTCGTGTCATGTTAAATGATACATCGTGTCACCGGTACCTTTCACTTTTCGGTATAACTTTTGGCCGGAGGGCTTGTAAGCGATGAGACAGCTTTTGTCTCTTTTTCTGTACGTTGAAACATAAATCCCCATCGTTTTCAAATCCGAGTAGCAGTACGTCCCGAAGACGTAGCCCGTGGAGGGACGCCGCTGCCGTTCCCTGGGGACAGGAGCAGTTGTGGCTGCCCTGACGACGGGCGTGCGGTGTCCCTGCCATCGGGATTAACAGGGTGACAAGAGCCAGCCTGAAAGTAAACTGCAAAAGTTTAGGGTGCATTTCCCATTAGATCAATTTGATTAAATTGAGTTCTCCGTTCACCAGGTGCGAAAACCCCAATGCTTGGGTTTCGGGCAGTGTATTAATTGTTGTCGTGTATTTTTGACCAGCAAAATTCTTCTAGCAAACTATTTCTGTCGATATATTGATGAAAACGATGCAAAGTCTTCGGCTTATTTTTTTAAAAGGAAAAAAGTGCTAAGCAGTACAAAGTGGTTGATCCTTATATTTTTCAAACCTCAGAAAAGAGAAGAGAGAAATCCATGACCTTTAATCGCTTCTCCTTACTTTCTTGTAAGAAGAAAACAGACCAGGGTGTCCATTTATTTCCTAAGTGCTTTTCTAGTCAAAGTATACTCATTATGTGGCTTCTGAAATACTCGTGTCACCAGCCTAGAAGGACTTGGGCTGTCCTGTGTCTTCAGAATATGATGTGCAGAAGAAGGGTTTAAAAGAAGAAAACAGAATAATAATATTA
>VZRU01016428.1:54397-70280 GCA_013398155.1 Pedionomus torquatus | reverse complement strand
ACAGAATAAAAATATTAAAAAAAAAAAAATCTGGTCTTAGGTGTTACCGCTTCTGCGAGTAAATCAGCCCGCTGATTTCTGTGCTTCCATTTTCTCTAAGAACTGGAGCGTGGCGGATCAGACAAACCGGTTCAAATTAATCAACTTTTCCAACTCTTGGATCTGTTTAAGAACACTCCAAGAACTAAATTGTATCGTGCTTTTAGCCTACATATCAAGATTACCCTTTTCTTTCCCAGTTGTACATTAAATAAATAACTTTTTTTTTGCCTTTACTGCTTATGGCTGACCGTGGCGCATCCATCTATTAACTGAAAAAGAGAAATTTCAGCTAAATCATGCTTGGTCTGATTTCACGTGCTGAAATTACGTTGCTTCCTGACTGAATCACTTGTCCTCATCAAATTTATAGTCTAGTCCTCGAAAAGTGACGGAGGTCGTTAGCGCTGGTTTGTCTGCCTGCTCGGCAGACGGGGAGGGAATTGGAAACCGCTAAAAAAATTGAGGTTTCTGTTCAAAACAAAGAAGGAAAAAAGCTTTTTCCTGTTGCCAAATTAAAAATTTCTTAGTGTTTACATTTTCGGTAAAAATAATTTTAGCGCCACTTTGTACGTTTAAACAAAAATTTGGGATGAGAAAAGTAACCAGTTGTAGAAACTCTCAAGAGAAGATGTTTTCTTCGGTTTGTATCCCCTGGGTGGTCCCTGTGTTGCACGTGTTTATGCTTTATGCGTGTGTTATCCTGAGCTCCATCTTTTGCCACCCTCTTTCCTTCGCGTGGCTGGACTTTTCTGCTCAAAGCTGCCAGTGATTTGCTTGCCGCGATCTTCTGCGAATGCCAGATTTCTACGTGGAAGTTGCTGTTCAAGGCTTGAGCTGTTACGAGGGCTGAGTTAAGGATTTAATGTTGCTCAGTTGGAGCGATGCATCTGATCTGGGGGGGCTTGGGAAAGGCAGGGGTCTCGTCTGAGACCGAAGGTGAGGATCCTTGTCAAAATATAAAAGGATGCTTAAAAATCATATCCTTTCTATTTCTCAGATAGGCTGACCTAGGCTAACTGTGCTTAATGAAGCCTTGCCTTAATGAACTTTAAAATGAAAAAACAAGTAAGATCTTGGGGTCACTGTTCAGCTCAAAATAATCAAAAAGATGCTGTTCTGGTTCTGTTCTGGGGTGTTTTTTTTGAGGTCGTGGAAGGCTGTCCTCAAAGGTAACGCGGGCAGCGCTCCCTCTTTTACTTAACGTTCACGCTGCGATAAAAGCTCCTGACCTGGGATTAGCGGCGCAGAGTAAACACCCGAAAACACATTGGACTGGCACTAATTTGGGAGGTTGTTTTCTAAAAAAAGGTCTCTGGATTATTAAAGACTAAAAATACCGGCAGCGCCTGGTAGGTGGTTGGGCTCGACAGGTGCATTAACGGCACAGTGGGGAGAGAAGCCTCGTGGAGCCTTTTATTGTTGCATTTCATGCTGTACTTGACCTTGGAAATGCTTAAACTGTAGCTTTCAAGTAAAAACTAGCAGTTATATTTTACAGCATTCCATTTCATGAGGCATTAAACTTGCTATTAATAGGGGGTTTTTGTGAGTTAAGTCCTTTTTTTTTTGTTTGTTTTTCTACGGGTCAGCGATGGAATTAAAAAGTATATAAAATAAAATTGCTGGCATGTGACTTCATCGGTTCTTTTGCCTCCAATAAATTTGCTTTTTTAAGCTGGGGTTGCTCCCCAGGCCCTTGACGGGGCGCCGGGAGCCTGTTTTCCAGCGGTGCTTCTCTGCCCGGCTGTAGTGGTGGGTTGTTTGTACCGTTGGCCTCGCACAACTCAACCTCGAGCTTCGCTGCGCCCGTACGAGCCATCGGCTTCTTTATTTGCTCTCTGCCAGGGCCACCGGTGAGCTTTAAGCTTCTTTGTGGGTTGGTTTTTGGTTTTTTTTCAGTTAATTTGTTTGCCCCGGGCTAGCTTTTGTGGGGGAAGCGTGTACGTTTGCTTGCTGGGCTCAAGAAGATGTTTTTTTTTCCCATCTCTTTGCAGCCTGAGCGGATTTCGGGAGAGCAGTATGGAATTCATTCAGACGTTTGGAGTCTGGGGATTTCCTTCATGGAGGTATGGAAATACCTGTCCTTTTCGTGTGCACATCACAAGAATGACGTGAAATCTGACAGCAAAATATTTTAACGTAGTCTTTGCACGCTCTTCTACATGTGCATGCTGTTGAGTGCACCTGATGTTGCTGGATTTGGGGGCTGTATTTAGAATGGGTTTGTTCTTACTGTGGTCAGTTTGGTTGGACAGAAGGAGCCTCTGTAGAAAACATCTAAAAATGGGGTTTTTTTTTATAACTGAAAATATTCAAAACCCTCTAATAAAAATCCATATAAAAATATTCAAAACCCTCTAATGAAAATCCATGTGAGAGTAAGACATAGGGCCTGGCACGTGGATGTCCCTCCATCCTCTCCACACCGCTGGGACCGAAGATAATGGTATTTCTGTGTTGCATCTTCACAGGCCAGGACAAGAGTTGGGTTATCATGGTTTCTTCTAATGGTTTTAAACTGGAAGAGGGGAGATTTAGATTAGATCACAGGAAGAAATTCTTTGCTGTGAGGGTGGTGAGGCACTGGAAGAGGTTTCCCCAAGAAGCTGTGGCTGCCCCATCCCTGGAGGGGTTCAAGGCCAGGCTGGATGGGGCTTGGAGCCACCTGGTGTGGTGGGAGGTGTCCCTGCCCAGTGGGAACTCAATGATCTTTGAGGTCCATTCCAACTCTAACCATTCTATGATCACTAGGGTTAAAATGGCCTTTATGTAGATTCAGGGTTTGAGCTGGTGAAAGGCTGGTGAAAATCATTGTGGAAATACTCGCACGATGGTTTGAGTCTGTCTCTGCAATTAAACAAAGTCTTTGGATTTAAGTGTTCCCGAGGGGGGTTAGAAAGGTTTCTCACAAACATTTCAAGCCAGGAGAATGTCTTATCTGAATGAAGAGGTTCAAAGAGAACGTGGTCCTAAATGCAGTTATTCAGGAAAACCCACGCTTTCCGCAGGTTCAGTCAGGACAAGGTCAGTTTTGATTCAGGAAAAAGCTTGTTTTTTTCAGCGCGGGGCTCATCAGGTGTTTTAAGAAAGATGAATTTCAATGACTTTATAAAAACGGAGGATTGTTTATAGGAAAGATAACCCAGAGTGTGTAAGTTGAGTAGAAACACCTGTATCAACAGTAGTGTCTTGACCAGTAGAATGAGATCTGGCTTGGGCTGGTCTGGGAGAAGGGACGGGTAGCTCTGGTCCGGTGGTGGCTGAAGCGTATGTTCACGTAGCCTTTTTCACACCAGCCTGGGCTGGGCACAAACAAGTGAGCTCCACTTAGAAACCCTGGTAGCCTTAACAGCTGGAGCCATAAGCTCTCGGTAGCCTTCTTCAGGACAGTCCCGTGAAAGAAATTCCCCCTGCTTGGAGCAGTTGTTTTTTCCTGTAGGAACAGTTCATTCAAACCATTGATGGCTTGCATCAGCTTCCTGCCACAGCCTGGCAGAGGCATGATGTGATTAACCAAAAAACATGGGTCCCCTTCTCTTCTCTCCTGGTATAATATCATCGAGATGAGGCTGAGTCTATGTTTTGGTGATTCACAACTCTTTATTTTAAGCAGAAGATTAGGCAGAAGTTCAGTAGTCTTGGCTCTGGCCCTCAGCATCTGGGCAAATTTTCCCATTTTGTAGCCTGAAAATTAGCTGAGACTATTGTTTATGTTTTCAAACCATAAATTCCTTGCCAAATCGGTTTTAACCAACATGAAAATACTTAATGGTGAATCATTGCATTCGGATCCTGTAAATCTTTCCCAGAGTCTGAGTGAAGCTAACTCTGAATTACAATAATGATGTACTTTAAAGTGACACAGGGGATGCAGTTCCCTTAATTTGTTTCCCTGCAAATTTCAACAGGCGGTGATGCTGGAGAGCCCTCACAATTTTGGGAGAGATAGAGAATGGACTCAGGTGCTCTGTAAATCAATGTAGCCAACAAGAGGCTAAAACAAGATTAGATTTGACTGTTCTTCCTGATTCTGGGTGGAATAGAGTATATAAAGGCAGAAGTCCCGTAGAGCAAGCATTCACCGGTTCCTTTGCCTGAATAAAAGATGCATTTTGATGTGCAGCAGCAATATGATGATTTACCACGTAGATATTTGTGATGTGGCTATAGGATTGTGAGCAGGGTAACCTGGCTGGGCACAGATTTGATTTGAAGGATGAGTTTCACCCTATATTAGCCAACATTAGGAAAACTCCTTTAATTTGCATTTGCTCTCCTCTTTTAAACCTCCTCAACTCCTTCTTTTTCTTTCGCTCTCTGGCTTTTCCACGGATGTCTTCAGAACCAGATGGACGTTTGGTTCTGTGCACTTTGTTAATTGGTGTGTCATCTGCTCCTCCGAGACCTCTCCCCAACGCGATCGCTCTTCTATTGAAGTGGTTTGAGTGATGTGTTAAATGATGAAAGCAAGGACAGTGGCTTAGAAAAATGTCTCCCAAAAAGGTGAAGAAGATGCTCAAAGAGCTACGCAAGGTCACTGTCATTAGAGTAACACTGTATTGACGGGGGGATTGGTAGCGGAGACACCCAGGCTCTTGTTGATGGAACTGTTAAAAAGGGAAGTTACCTTTTGCTGTAGGGTTTTAAAATCATCTCTGCTTAGTGGTGTAATACCCCAATCCCTACGACTTCAAACTTGCACAGTTCTAGCACCTTAAATTAACAGAAATGGCAGGTGGGACCAAGCTTGTGAGGGCTGTTCTGACATAGGATAACGTAAAATAGCAGCTAAGTAAATAATCTCATTTTCTTTAATACTCTTCTGAGCCTTTAAAATGCCTTGAATTTCTTTGCTGCTGAGCAAGGCATAAGGAGAACCTGAACTGTTAGTTTTGAAGGTTGGGCAAACTGCTCCAAAAAACTTACTGGCAGAGTGGGAAAAGCATTAGATACGGGAACACTTACCACCGACGTTTTAAGAGATGGTAAGAGACATCTGAGAGCGCTCAGTCTTCCCTTTGCCAAACATTAAAAAATAAATTAAAAATTATAAATTAAAAAAAAAAGGAAGTGCTGCTAGCTTTTTTTATTTTTACTCCCTTTTTTGTTTTGAGTTTGTATTTCTTCAGGATTTTTTGAAATGAGTAAATTTCATACATAATCTGTAAAACTGCTTAAAAGCGTTCCATCACAAAGAGTTGGTGTGTTTTCCTGAGGTTTTTCGGTGTTTTATTGAAGTGCTCTTGGGTTGACAAAGCAAGTTCAATTTAAGCCGGTGACATTGCTGTCACTCCACTGAAGACCATGTCAGCATTTTCCTTATAAAAGCTCTTTTTTCAAGGGTTTATAACTCAGTCATAAAACACACTCCAGGCTGCCTGGGCTGCGTCCGAGTGCTGTGCGTGCTCTGTAACCGATCTCTCCAAGAGCTGGTCCCTGCACAGGAGGATAAATTAAGTTGCTTATTATTTCTTGTTACTCTCCCGATGTGACTCCAGTCCTGGCTTGTGTGGCTGCTACCTGAAAGTCAACTTTAAAGCATCCGAAGTGGGAGAAAATACATCTTGTTGGGGTTTGATAGCAGCACGCTTTTTCCAGCGGTGGCTTTTTGTGGAGGTACTGGAGGAGGAGGAGGTACACTGCTGTCACCTTCAGCTGAGCTGCTTCTCCAGGGATGAGAGACACGGAGGTGGGTGAGAAGAGCTTTGGTGGGACTCCAGGGCTGGTGTGTTCTCAGGTCCCTCCTGCTTCCATAGAAAGGTGCTTCTTGGTTTTCTTCTGGATTTTACCATCTTGGAGCTGGCTACTGAGGAGCAGTGGCGTGTTCTCAAGACAGTGCTGAGGAACAGATTCTCCCACGTGTCACGAGGAGAGATGGTAGGTGAGGAGAAAGGAGTTTTGGGAACAGGATGAAGTTGTGATCTGAGATGTTCATTGAGGCTTTGCAGATATTTACCAGTAGATCCAGGGCTTGTATTATCTACAGCTAGAACTGGTTTTGTATTGAAGTTCAGAAAGTGAAAGTCATTTGCTACAAACTGAGTAAGTTTTGGAGGCAGAATAAGAGCTCATGTGTTTGAATGATGATACCTTCTTGCACCTCCTTTTGTATCACATCCTGGTCTCTGCTTTCCGCTCTCCTCTGCGAAGTAAAACAGCACTTTCCTGTGTTCCAGGCCTCCTTTTTAAATTAACTTTTCTCGCAGAGATTCTCTCCTTCAGGGAAAAAGAGTTTGTGTATCAGTTTTCATGTTAGAAACAAGTTCTTAAAACTCCCAAACTGAGAATTTTAAGTCTTTGGCCACGGGAGTTCTCTGCTCTCTGTATCTGAATGCAGGAGCTTGGAAGGGTTGGTAGTTGTTTGTGACATCTGTGGTAAGATGCTGTTCTAAGCAAGATTTCAAGCAGCCGTATGACAGATTTTCAGCAGTTGTGTGCGTTCTTAGATATAGGAACACCAACATGTATCCAAGAAACGTGCCTCACACCGTGCGTTTCAGGCACACGCACGTCTCTTCAGAGCAGGGTCAGCACTGATGGAGTCTGCTGTCAGCATTAGGGGGTCCTAGGCTCTTCAGCACACGTGAAGATGGTAAGATCTCACTCAGACCTTGAGGGCAAAGAGGAGAAACACGTTTGAAGAGGGTGCTGCAAGAGAAGATGCTCTACTTTCAGACAGTTCTCTTCAATCTCAGCCCCGAAGGTTGGTGGTCCAGCATAGCACTGGAGACTTGGTGAGGGTTTGGTAGAAAGGGCAACTGTGAATATCTCTGTGGCTGCTGGAAGCAGACAGGGACCATGCAGTGACCTACGGTGTCAAAAGCTACACTGAGCAGAGGCAGGAGGAATGTTAATTAAAATAGCCCATTAGAAGATGACAAGGGTCAAGCTTGAAAGGGAAGTGAAAATTTGCATTTAATCTCCATGCAGAGCAGGAGCCTGGCTATTGTAACAAAATACTTGGCTGAAGTGAGGTGTCTGCGATCAAGTGATGGTTCTCCCTGGACTTGCTTTGGCTTTTTTTTGTGCTTGGAATGAGCCGAATTTTATTTTGCGTGTTTAAACAGGAGAGACTGGGAAAGGCCTTGCTGTGGCGATGCTGATGGTGGCAGAGCCATGGAGAATGACGTGTAGGAGAAGGCATAAGCTTTCACTAAGCCAACGTTCCCCCATTTCTCCATTGAGAATTCAACAAGTTCTCAATGCGTGGGATGGATCTGGGCACATTTCAGCGGGTACAATGGGACGTGTCTTAAATGACTCTTCTTTTTTTTTCCTTACTAAATTCCAGCCTTCTCTAAATGAGTTTAAAAAAAAAAAAAACAAACTTCACTTCTGTGCCCAGCCGTCTAATAACCAGGAATGCTCGGATGTGATGGGTGTTCACCCTGTCGCTGCAGGTAACTCTAAATAACATTAATATTAGAGAAAAGCCAAGTGTTTCTGAAAATGCTGGATTGGCAGCTCTGGGGGCCGGTGCCTTCTCTCTCTTGGCTGGTTTTCTGCGGCCCCAGCCCTTGGCCAGACTCTGCCTGAAAAGGAACCAAGTTTGGGGTGAAAAATGTTGCATTTGGGGCCTTTTTCTAGTTTCATGAAGTACGGCGGGGAGTAGACCTGAGCCTTGGGCATGGCAGCTCGGACGGGAGGTGTGGTTATTTACTGACATCTTTTCTTTAGGATTAAGGAATGCAAGGAAATGAAAAGTGCTTTTTCTTTTTATCTTGCAAAGAGCCTCACCCTGTTACACAAGCTTTTTTGAGGGCTGTCCCGACTGCGATGCTTGTGATTCACACAGATAAATGGCCATAACACACGGGATTTTGCTCAATAACTCGAATTACTCTTATCATAGAGTATTTACGTAGTTTTAATCATTCTTTACAGAAAGTTGCGTTTCAGAAACTTGTTCTTAGGAAAAAGCCAGCCCAGATTTTTATTGGGGTTTGGTGTTTTTTAGTTCCCCCTTGAGCTATTTTGAGCAAATCTCTCCAAGCAGTGGCCCTTTAGCTCCGTTGTCTCATCGACCATCTCCAGCGGCCACCGGGATGAAGACGACGTCCAGCCACATCGCCGTCTGAGCGGTAGCGGAGTGAGAAGCGAAGGTACCAGTGCCTGAGGGTTGGGTCATGAATTAATAATTGCTGTGTGGTGGGGGAGCCCCGTCAGAAGAGCTGGGAAGGGGGAAGTTGCCTCGCAGAGCGCTATCAATCACTCAGTGACCATAACTTCCAGTAATTAGTGTATTTTATGGGCCTTTGCTTCAGTGACTCGGAAGCACATATGCTCCACTCACAGCTAAACTTAGCCGGAGTAATATTCCAGGATGATTTATCCGCTTGCTGCACTGGGATGTAACCCTATATTAGGTGAAGATTGTGAACTTAAGCTGCAATAAAGTGGAAGTTTAGGTACAGTTTGCGCGGGTTGAGACCTCCATGGATCATGTTGCTCAGCAATTGCTCTTCGGCCGCTGTGGGCAGGGAAATAAATAATAGACTTCTCTACCTGAGGAGATAGATGAGCGGACAATTTAGGGACATAACACCAGCTCTGCTGTATTCAGAATGTATAGGGTTAGGTAATATAGATGAATGCTCTCTATTCTTAGGGAACTTTGTAGTTGAGCTGTTCCTGCTTTTAAAAAGTCAAAACTACAGAAGTGTTTGTCCATCGAACCTGCCTTTCTCTGTAATTTCAGTGCTTTGCAATAGCAGCCTGACTCTCCCCTGCCAGTGGAGGCAGAGAACAGCCAGAGCCGAGCCACTTCTCCACCAGCACAACCCAAAATTCGAGGCTGTTCTATTTCCCCCCTTTAGGTATTGAATCTAAACGCAGCAAACGAATAAGCAGGGAGCTTCCCCGCTCAAACGAGTAGTCTCATTGATCTTTATGGACCATTTGTGCGAATTTTGCAGCTGACAATTTTCAAAGATTGGCCCTGAAAGGCCGACATCCCACCTTTTTCCCCCCCCTTTTAGAAAAGGCGCCGCTATTCTGAGCGACACCTTTGAAGACGGCGCGGTAAAAGCCTGGTAATGCCAGGGGCTTGCGGGGAAGAAGTGTGCAATTTAGTCGGGATTGTCTGCCGTCCTTGGTTCGCAGTGCATTTACTACAGTTCATATTTAAAAGAAGTCAAAGTGAAACTAATTATCTTTAATTAAGGTGAATTAGGCTTTGATTTCTAATATATTTTATGGAGAGAGAGAGCTCAGCCTCATCTGCTCAAGCCAAGGAATGTCCCAAAGGTTATTAGGGCATATTTCTGTTGGGCCTGACGGTATTAGTAATAACCTTCTTCCTCGTAGTCCTAGACACGAGCGAATATGTCACTTCATCAGTCTCTGTTACCCGCGCTCATGCCCCTCCGCAGGGGTCGCAGATTCCACAAGTTATCAGCTAATGGCGTTATACATTAAAAATTGAAGCTTTCCTCACTCTGAGGCCTTTCAAGGCTTTGTTCTTAAGCCCCAGACACTTTGGAGTGCAGCTGCAAACTATAGGCAGAAGATTAAATTAATTTGTAACTCTTTTTTTCGGCCTGCATTACTAAATCCTGCACATTTAATTGAAACCCTACTTCAAGATGCTTTGTGTTCCCCTTCTTCTTTGTTGTCAGTTTAACCTCAGAAGCACTTTAACGCTGGTAAATTGCTGTTATATCCTTTTGGATTCTTTTTTTTTTTTTTTTTAAACTGTGCAATAAGAGGACAGTGAAATTGATATTAGAAGGGAAGAAAAATCTTAGAGTAGTTTTTGAGGTATTTAATATTTATTAAGGTCCATACCCTGCAGAGCTTCAGGTGATTTTAAGCCATCTATCTAGGAACGTATAAATTGGTCTTGGAATGAAATTTCACCTGGGGAATTTTATGTTATCCAGTAGTTAAGTCTGATTTTTAAAGTTTCCTGGGTCTGAATGTTCCGAAGTGGCGGCTGCTTTTCCATAAAACGAGGGTTTAACTGCAGTGCACAATCTAAATGCAAAATCCTTAGATGGAAATTTAATTGTGTAAAATGTGCACAAGGTAATTAAGAACAAATTTTAGAACACTTCAGACTATAAAGTCCTCCTTCGGCTGGCTCACTAGCGATATTGTAGGCGCTTATTTTCAATTTGCAGTTATGCTGAGAAACATGGAATGTGTCTAAATGAAGAGTAAAAACATCCCGTGCTTTTCAGTATAACTGTAAATTAAAAAACAACTTGCACAACATAGACAATAATCTAAGTGGGAGACTATTGCCCGAGTGTCCTAAAAATATGGTTTGAACTTCCTTCCCTCAGTCACTTGCCAAAGAGGATGAGGACCAAGTGGCTACTGTCGTTCTTATTCCCAGTTATCCAGGCCAGGCAAGTAAGGAGAGCTGCAGAGGAGGCAGTTTGTTGGGGAGGATTTCTGGATTTCCGTTTTTCAGTTCCAGAATTCTTAATTACGTTATTCCAACAAGTCATTTTAATTCCGTGTTCCCTTATCTGCACACGAAACACACCAATTAGAGCTGTTTTCCAGCGAGTGTGTGGCTGCTCAGCACAGGGGTTTGGGGCACCTCGTTCTTTTTGCTTTCCCCTGTGTATTTTTTAGATGTAGTCAGATAAAAATCAGCATCCTCCCGCACTGTACCTCTACCTGTTATTTAATAATCTGAGATTGTATCTCGGTTAATCAAGCACTGGTTTAAAACCACCCCATTGGTCCATCTGCTCCTCTGTCGGGGTCTGGGAGTCTGCTCCTGTCAGGTCCTTGCACTTGGAAGTGCACTTCATTTTTCAGGACACAGCCTCACTGAACAGCAAAAGATGAGTGTTTTAAGTGCTCTGATGAGCTATTTCTACGTCTTAAGAAAGTAATAGTTTTTTCAAAAACTACCACCCCAAAAAACCCCACCCCTACAGAGTCCTGTAGTTACTCTAAGGTGAAATGGTGGAGGAGAGTGTTCTTCTGACATACTTCTTGGTGGTACAGTCTGATGCTTGTTTATATTGCCATGCCATCCTGGCAGCGCAATTCGCTGGGCCTTCTTAAAACAATGGTTTTTACAATTCTTATGTAGTGGGAAGACATCCATGGGGAAATGAGAACCAGCTCCTTAAAGTTTAGGCATTCCCTCCTCCCCTCTTTAATATCCAGAGCTCCATAAACTACTGCTCATTTCCCAGACCTAACCCATGCCAATGGAAATACGTCTTTTTTGTTATAATGCCTTAAAAACTAAATTACAAGCTCCTGAGTTTCATTGTCTAAATGCAGAGGAGATAAGTTTTCGATAGCATATTAGTTTGGTAATTTACTTTTTTTTTTTTGTATCCTGCACGTTGGGCTTGTGTCGCGAATGTTTAAATGACTTCCTTGAGACAGATGAGAGTGAGTATGAAAATCCCTTTAGTGAAGCTCTAATCTGTTTGTTTTTTGGTTGTTTTTTTCTTTACTTTAGCTGTGACGCTATTTATAAATCTAAATCTACACACAGAGGTCACTGGTTGGCTGAACTTAAACCATTTTACTTAGTAAATTTAATTAAGAAAATACAGTGCAACTCATAAGCAAATGAGTTTTTCCTAGTTTTAAACCAAACCACCCTCTTGAGTGCTGATTGCCTCGCTCGACCCCTGGTGATATAGAAACAGGCAAAATTAAAAAGGACATTAAAGCTTCATTAAATCTGAAACACATTTAGTACAGTGACATATCTGCAGGCTATTTCAGGGAAGATTACATACTCTTTGGTAAGTTTCTTAATTTATAATACCTTGACAATGTTGGAGGGAGGAAACAACTCCGACTAGATGAAGCGAGTGATGGTTCGGGGGGATGCAGAACTGGCACATCATCGTCTGTCCACCCCTGTGTTGCTTTGCAGTTCTCACTCAAGGAGCAGCTTCAGCCAGAAACACCTTTCTTTTTTAACAACCCCGGAAGAACTTGTTCTTGATGCATTTCAGAGTCTCCGAGGCTCATTTATACACCCCGTACTTACGTCTGGCAGAAAACTGGTCTTTCCTCAATTATTCTGCTGCCTTTGGAGCCCCTGCTGAGGCGTGGGGTGGTTGGGGAGAGGAACCGTCACTGAGAATGGAGATGCTTAGGCTGAAGTCATCACCAGGGCAGTCGTTTTTCTGTTTAAATAAGACCTGCAGAATGATGCTGTATGCATAGAGCCATAACTATCTTCTAGCTGGTACAGCAGGATGAATATTGTGTTCCTACAAGTCTAGCTGTTGTGATGACTGTTCTTAAGTCAGTAGTCATGGGAAAAATCAGGATTTCTTCTACTTCTGTTTTTAGAAAAGCGTTTGGCATTTGTAGGTGTGTTCCTAGGCTCTCACAGCAGCAGTGCCTCTTAGGATCTGGAGCAGCTTCTTGGAAGTTAAGGATGGACCTCCCAAAAGAAGAGAAGATGAAAAACGGTGGTTTAGTAGGTCCTGGTCCTTAATCCTGAGCATAACGGAAAACGTAGGGTCTTTGCGTAACTATTTAGCCATTGGAGAGTGACTGGAGTTGACACCCTGAGCCAGGAGAAGCAGATGCAAATCATAGGAAGGGTGGTGACCAAACCTGCCTAGTTCAGGTTGGTTTGGTACGAGGATGAATTCTCTGCAAAGAGCAGCACTGCGCTCACCGCTGCACCAGAAACAAAGCTGGGAGGCGGAATTCACCCCAAAAAGTTGAGTGTTGAAGACAAAACACAGAGGAAACCCAGAGGAGGAATCTAGCTTAAGGTGTATCACTTTGGAGAACCTGAAGAGATCTCACTTGTCATCTTCATGTTGTTCTCTATGCCAATGTCTCTTGTGAGCCTGGTTTCTTACTGCTAGCAGGGGTCCTTGGTCACCACCATGCTGATGGAGCAGATCGTAAAGGCTCCTCCTCAGTCATTACGCAAACTCCCACTGATGAGACTTTTTGGAATGATTGGGGTGGTTTTTCAGAGTGACGGATGGCAATTTAGCTGTGTAGCTCCTGTACTTGTGGTGTGTCTGTGCCGTGAGAATTCAGAGGCAGCCTCCAAATAGAGTAGCTCTTTTAGAACCCACTCACTGCGCCTGTGGATTTTTCAGGGCAAATACGATCTCAGTGTTGCAAAACTTCTTTCAAGAGTAGTCACCTAAAAATTCCTCTCTTTGGTTTTCTCCTGCATGCCTCTCGTACACAAACACTTCATCATGTCTTTCCTCTGAGGATCTGAAGGAAGGTTAGTGTATTTCTGAAGGCTAGTACGGTACTAGGACCTTTATCCTGAACTGGTCAGGCTCAAGGATGTCAACTGGTCTTTGCCCCAGCAGTTCTCCACTGTGCTACAGCTCTGTCCGTGCCTTATTTTTCATACTTGCGGAGTTCTGTGCTGCCAGCCAGGCTGAAATTTCATCGTAGGTCAGCACGTAGCCTCAGCTGCAATCTGGTCAGGTCAAGTAACCACAGTGCTGAGGAGCTCAGGTATCAGAGGCAATACCCGTGCCATGAAACAGCTTGTGCCCAGCACTGACGTGTGGTTTAGCCTTTGCAGGACGTGACACGATGGCTTAGACCTTCAGCATTGATGCTGTTACTCGGTCTGATGTGAACATACCGAGTTTATCGTGCAGATAAATCAATGATAATAGTACATCCATAAATGTTCTTGGGTAGACCTCCTTCTGAAGGTTGCTACGGGTAGGATTCACACGGGTTAACCAGGGTGTAGAGAATCTATGGGTAGGATTCACACAGGTTAACCAGGGTGTAGAGAAGCTCATCTGACCGTGGCTCCTCTGTGGGTTTATGCAGGGAGCAGGTTAGAACAGAGCTGCTCTGAACACCCTTTCGGAGGAGTCTGTGTCATCTCTGAAAACCCTGGTCCCTCACTGGATAGCAAACAAAGTCGTTTAAGCTAGTTGTATTGTTCTGAAGTAGTTTCCGAGGTTCAGATTCCAAGTGGGGAAACCTAAAGTCTTGTACGAAGAATTTATCATGGAATATTGATTAGCCATGGACTTGGGGCAGGGGTAGTGCCGTTGCTGAGCGTAGTACTGACCGTAGCCGATACTCCAGTAACACATTGATTGACTTATAAAGCATCGTGGGCCACCCATCTGGTTTATGGCATGTGCAGTTGAAAGCAGGTCCAAAGAAGAGGAGGCATCGTTTTGCAGGTGCAAATGTCTCTCTCCCAGGTTCCTCGCTGGGTTTGACACTGATAAAGAAACAAATCTCAGCCATATAACCCAGATTTCACTCTGAGCCAGTTAAGGAAGGACTTTGGGAGTTCTGTGCCTGCTCTGCAATACCTGCTCCCTGCAGATAATTATCAGTAAAGGTCAGTGTCGTTGGCCTCGCTATTGAGGCTGAACTGGTTTAATTTAGAGAGTCCTCGGGAAGTTGGGTGTCAGACGGTGTTTCTGGGTGGTATAGACAAAAGGGCTCGAGAAATGCAGGGATATTCAGAAGCAAGGGGTAATTGTTGTGAACGACTCCATTCTAAATACAGCTCTTTGTGTGTTTTCAGAATTACTGTTGCTGACATTTTCCAATTTATACAATAGTAAGAGTTGAGTACTTTTCTCTCTTTAAGAAAATGTGCCCTCCATGCAAATCTATATAACTAGACAAATATTATTTCCTTTCCCAGCTTGCTCTTGGGAGGTTTCCATATCCTCAGGTAAGATTGTTCATTACTGCTGTTTGCCACTGTGACATTCATTCCTATGTATGAAGGTGCAGAGAGCAATTGTGAACATTTGAGCCACATACAAATAAATCTGTCCTGTTAAATTGAAAAGTGGTATCTTGAAGGAGTCATTTAGAAGTCTCTATTGATTTTCCCCCCCCCCCTCTCTCTTTTTCTCTTCTCCAAACTCTAGATTTTCTTTCCCTGGAGACAATTATGATGATGTTAATGATTGTTTTGTTGTGAGATTAAAAAATAATCCGGTATATACAGCAGTTCTTTGGAAGCAGGAAGGCATATCTACTTGGTTTTTGTGTTTTAATTTTTAATTTCAATTTTGAATGGTGGTACAATGGTCTAAAATCTTCTCAAATCAAAAAATGTAGTGTTGAATGGAATGGTTAAGGGAGGTCTGGATTCTCCCTTTTAAGACGACCTAGTATTAGTATTTTATTTAGATACTGGCATTTTCTAACTTTCCACTGACCTACCTGGGTTCCATTGAAGTTGGTGGTAAAGCTATTTCCATCTTTGCTGTCAATGGTTCGACCAGTGCTGAGCCCCGTGGGACCACCTCGTATTTTACTTTGTCTGTGTGCTTGAAAACACAGGAGGCTCTGAACAAAACAACCAGTCCAGAAATAGGTCTGATGGTTACTCTAAATCCTTATCACGAGATGGATGTTAGAATTCGCACTAACAAACTATTCTCTGGTCCCTCAAATTATTATTTTTTTTTTTCCTGGGAGAGGGGGAAAAAGTGAAGTGTCCAGGGACTGAAATGAATTATTTGAATGTGGTTTTTATGTTTCCGTATGTTTTATGAACGGTGTTTTCTGCATCTTGGTCTATACAGATCAGAGTGCCTGGAGGCATGTCTGATTTAAAGGTGGTGTTGGTCTGTGCTCTTTAAGCATCTATTAACTTGCTATTATTATGCAAATAACTGTTGTAATACACATACTAATTTATGCATGGTTAGATTATGCAGATGCCTCACAAACATGGTTATTGAATAATAGGCTGGGGCTCATTCTCTCTCCCATTTTTATAAGCTGTTTTAAGCAAATTCTCCTGACACTTTTATGGACTTGCAAAGATTTTGTGTTTGTAGGAAAACACCACTGGGTTTTTTCACTTTCTCATCTCCTGTGGAAAATATTTGCTGACAGGAGGAGCCGTAGCTGGTTACCAAGA
>VZRU01016428.1:22436-39936 GCA_013398155.1 Pedionomus torquatus | reverse complement strand
AACGCTGAGAGCCTGGGGGGAAGAGGAGGATGGATTGGCTCTGTAGTGTTACTTGCTCGGTATGTGTGTATTGTGAGAGGGTCATTTAATAAGATATATAGCATTTAGATAGTGGCTGCCACACCTGGAAGTGCAAATTCTTGACATGTCTTGGAGGACATTTCTATTAAGGGTTATTCTGTTCTAGCGTTGACTTGAACAGATCCTCCCGCCTTGTCCTTTGTGCAGAGACCTCAAAGCAAAATGGGTTTAACCGGTGACTTTTTTGATTTTTTTTCCTCCTCGCTTTGTCTTCTGCAAGATGTACCTCCTGGGGAGTAGCAGAGGGACGGGTTTATTTGGCTTATACTCGCTCTTCCTTCTACGCAAGGACCTTTTGAGAGGAAAAGTCTCTTTACTCTCTGGTACCGTACAGCTGTTGTTGCTACCATGAGTATTAACCATTAGAAATGCTTAGTGATGTAAGACTGATTATTTTGGGTCAAATTTTCCCCTTGGCTGTAAAGAGGTCCTAAAACTCCAAAGAGGTGGGAGAGCAGAGCCCCTCTCCTGCCGCTGCGCTGTGCAGCCCGTCCCCACAGGAGCCCCTAGATACTGGTGCAGAATTCCCCACTGACCTTAATGACGATCGGAACAGCAACGAGTGACGATCTGTAGCTCGCCTCTTGCTCCAAACAGCTCACAGCGGCGCTCCCCCAATGGCACAGCTTCTGGATGAGCCGCAGTGTCGTAGGATAGAGGGAGGGATAGATCTACGAGGGTGGGATCGAGCTGCCGTGAAGGGTCTTTGGTCCCCGTGTAGCTTCATGCCATGGCAATAATTTGCTGACGTTGTTGCGGCTGAAAGCTCTGAGCCTTTTTTTCCTAAAGTCCCTTAATACGTCTTTTAATGTGACAGAGAATATTTTGGACTTCTGGCTCCTAAAATTGGGATTAAACAGCTCTGTGGACGTGAGTGTTTCCTGAAGTTGGGTCTTTGCTGGCAGCGTGTTTACCCCAGTCTCTACCCCTGGAGCTGCACTAAAAACTCCAGAGCTTGATACGGGGACAACCTAGAAGTTGTTAAAAATAATGAAAGAGAAGTAACATCAAGACCTTGATTCTTTATATTAATTGCTTATTATATCAGCAGTTGTAGGGTTTTTGTAGAACTGTTCCATGTTCCATCAAAAGACAGCAGGAACCTGAAAGCTAATGTTCTGTTCCTTCGTAATCATCTTTAATTCATAGGATTTAATGATGACTGAGCTCGTTAAGAAGTTGCTTCTGTGTTACCTGAGTACCCTGGACTTTTCTAGAGCTCTGTAGGGTGGCACACTCTGGAATAAAAACTATCCAGGGGAGTTTTTAGGTGTTCTGCAGTAGTTTGGTGCAGTAGGTTTGGAGCTGGTTTTAGTCTTAGTGAAATATGTGAGATGTTGCTAATCACTCTGGCAGTTTTAAAAGTCTGCTGGTTCGTTTTCTAGGTCTTAAATTTTCTTGCCGAAATTCTGCAGGATGAATAAGGGAATTGAGGAGCAGGGTAATTTAACCAAAGAGAAGTCAGGCATGGTTCTTCTCAAATCACAGTAAACTATGCCTGACTTTGTTGTTGTTGTTGTTAAATTATGTTATTGGGCTTTTAATGGTTCTGGGATTATCTTTTTAATGGCAAAATTAGCGAGGAGCATCGTGTGAATAGGATACGTGGCTGCCAGGACCTTTATTTTTTAACATGTGGTGACTTCTAGGGAAATCTGATCCAGCTACAAATAAGACACGCTCATTTAAGCAACGGTCCTAATGGTCGCAGCATCTCCTGCCATGGTAAGACTCCTGCTCTGGTCCAGAGCTGAGGATACACCAGTCATTAACGTAGTTGATCCTGCACCGCAGCCAGCAATGAAGGCAGGCTGCCGTTGTTTGAGAGCTGAAGAGTCATTTAATATTCTAGCCCTCGACTTAGTTTGTCTCCAACTCACCGAGATGTTGTATGGAGAGCAGTGAGGGATGCAGATGAGTCCCTATAGGGAAGGACACGCGTCGCTTGCTGTGCGTGCGGTCCTTCCAGAAACGCTCCGACAGGAAGGAGGACGGAGTTGTGCTTGGAAGCAGGAGCCCTTGCCCGGCTTGGAAGATGTCCTAGAGGTTGGCTCTATGTTTCATGATCATGCAAGCCAAAGAATTTGCAATGCACCCTACTCAGCACCGGGATTCCGCTTCAGAAGCGCTAGGTGCATTTAACAAACAACAGGAATAAAGAATTTTGTCATGGGAATGTGTTCCAGACGATAATTTTGAAACGCAACCAGCAGAGCCCCAGAATAATACCACTAGTGTTGCTTTGGAGAAACACAGGCCACCCAATTTCACTTAGTGGGTTGACTCTGAAACCTAAAGATTGCCAATAAAATCAGTTAAAAGCCTTCCTTGCTGCTCGCCGTCTCAGAATGCCTCCCGTGATCATTTCTTTTTTTTTTAAGCTGAAAAAAAAATCTGTTCTCAGCCTCCGTATCTCCAGCAGCCTCCTGGACAAACCTGCTCGGTCTTGTCAGGTCTTCTCTTTGCTGCTGTCCGCAGGAGTGACTCAGTAAATCAAATCCCACTTCCAAACAGAGGTTAGGAGAACTGTAGCCTTGATTGTAATGATGCCTTTTCCTTTAAGTGCATTTAAAAGGTAGATGGGGTCCTCTGAATTTTCGGGTTTACTGGGCTCTGCAGCAAAACATGGGGTTAGGTTTTCAGGAAAATCAGAGCTCTGAACGTAGCCTATTTTTGCCTTCCCTGCTGCCAGTTGAAAAAGTGGCATTATTTTTAAGATTCTTCCAACCTGTAGCTGCTCGTTTCCCTGTTACCTTGTTGTCAAAAGATATTAGGTAGGAAATCACCGTACAGTTCCTTCCTCGGCTGTGTTCCCGGTGCAGTATTTCTAAAACCTCCTAAAAATGTCATTTTGCCTGATTGCCGGTCAGAGCAGCGTTTAGTCCAACACCTGGGTGATTGCAGCTGGTATATGAAGATCCCCCAAAGGCCAACCCCCAACAGCTCTCACTTTTTCAGCACGTCAGCTTCCCATCCCGTCCCTTCCATCCCGTTTTTGTCCGCTCTGCATCCAGAGAAGGTCAGGTAGACAAGCCTTGCATTGTGGAACGCGTCCAACGGGCGGTCCTCCCGACTTAAGCAACTTCTTTAAATTTTCTTTAAGCTCTCCAGGGCTATTTTCTTTGACCTTTATTTAGTTCGAGTATTCCTTCTAGGAAAGCAATTATTGCCAGCCCCTTGGGTGGTGGCTGTAAACCAGGTTTCGCTGTACTTGGAGCAGTTGTGGTCACAAGCTCTGTAGTTAAGCATCAGCTCTAGTTTCTAACCCTTTCTTCTTCATAACCTGAAATAAATTCCGTTGGGTTTTGAAGTTTACCTAGCTTGTCTCAGTGCAATAGGGCCTTAGGTGTTACTTTGGGCTTTTTGAAAAAAAATTTTAAACCGTGTTGAAGTAGGGAGAAAAAACACTTCATTTTTGTTCTATCAGGTTTGGTTCAATTATTGTCTTATTCCAATTACATTAGAAGCTTGAGGGATGAAGACTTCCAAGAGCAAATCCTGTTTTTACAAATAGGAGGCAGCGTTGGAAAAACCTGCCGGTTTTGATGAGTCACACGGAAATGGAAAAGAAAAATTAATTAGTTCTCCTCGTGAATCCTTAGTCTGATGGCTTGATGGGTAAAGTGAGAAGCTTTCCATGGGTTTCTTGAGCATTTCTGTTAAGTGCCCCCACAGAGATACTCGGTCTCACAAGACTGCAGTTTAATCTAGCTCAAGGACTTCACAAATTCCACAAATCCAAGACTTCTTTTTTTTTTTTCCTCCTTGTTAAATTCGTACTCTAGCAACATTTAACGGCGTCAGTTTAATGGCAGCGATAACGCTGAGCTGTGAAGCGTTTCACTCTCGAGAAAATTTCAAAGTTTCCCGTGGAAAAAAATAACTTGCACTTAATACTTGGGTCCTGTGCGGTTGTTTCTGTTCCCTTCTCTTTTTTTTTTCCACTTGCTTAAATAGATCCCTCTATTTGTTGCTATGGTGTAGCCTTAAAAATGCACAGGATGTTCAGCTTCATCAAATAACGCAGTCGAGGCCGCAATCTCTTAACCTGATCCTACGTTTTGCAATTTCTCTAAACGAAGTAGAAAAGTCCAAAGGCTCACAATGAAGGAAGACTTATTTATTTTTTCTCTCTCTCTTCATATTCTCGGGTATTGATTTAAATGCATGAACTCCTGAAAATTTCCGGAGTTTTGAAGATTTCCATGCAAGAAGAGCCAGTGCTGGGATACGCGCACGTGGGTACACAAACCCACCGTAATTTGTCGTGTGAATAAGTTGTTTTAGGGGATACTTTTATTGAGACAGAAACTGTGACCTTACTAGTGTATGAGATTGAGACACTTATATAGGAACAAGGTAAAACCACAGGTAGGAATTGCTGAATAATTACCTTTAGACCAACCTGAGCAAGAACCTTCCCAAGAGGGCAGGCTCATTTAATGGTTCCTAAAACTCAATCTTGTGGATGTCAATGGTCATGCTTGATTATTTGCAGCAGTGTTTTATGAAAAAGCAATAAAAATGCATTGGGAGTGTACAGAGGAGGAAGGGAACAATAAATGGGTTTAGTTTTTCACTCGAGTCCCTTCGGTGCGAACAGGTAGAGGCTGCGTTTCACGCTGCTGTGCCTTAGCGGTTTGAAATGTGCGTGTGTGCATCTACCCAAAACACTGCCGTGCTCTGCTGGCTTATGATCGACAAGAGACCGGCAATGAGAGGAAAAAAATTCTTATGTTTGTTTTAGAGAGAAAGCAATTACAGTTACGGTGAAAGGATTAACCTGTTTTCCAGCTACCTGTACGCTTCCCCGCAAGGCCCTTCGGAGAGCCCCACTAACAGCGACAGAGCTTGGCCAGAGGTAGAAAATGTCCTGTCCTACACTCTAGATTATTCCTGATGTTAATTACACTCTTCTCCTTCTTCCCTTCCCTCTTCTGGGCTCTGAAAAAAAAAACAAAACATATTCTGTAGTGGCTGCAAAAGTGACAACCAAATAGCCCCAAGCTTCTGCTGAGTTATTTAAGCAGGACCATCTCCCCTGCCTTTGGTAGGAATGTAGGTTAGGAGTACGTGATATTTTCAAGAACTTGGGGAGCAGGTAAGTGCTGCAGAGAGAATAGCTGGTCCTCACGTGATTTGAGGTGTTAAAGGTAGGCTGAGTGTTTCGGTGGATAAAACACTGGCCTTTCGACCTTGGTTCCCATCCAGCTGGAGATCTGGAAATAAATGAGTTTACTGCTGACACTCCAATCCCAGCAGACGAAACTTCACACCAAAATGCCCCCGCGTATAATTTGTCACATTTGGCATCTGCTACTAAGAAAAGAGCAAGAAGCGACCCGGCGCAGAGATGTAATCATCTTTCACCTTCCTGCTGGGGGTGGGGGTATAACGGGGACAATCCAGAAATGCTTTCAAGTCTGGGCCTCTGGGCCACCTCTGGACATCACTGTCTTCTGCAAACTTGTTACTGGTAGGAAATCACCTGCCATTAGGTTTGTGCAAGGCTTTTGAAGTAGATTGGCTAGAAAGTCAGAAATGGATTTTTTTTTGTTGTTGTTTTTTGGTTTTTTTAGGAATGCTGTAAAAGAAAGTTGTCCTTGTAGGAGTAAACCCGAACGTGTGCAATAGCGTTGTTTCTTGGTTTCGTTGGAACAGCTCAGTAACTGCAGCGCATCTATTACACGTAATTGCACTTTGTGGTGCAGCTAAAATCTAAGTTTGGGGGGAAAGAAATTAAAAAATCACTGTTTGGCCACAAAGTAAAATGCAGCTACTGTATAAAAATACATGTGTTCTTTGAAAGCTTTAGTAAAAGAGAAGCTGGAGTGCATAAAAATTCTATAATCCTAGAGATCTTTTTAGGCTAAGTGATAAGCCAGAAGAGCTTTGCAAAGCACAAGTGTTATTTATTAAATACTGCCATTTCAGCATCAGTGGACGAGCTGCAGAATAGGAGTATCTGCCCAGAGGAGATGATAATTTCGAAGACAGGGTGTGCTGGGGAAACCCAGAGGAGAGAGAAGCTGAAGTTTGGTTTGCTGGGTTCTGCTAACTTCCCTCCTGTGGCCATGGAGCCATAGGACCATGGCATTTCCTTCTGCACAAGCATGGCACTGAGGAGAGAGTATTACAAAATAGCAGGAGCTGTGGGGAATGGGGAAATTTAACCCTTCCTGGAGAAGTGAGGGAGCCAGCAGATGAGAAGATGGGGCTGAAAGCTATTTGCACTGAGCAAGGTTGGGGATACCAACCTCTCTTGCCCACGAAGTGGAGCTGAGATCGTCTTCAAGCCTGTGCTTTCTTCTGGGGACATCTCGGTGACAGGCTGCCATCGTTCGGCACCGTGGCTGCCCGGCAGCCCCCGAAGGAGGAGGTAGGAGGAACACAGGTTTGATGTTAACGCGTAGCTGGGAACTTGGCCATCGCCTTCGTGAAGGTTTTGGGTAGAAAGCTGTATTTGCGGATTTTCCTGTTAATGGGAGCTCATGGGCTTCCTCCTCCTTCAGAAAGGATGTGATAAATCTCTGACTTCCAGTCACTTTGAGAAAATATTTCACTCTCAAGAGGTAGTCTGTTGGAGTTGGAGCTCTGAAGGTATGTTAAACATGGGATGCTCTTGTTGTATATTGCCAGACAAGAACTATTCCCAAATTTCAGTTATGTGTTTCCAAACAAAATAGGCAACTCAGAGCTGTATCTATTTAATTTCCTCTTGAGTTTGTCCAGGTAAACCTCCAGGCTGGGCAGAAAGGAGGAGAAAGCTGCCTTATCTCTATCTGTTTGTGAGTTTGCTGGACCTTTTTTATCTCCTGAGCCTTAGTAGCGTCTCTGCTACTGCTCTGCTTAGTGAGATCAAACAGATCAGGAGACATTTGGAATAATAGGTTTGAGAAGTAGAGGAGGACAATGGTTGGACCTGTAATTCAAGGACTTACTGCATAAGTTCCAAAGGATTGGTTGACTTCTGGACACACTAATAAGGTGGTTCACTCCTCCTTTGTTCAGACTTGTGAAAAAAATTTAAAAAAAAAAAAAAATGCAGATAGTAATGTTATCACTCCCTTCAAAAGGGAGGGCTTTTGAAGGGATTCTCTCCGTGTTCTCGCTCTCAGGTCTTCATTTAGATAAATGTGACTTCCCCTAACTCTGTGGAAGTCAATAAGGTTTATACCAGAGCCGTGGCACTCTATAAATTAAATATTAGGAGCAGTGTTTGAAGTTTAAAGCCCTCCCTCCTCCTGCTAGCTCAGATTTTCTGCTGCTGTGCTTTTTTCTTTATGCCTGAGCACCTTGCTGACAAGTGCTAATAACAAAATGCCAAGAGAGGGTCCAGTTGGAGTTACCACACATTAAACATTCTGAACTTGTCCTTTTGCTCATAGATTGTGCATAATTAATAATTAAACGGTTTCAGTTGTAATGGGTTGACCTCCTTGAACTGTTCATTATTCACAAGGCAAAGGCATCACTCAAACTTTTTTTCCTATTGCCCTTCCCCGTTCTCACTCTGTCTGCGCAGTTCGGCTGGTTTTGAGAAACCAGAGGCTGATCTCGTCTTCTCCCGCAGCAGATTCCGGTTATGGAAACGTTGTTTGGATGCTTAAGGAAACAGCCAATCCTGGGAATCAGCTGCTGGGGATGTAAGAGGCCGGTGCTACAGTGATGCGCTTTGTGCCGTTTTAGCAGCATCCCCAACACATAAGATAGGTCTTTGTGATACTGGTTAAAAGATATGGTATTTAATGGGAATGAAAGAGGCATTTTCTAGTTTAAAAGGAGTATGCCTATTCCTCACGCCTTTAAAATCTTGGTTTTCTACTTTTTTTTTGGCGCTACAGTATGATTTCAGTGTGCAGGTGGGTGAAAAAGGCAGGCCATCGGAGTGCAGCTGGACCGTTCCCTATGGCTACGTTGAATGTGACCTTGGTAGAGACGCGTGTAGGTTTGCTGCATTTCCTCATTTTCCCGTCCTTTTGAGTCTCAGCCAAAATCCAGGGAACTTCAGGATACAATATGGGGTGTATTTATTTTGCGTGGTTTGAGAACTTTTGCTTTTGTACAACACGGTGATTGCTCAGGTTCCAGAGGTAGCAACAGCAGCGCTTTCTCTCTTTAGAGAGAAACAGCTCTAACTAAAAAATACCCTCACCTTTCTACTACTCAAATGGTCCAGGGCAGAACAATATCAGAAATCAGAACATTTCAGGCATTGGTTTCTCTGGGGTAGATCCCGTAATTCATAATGTAACACATTTCCCAGCGGGTGTTTTCTTGAGGTTGATGTGCTCTCCCAAAAGGCTTGCATTGTGCCAGGCAAAGAGCCAGTAAATTTGTGGGGTGCCCAGTCTAAAATCCTTGGGAAGGGTGTATTAAGGCATCTAGTTGTTATATGGAGATCCAGTCGGGCTTCATCTCCACCCACACAATCTCTCCTTGAGCTCCTGAGAACAAACCAACCAAGGCACGGCCATGACTGAGAGGTCTATGGCAGAAGAGGGTGGACCTGGATGGGGATGAAATTACCTTCGTGGTACAGAAAAATCTGCCAAAAAAAAAAAAAGAAAAGTAGCTTTGAACATTTACTTTGATCCAGGTGAAATTTTCTTGCATGTTTATGCGGGAGCACCTGATCTCCTGGCGTTAATACTGATATTGGAGCAACTTCTTCCCTTGCCACCCTGGCAGTGGCTCAGCTCGGGATGGTCACAGGGAAATGCTGGTGGCTTCAGAGCAGTTCATCAGCTTCTCCTCCCCTCTCAGAAGGAAGTTTTGCTCTCTTAAGGGTCTGTCCTCAATTTGTGACAGCAGAAATTGTCACCTCCCAAATCAGCGTGAAGCGCTGTGGTCCTGTCCTGTTCCTCAGCAGGGGCTGATCCCACCAGCACCCCCATTACTGCAGGGGGGATTGTACAGAGCTCCTTGCTTAGGTTTTACTTAAAATAAATAGCAGGGGTAGATCGCTGGGCAGAGCCAGTTTCCTGGGGAGTGGGCTCCCATAGCTTCACCCTGTAGTTTTCAACATGGTCTATAATATATGCCCAGAGTATAATATATATAATATATACCTGCTCTGCTCTGGAGCCTGTCCCACCTGGGAAGGCAGCCTTGGCCGCCGCAGGAGGAAGCCCAGGAAGGTTCTGCTGGACCAGGGAAAACGATGGGGAGAGGCAGAACCTGCCGGGCTCCACGGCGTACGAGCGAGCCTGACGTTTTGCCCGGCGTTCACTCTATTAATACGAATAATTTTCCTGCGCGGTTCTTTGAAGTGGAGTAAGTTTAATTGCAGTGCTTATTTCCTCGTGTTCCTTCCACTCTCCGGTGGAAATCTTCCTCTATTGATGTCATTTATAAGTTTAGAAACAATAACCTCTCCCTCACCCGGTCTAAGTTCAAAGAGAATTTGGGCATGTTATATCAAGCACTCCTTGTATTTAATAGAAGTCTTTGAAAATTGTAAAGCAATTTTGGCTTCTCCTTTTACTCTTCAGTTACTTTTGATTTAATTGTATTTTCCAGCGGTTTCCAATTGTTTGAATTGGAAACAAAGCCTTAATAAGAGTTCTAGTTAATTTTCTGTCTTGTAATTACCGATCTCATTTTTCTGATAATTGGCCACAGCAATTATATGTATATTTACTAATCACATAGGAGGCTCTGCAGTTGGGTCTATCTGCCACCATTGATAATGGCACACACATTGCAGAGGTGCTTTTATCATCTTCTTTTTTCCACTACATCAAAGCTATTTCCTCGCGTTCTCAATAATGAATACATGCATGCATTTGACACAGTTGTGTGCTAGAGAAATTGTTTGGCTCCCACCAAATGCTGCACGCTCTGAGTTTCTTGCCTGCAGCGCTGGAAGGTTGTATGTAATGATATATTGCTCATCCAAATGGCCAAAGCACTCCAAAGCACAGTGAGATTAAAATAAGTCATTCCTTTGTTAATTTAAATAGGTGCATGTATCATACTTTGCAGGGTACTTTGTGTAGGGATGTCAGGGAGGAAAAAAGCCGCCGAAAGGTATTTTTAATAGCAAATGAGAATAGATGAGAATGGAGTCATTTGCAGCTGCCTGTTTTATGTGGCTCTCTTGTTCCAACTGTAGGTCTAATGAGATGACACTGTTAAAGTACTCTGCAGTGTAATTTCATTACATCCTGAGCTGTTACACTATAAACACAGTGGAGCTCTCTGTCATTCTTGGAAAAACTCCTAAATTCGTAAAGCCCTTCTTTGCAAATGGTGATGTTGTTTGTTCCCTGTTTGTTGAGGGCTTTTTTGTTTTTTAACTTGTGCTCTTATTCTCTTAATTTTTTTTTATTTTCTTTTCTTTCATAAATACCGGGTGGTTATTTTCTAGCGCTAGACTAGTAAATCCTGCTTTTTTCCCCCCTCTTCAAAATTCTTTTTGCCTTTTAAATCTACAACAGATAGCATATGAGGACAGCCTCTAAAATGAATAAGTGTAAATAAACATGAGTGTAAATAAATAGCAAATGCAGGGAAAGAAACAAAGGTCAACACAAGAATAATTTCACAGCTCTTTGTTAATTACAAGACCATTTGTGTGTTACTTAAATAATCATTAATTTCTCATTTACACTTTCCCTACCTTCCTTTTTACCCTGTGGCTATCATTGTCCTTTTTTCACCTCCCCTCAGTGTCTTTCCACATGTTTTTACCCATTGTGTAATACTCATTAGTCGAAATTCAGTGTTTTATAACACATTCGCAGAAGAATTTGTACCTTTCTCCCTCAAATTCTCTGCGTGAAAAGAAGGCTTTGTGGCTTCCTTTTTTTTTATTATTATTCTCTTGCTGTTTGTTATATTACNAGAAGAGGGACTTGGGGGCCTTGGGCAGATGGGGCAGCAAAGCTAAGCAAACTGTTTAAATTATGTAAACGTTATTTACACAAAGGGTCGTAAAAGTACTTACAAGGGGTTTTTCCTGGTTTTAATAAACCCGCCCTGAATGTGGGTGCAGTCTCCTGCTCCAGACCCCTAAGAATTCATCCGGGTGGGGTGGGGGGGGGTAGAGAAGCCACCAAGACTCGTGTGTATAATTGCCTTATTCAGAGCTTTTTAAAATATTACTTATAAAATTGCCTCAACGTTCAGAAGGACAAGCAGCCTTGATTAATTCATTGGCTTTTCAGTAAGTAATTTTTACTGAGAGTCGTATTTTGAACCACACCACTGGGTATATTTTCTTGCCTTAAAATTGAATAGTTCATTGAAAACCTTTTAAATTAAAGGAGAACTGGGGAGAGGAGGAATTTGGAGAATAAAGAAGACAGTTCTTGAGTGACTAGAGAACAAAAATCTTGAGGGTAAGCTATCCTGAAGAAACAAAATGAAGGGAAGATCTTTTTTTTAACCCTCTCATACTTTTCCTTTCCCCTCCCCCCAAAAAAAGGCAGTCATTTCTGTACGGCAGAAGAAACGAGCTTGAAATTTGTACAGAAATGATGTGTTTGACAGAGAAGCGAATGTGCAGTCCCAGGGCTGCCTGCTCAGCTGTGCTGAATCTGATGGAGCCACCATCGCCCGGTGTGCCGGGAGGGATTCCTGCATCAGGGACACCAACTCGGCCAAAAGAAGGGGCTGGAACCCCCCCCCAACCCCACACGGGTCTGTGGGTCAGGCTTCGTGGCACCATCAGGGTCTCTGCCGCTGCAGAAGTCACCGGAAAAAAAAAATGTGAATTTTGAATACCTAGCTTAGGAGAAACTACCTCTCGGGACTGACAGAGTGTGTAACAATACGGGCACAAAAAACAGTCTGATTATCGGTTAATTAAAGTAACTAAATAATTAAAGTTTGTGTAACATAGGCCTCCGCTTTCAATAGTCTCAGTTTACAAAGAGCGGCGCAGTTTGGAGGGTTCTGCAGCGCAGGAGCCGATGCGCGGGGAGGCCAATGCNTTTCTTCAATGCTAACTGTACAGATTGTTTCAAATGTGCAAAGACGTCTTGTTTAAATTAAAAAAAAAAAAAAAAAAGAAAATTCTCATTGAGGCAGAGGGGAGGGATAACCCGTGTTAAAATTTCCACAGATGTCAAGCTGAAGCATAACTGATGGTGGCTAATAGCCTTGTTTTCCCTGGGGAAGCAGCTACTTTGGACTGTCAGATTAGAACCGCTCCCCACCTACTCGTCAGGCAGCCCGTGTGGCTCCCCCATGCCTCTGGTTTTGTTTTTTTTGGGGGGGGGGGTCGTGTCGTTATTTGTAGGGCAAGTCAACCGTATGGGCGACACCTCCAAATTATGGATCGTCCGGTGGTTTAGATCTGGCGTTACGTTGGCGTTGCTGTTTAAAACAAATAAGAAGAAACTCCATCCTATTGGAGTGATGGATTCCTAAACAAGTCTTAGAGATGGCAAGCGTTATCGGGCTTTATGACTTTATGCCAATTAGCCCCTAAACGGGGGCGGTTTGGCTGTAATCCAGTTAGTCAGGAGGCAGCTCCTGATGGTCACCTCCGTGCCCCGTTACCCTGTTCCCTCATGCAGCTCCGCGCAGCCCTTCAGTCCCTAATCGCACCTGCTGCGGGGAAAACCAGGACCGTTTGGATGAGAAACGGGCTCTTATGAACAGGTTGATGCTGGGTAATGAACTATCACCCTGCAGTGTAATGGAAATAAATAGGAAAAAATTAAGGTAGGAACCCCGGGGTATTGTGCCTTCTCCTGAAGCTGCTCAGCGCTGGAGGGGAATTTCCCACCTGTTTGTGCAAGGCTTTGTGTGGAGCTAGGGGATCATCCCAGCAAAGTAAGGACTAATTTAGGGTGCCTCCTGAGCAGACTGCTTTTCAGCAGTCTTGTGTTTACACGCTTTCGTGGTTGCAAACAGCATCCCATAAGGGAGGGGAGGAAGAAATCCGTTAACATCTTGGCCACCGTTCGGATGCCCATCTCCCATCGGCGTGTGGCGAAGCTAAGAAATATGTAGAAATTCATCACTCGGTGTTAAAAGAGGGTAATGGCAATATTTTGGCAAGTAGAATAAAAGAGCAGCTGTTGATACATGACCGTTTTGTTTTCTAACACGTAGCATGAAAAAGCAACCAAAGGAGAGGCCGGCACCCGAAGATCTAATGGTGAGTGAAACTTCAGAGCCCCTCAGTATGTATTTGTCTGTGAGTACTTTTTATTTGTGTATATAGAAGCATATCCCTTTTTTTAAAATGCATTTTCTCAAACAAATTCAAATACAAATTCAAATCTAAGCTCTTTCTTGGCTTGTGCAGCAATTACGTATTTACAGAGGGTACCCAAACCAAAGGTGTAATTACAATTTCTCTGAAGTTAATGGGTGTTTTGCTGTTACCTTCACCATGGCCAAAGCTTCACTTGGGATTTGGGGAGCTAATACGGGACTTTCACAGTCAGTATCAAGTTTCAGTCAAAACCATTTTGATGCTGAACACACTTTTTTTTTCACCCCCCTGGTCTGTGTGTCCAGGGATTACAGCTTGATGCAGGTCACTCTTTGTCGTCATTTGCCAATCTTAACCTTTCAAAATCTGATGATTGAAAACGGAGGATGTGGTCAAAACGGTGTATTTTTAATGAAAATGCAGGAGCTACTGTTTTCACTTACATTCATGTAAAATGAAATTAGATTGGCTGCGGAAGATTGAGGTAGTGTGTGGCTCTGGTCTGTGCATGGAAGGGCTCTCAGTGCTGGAATCTGAGCTCAGAGACTGCTTTTTTTTCACTCGCAGTTGTCATTTTTTTCAGAGAGGCAATAACAGGGTACCCGCTCTCGGGCTGGTCCCTTGCGGCTCTGCAGTTAGTGCAGAGGGCGGTTTTGACTGGTTTTAGTCTGTAGAAAAATGCTATATCAAACGATTATTACAAATATTTACAGTAACTTACATCTAGATAAGACTTGTGGTCCCCTCGGACTCGTATCAAATACCTTTGCTTTTTTTAAATGCTTTGTTACTTTTACCCGTATGCCGTCTTTCCTGAAACTTGGAGGTTTGTGCAACATCATCATCGCTTATTTTCCACGCATTAAATCTCTAGGAATAATTTTAGCAGATTTACACAAGCTATGGACACGTTGGCATCATTTTGTTTCTTGTTTACGTGCTGCGAACTGGGAGCAGAAAAGCCAAGTGTTTCTGTTGCAGCTATTCTCTAGTTAAAGGCTAATCTCCAAAGATGCCCTGGGGCAGATATCTCATGATCCAGACTAGTCTCGATTTAGATCCTGGTTAGTAAAGTATTTTACTGTGGATCTAATTTTAAGGGTATTAACTTCACTAGATCTGCATCTGAAGTTAGGCACCCGCTCAAATACCTTGGTAAAATGAGTTTATCGGGGCCCCTCCACTTTGTGGTGCTGTGTGTGTCTCCTGCGAGAGGCTCCCACTGCCTTATTTTGTCTTTTTTATTAACTTGTGATGGTTGGAAAATTCTTGCAGTTAGTCACATCTGAGAAAACTTGGAACAGGTTCTAGAGATGTAGACACATTTACCTTGTGCACTATTATGCCATGGCTGGATAGCTTAGCTATTAAAACAACGGAATAGGGTTTCATAAAACCTATATCTGTTTGTAAATGCATGTTTCAGTGATGCAATAGGCCTGCCACTTATAAATAAAACATCTGCAGATCGCACATACCCCCATAAGTATATATGTATGTTTGTAAGCAATAACACCACTCCAGGGTGTAGAGTCATAAAAGCGAGGCCAAAGGGTGAGTGCCTGCAGTACCAGGGAAGTGCACAGATTTATCTTTACAACTACATGCCCTGGAGTGTGCTAGTCTCCTTTTAAGAAGATATTTTGTAAAATAATTTTAAAATTATAGCAGCTCAGGAAATAAATTAAAAAAAAAACAAACAACAAAACCACCCCAAACTGAAAAACCCAAACAAACACCAAAACCCAGCCGCCTTACTTGTAAAACAAAATCTTCTGTTTAATGTATTTTTCCTCCTCGTGTTACTTTCTGTTCAATTATAAATGAACTTGCAACAAGAAGTACTAAAGCATGAGGTAGGCAGCTGTGAAAAATAAAGAGTCGTAGAACCACAGAATGGTTAGAGTTGGAAGGGACCTTCAAGATCATCCAGGCATATATGTGTATAAACTACCATACTTTTTTTGGAAAACAAGACCAAAGCAAAAGCTGCTAAATATCCTCTGAATTCTGGAATCGGTCGCCCAAATATCCTTTGTAACTCCATATCATCCGTTTCTGAAACCTCAGTTGTAATTCTGGTGGGTATCTCCCTGTTAAATACTTGAGTGGGCAGAGGGATGTGGATTCCATCAGTGAAATCCTGGACTCATCCAGGTCAGTTTATCCTTGATATAATTGAGAATGGGGTTTCACCTCATTCATTGCGTTGTTTTGGGGTTTATTTCTTATTTAGAAGAAATGCTCTAGCGAGGATGGAAGGTGTGACACGTAATCACCGTTATCTTCAGAGAAAACAGTGGAGTGCAGGTTTTCTCCCCAGTGGACGTTAACCGTCCTGGAAGCCACTATGTGGTAACCAGTTTAGTATAATTAAAGACTGAAAGCAAAATGAAGGGAGCCAGAACATCAATCTTTTTCTACTCTCCTGATAATCGGTGAGTTGTTATAATGCATTTTAAGAGTCAACTAACAATACCTGGAGTGTGGGATCGGCACCTCCAGTGAAGTCAGGGGGTTACATCAGGGATGGGTTTACCCTCTCTGTCATGTCAGGAGGCCCTTGTTTATGAAAGTCACGGTGCACGTTTTGACTGAAAACAGGGCCAAAGCCAAGGCTGTATGGAATTCCTGTATAAAGTCAGGCTTTCTAGTACCATAGATATTCTTGTGCGAGCGAGCACCCCGTTGCCGTAACAGCTGGTGTAATTCAGGTTCCTGTATTGACACTCGGTCGCCATGGCCTCTCTTCCTTATATCCACCCGCAGAACTAGACACACCAGCAGTTTCTCCGTGTCGTCACAATAACCGAGGATTTAATTGTTTCAGAGTATTTCAAGTTAACAGAATTTTGCCACAGAAGCGGAAAAAAAAAAAAAATTTAAAAAAAAGTTATTTCACCAAGTAATGGGAAGATGGTCCATCTTGGGAAAGGAATGGTCTGGAGAATTTGGGGGTGGGTGTTCTGAACCTTGTGCTCACGGTGTCTGCTCTTTTGTCTCTGGTTTGTTTCCCTCTTAAGAAGAGAAAGCCATGCAGCTGGTTCAATTGAACGTGCTCCTCTTTCGGCACTAGAGAAGTCCTCAGAACATCTTAGCGTATTCTTCTCTCTCTCTTCTTTTCCCTCCCAATAAGAAAAAGAAAATCCTAGCAAGTATAAAGATTAATTGAATGTATTTAATTTTTTTTTCCCCTCCCGTGAACTTCCCGCTTTCGTCTGAAGCGTGGAGTTTGGCATCACAAGCCTGGCTCCCAGGGAGATGCAGGCACACGTGCGATGTGGTGATGTGGGGAAGGTTTCGGCCCCTGCTTGTGCTGCGTCGGTGGGTGGGCATCCACGGGCTGGCTGGGCTCAGGAAGCTGTAGATCTGCCTGTATTTACGGTATTTTTCAGCAGCTCTCCATTCTAAGCTCTATTTAATGGAATCTATGCATAGTAAGTAATCAGGTCAGAGAGAAGCAACATCCCCTGTTTGAGATCAATCGCTGGCTAATACTTTATCTAGGCCACTTTATTATCTCATGCTGATTCCATTCCCATTCTCCTCCTCCTTTGTAGCATGCACTTCAGCTGTGGTAAAAGTACGTATCGCATACATATTAAAAACATATACCCATTCTATCTGTATGTAAATGTGTGAGACACAGCTGGATATTGCAGGAGTTTGATTTACTAATAGTTATTATCTGTTCTAGCTGTTCAGAGGCAAAGAGAGTTTCAGAAAACAAGCTAGCGCAGAAATTGCCTTTATGATATCACTATCCTGCTTTGGTAATTGTTTAAAATCTCTTCTTTAGCTGGAAGCTTGGCCTTTTATTTTGCAGATTGTATGCACTTTCCAGAAAGCCAGCAGAATTGCTGAAGTCTTTTGTTGAGTTTTTTTGTTGGTAGAGCATTGAACTTTACCATGCTGCATATGGCTCTTTAAATGAGAGCAATTTACTTAAAGAAATTATATTTGAAATACCAAAAGTCAAGCATGGAGCAGTATTTCCCACGGAGGCATAAAAGTACCGTCTTTAGGGTGCTGCTTGGATTTCTCAGGGAAAACACTGGGCAGGGAGAGGCAAAGCTTTTGGCCAGGGAAACAGTCGCCTTCTGTGCTTGATTACTTTTGCACAGCTCGAATAATTTTTGTTTGAGTCTCCAAATTTCAGACACAACTTGTAGCTGTTCTCCTTTTTTTTTTTTTTTCCTTTAATTTAAATTACTGACATTTTTTATTTCGGCGCTTTATTAATTT
>VZRU01016428.1:3489-20617 GCA_013398155.1 Pedionomus torquatus | reverse complement strand
TCTTTTGTTCATCTTTCTTGGTCAGGGTAGCTCAGGAGTTGGAGAAAAAAAAAAATAACAAAACAAAACACAATCTTTCAGGTGGCTGCTCAATTTATTCCCTGGTCAGCTGAAACCTGGAAAGGTGGGTTATGGATCTTTCCCTCTCTCTTTAGAAAAAAAGCTGTCTCTGTCTGCAGGGGTGGGATTTACTCTGCTTTGTCACTTGAGAAATCAGCTATGAAAATGGAGAAGTACATTATATCAGTGTCGCTAAATCCAGCAATTACAAGAAGACTGAGATTGTGACAGGGTTAACTTGTGAGCACCCGAGTTTGGAGGTGTTCTCTTCATTCTCTATCTTCTGCCATCCCATTGCCCACCCAACCACTGACTTTTATAGAAAACAGGAACATCTGACTCTCTAACATGCCCTAAAGCTGCACAATATACTAGCACTTTCTACTGAAATGTGAAAATAAATAACTTGAGTTGTCTCGCAGAAGTATTAAAAATCTAAAGAAATTGGACAAAAACGAACTGGCAACCGCTTAGAGTGATACAGTTAAATATTTTCTGTTACTTGAGTCTCTTGGGCTTTGCCATTTAATTTGAGCAAATGTTTCATTTGGCACTTCTGGTTGTTCTGTAGTTCTCCAGACACAGAGACAAATATTTACATCTCACTCCTTTCGGTAGCAGAATCGCAAATCTTTCAATTATGATACATTTGTCTTGTTGGTATTTTTATGTCAGCTGTCTTCCCTACATATTTATTTAAAATAAATAATTTTTTTAAAAAATGTGTTAACAGTTCCAATGGGAGCTGTATCTCTAATTCCCAGAATATTGTCCTTCCTCTTCATTCCAAATTCATTGCAGAATTTTGCTGTTGACACCTACGTACGATATTTATTTGTATGACAAAACTGGGATTTTTAATTGCTTCAAACGCCCCGCATGGATTAAAATAGCTGGCATTTGTGTAGTCCTAGCTACTTTGTGGGTCTGTATCTTGATTAGCACCTCAAGATGCTCCTGCAGTATTAAATAAGAGAAATAATTGCCTATGAATAAGCGGAGTATAAAGCGGGCGATACAGATATGCCTTCTTAGTGACCTGTGTGCATTATGCCTCAAATCCCTTAATCAGATTTGTGCTGGCTGATTCTTGCGTCCGCAGAAATTCAGCTGGAGGATCAGGGCCTAAAGTAGTAAAAAATCAATTAATACTACTTTCTAATTTGTGCGGTTGACAAAAACGCATATAAATAGGGGACATTTTTCTACTTAAGAGGGCCGCACGGAAAGATTTTTAATTGGATTTTCATTGTGATTGACAGCATTTGATTATGACAGTAACTTTATTTGGCTGGACTGTTACAGCCCTCTTGTTCAGGGTTTTGTGATGGAGGTTTTTTTGGGTGGTGGGTTTTTTTTTGTGGTTTTTGTTTGGGTTTTTTTTTTCCATCAAAGCTCTTTTTTATCCCCTGAATCCCCGGCGGAGCAGCAGTGCCTGTGAAAGAGCCTTTTAGCACCTTTGTTGCAGCCATCCCTGGTGATGATTGGACCCAGCTGGTAGCAGATAAGAAAATGTGCCTTTCACAAAGAGGTTGCATCTCCCGTCTCCTCCGTTTCAATAATTTTAAGAGCCCCAGAAACCTGTTGAGGATTAGAAGTAGCTTTAGATGTGAAATGAGTGTTAAGTATTAGTAATCGGGAGATTAGGGCCCCGGGGACAATGGGAGATAAACAACTGCAATTAAGGCAAATCTGCCAGAGTAAACAAAATTTAGCAGAAACAGATGCCCTAACCATTTTGGGGGATTGATTGGAGGGCACCGAGGAATCGATTTTTGTCTTGTTTACACTTCCAAACCCCTGTGATAAACTGGGAGGCTAAATATTTCATACAGCCTGATTTTAGTTAATTTTTTTCCAGCTCCTCACAGTAGGCCTGCTCTCTTCTAACAGTGACCAGGCCCGAGTTTATTCAGCATTCACAGGGAGCAGCTAATTGTCTATGAAGGGCCCCTGTGTTTAAATGGGCTTGACAGGAATTTAAATTTTGTTTCAATCAACCTCTGTGCTCACAGCCTGCTCCAGTTTCTAATTTTTAAATTAAACATGATTTTTATATTTTTTTTATTTATTTTTTTTTTCCCTTTTCCTAAAGCTGCGGCCTCCCCTCCGGAGCCGGCTGCTCCCGCTTCCCCCCCCCGGCAGCTGCCATTTTTTTTTTCCCTTTTCCTAAAGCTGCGGCCTCCCCTCCGGAGCCGGCTGCTCCCGCTTCCCACCCCCGGCAGCTGCCACGGCACAGGGATGCGCAGGTTTATTAAGGCCGTAACGATGAGCCGCAGCCTTGGAAAAGTTCATGGTCCCATAAATGTACATCTGCCGGTTCGGATTTAATGGGAGATGCCGGGGTAAAAACGCTCGGCTGGTGTCAATCGCGGGACGGCTCGGCCAGCGTCCGCCTGCGTGGCTGGAAAGGGACGGGGTTTCCGCCAGGGAAAGGCTCCCGGGAGGGAACGGTGGCATTAAAATACAAGCCTGAGAGTGGAAATGGTTTTTGTGGCCTCGGTCGTTTGTTCAGTGACCTTACGAGAGATTCAAAGGAATTTTTTTTTTTTTTTAATTTTTTTTTCTTTTTTTTTTAATATTTTTTTTCCCCCAAGCCAACTAGCAGCGTGATGTATTTTGCCGCCTTCTCTGCGTTTTCTCCACGGTTATCTCATATATTCTCCACATTGTCTCATACCTGCTCCCGAGACGGGGTGATTTGACAGCACGTTCCTGCTTGATCGTTGAATACTTGCTTTATTTAGTCTCTTTGCTGAAGGGGGGATGTGTTATTTTGCGCTAGACGATGCGCCGGCACGTGATGCGGGATGATCGTAGGGAGGACTTTAAAAACTAACTTGTTCGTTTGCAGAACCTTCGTCAGGAAAGCGCTGGCGCTCTGCAGGCTGTCCCATTCTCGCTTTTTTTTTTGCTTCCAGCCAGATCATTTTCTGGGGTGTTTCGGCTTCGTTAATTGTTGTTATTTGTGTGTGTGCGCGTATGCCCGCACGTGTGTATGCACACAGCATCTTTGGGTGAAAAACGTTTCAGTTTAGTCCGTCTTAGGGATTTTGAGGGTGGGGTTTTTTTCTGTCAGTAGAAAGCAGTTTCTTAAAACTTGGAGAACTGTTTTCTCCACCCTTCTTCCCCAGTCCAGGGGAAGGCTAAGGCCCCTTCTGAAGGTTTTAATGTCTGAGTAGCTGCTTGGTGTCAGTGAAACCAGTCCTGTGCTTGGGGTGAGGGATGAGCTGAAGATGCTCCTGCAGGTGCATCTACGTTAACATTAGAGCTCAGGTCAGGTGTGAGTCTCCTGCTCTTTCAGACCTTACCACTCTTTTCATTCTCATCACAGACAGGTCTCAGGGCTCACGAATGGAATCGATTTCAAATGAAACCAAACCAGAAGATGTGCTCCAGGCACGCACCCTAATGAGCTCCAGCTACTAATGGGCGCTGTGTCCACAGACCAGACCGGAGCCGGTCAAAAGTAAAACCTCTTCTATCCCTCAAACGTTGCACCAACCATTTCACTCTGCGTATCCGCTTCTGCTGTCGACAGCTTGCTAATGTTGACATACTCTGTCAGCCTTGGGCCACTCTCTCTTTTCCTCTTCTACAGCTCTTCTTAACCTCAGCGGCACTTGGAAAAAAGCACATTCCAATTATGCTTTGGTCGCCTTAGTTTTTTTTAAGAGTCATCACCAAAAAAAAAACCAACAAAACCATAAAAAATACCTTTGCTGGGAGTTAGCTGTTTTTTTTTGTTAGCGAAGCACCAACAGCCGTGCCAAGTACAGTTATCGGCTTAACAGCAAATATCAAAAGCAGAACTGCTGGGGAAAGAATGATCTGCAGATGGACAAATAGGCTCCTCTGTGCCACAGCCAAAACCAAAACTCTGTAGTAAATTCAAGACTAGTATATGCCACAGAAAGAGAACAGGCAAAATCGGACCCATCCATCTATGCGCTCGTGTACCCTGGGGTCCTGCACTAGGAGGGGACTGGGGTTGTTTGAGGTCAGGTCCAGGCTACAGAAGTCAGAGGAGCTGCACTGATTCCTGCTAATCTGACCTGAAAAAAGAATTCCCTCTTGACCCCGAGCCTGATGATGACAGACCAGCCTGGACACATGGGTCTGGTGCACAGAGGGTCTCTGAGGACTTGCTTTTAGGGCCACCAGCACGTGGTCTGGCTATGGCCAATGTCCAGAGACCTTCAGAAGAATGCTGCAAAAAGCATCTTTATCGTAATAGAAGGGCCTGTTTAAAAATGGAAAAGCGGGTGTGATGTTTGAACAATTCCCCCCCAGGTTAAGATTTTCAGGTTTAAGTCAAGCTGTCTTCCTCTTGGTCCGTCCGTTACGCCTGGGGACTGACGTTATTTAAGGACAAATTCTGTAAATGGCAGCAGAATTGTGGTGCCTCAACAAAACTACTAAACTAGCCAAAAATCACTTTGCAATTAACTGAATCATCTAAAAAGTAAAAGTAAAAGGACATTCGTAGAAGTTAATCTAAAAATAGATCAATAATACCAAAAAAATCCCCACCCAAACCACCACCTAAAGGAATCCTTCTCCAAAAAAAAAAGTATAAACGAGAAATACAGCTCCAAGACTTCACCGTTTATTAGCATTATCCACTTGTCTTTGCTTGATACGTCTTGTATCATCTTTTCGCTATCTTAAATATCATCAGAGGGATAAAATCATTAGTGTGCTAATCTGGATAGCCGTAGTTCTTACACTGACCCGGGCTAATCTGCCTTTGCAATTTCAAGAACTATGTCTGACTCCTCTGAAAGTAACCTTAAATTGTAGTCTTGTAAGAATTCCGGAGCTGTATCCTTCACTCCTTCTCCTAATGAGGTTATGACCAAATGCTCATTATAATTGCTTTAGACTCCTTTTAATTTTCAAGCTTATTAATCATAAGAAGAGTTATTTAAAATTGCATAAATTAATCTTAGATTAAAAGCCCATCAAAGCCTCGAAACAATTAAGAATAAGTAGGATTTCCCTGGGGCAGCAAGTTTTATTTTAATAGTGTAGTCAGGTGGATATCAGAACATTGAAGTATGGTAGTGATTAATGTATGCAAAATTTAAATGAGAGTTTTTAAATGGCAAATCTAAATCACATATTGACCTAACTGTAGGCTTTAACTGCATTGTCTGTCATATATTTAAACTGTTTAGTAATCAACGTTTTAATTACAGCGTATGTGAGGGAGGCCGTGCAACAAACAAAACTCGCTGCTCCCCACCACCCTGCGTGGAACCCTGCAGCAGGAGGGGGGCTGCACCATGAGCTCTGCGGGATAAGGGACGAGGAAAGAGCAGCAACGGGGCAGAGACCGATGGTTTTCCTGGTGGATGTGTTTCTCATCCCTGTTTCACCTCCACGCGGGAAACGCCGCCGGTCGATGCGGCTTTGCGGCCCCCACCGTTCTCCAGGCCAGTTGGTCCTTTCTGCTCCCTGAGCTGGCAGAAGCCAGAGGTGATGTGAAGCTAGAGGTGATGTCCTCTGTGAAAACGCTACTTTCTGGGCTCTTTTGTCTTCTGGCTCTTGGAGTCCCAGTGGTGCCCATGGCTTTGCAGGCTCCTGCAGATCCGCTGAAGCCCTGTGTCTTTGGCCCCTGCTATGGGCGATTTCTCCGTCAGCCAGCTGAGAACAGGCTCTCGGGGATGCTGAATTCCTCACCAAGCACAGCAAGAAGCAGTCCTTGCCCTCAATAGCTGCTATTCTGAGGATAGGAACTGGGAGAGAGAACTGGGCCAGTAAATGCTTGGTCCCAGGTCGAACACGGCCGTGCAGGTACGTAGGAAAAGCCGGTGCTTTATGGCTAAACTTGCTGTGATGTGACACACGCAGTCTCATCACTGCAGGTGCTGCATGGAAGAGACAAGGAGGCTTCGTTTCTGGAGGAGAGTGTCTATTAAAGCTAGGGGTGACCTTGCTGGAGCTTTGGGACACCGGGGACATGCTTTCTTGACACGTGTGCTAAGCCTCCCAGTCGCTGCTGTTTCAGGCACTTCAGGCACTTGCCCTTTCCTTTAAAGGGTTACCTCCCGTGGTCAGAACACATCCTAAAATTGCAAAAGTAAAACAAGATGCAACAGCCAGACCACGCTTAAATACTATCTTGCAAGCTCTTTTCACACGTGTGTGTGTTCTGTGTCTCCATGAATCGGTGCCGGGGGCTGAAAGCTTTGGATTTTTTACCCCACTCAAGCCTTAGAAGTGAACGAGGGAGCGTGGAGCAGCCCCCGAGGAGGGCTCTGACACCTTCTGCGCCTGTGAATTAACGATGTTTTGGGAGTCGGCAATAAGAGTATTGGCCTGAGGATTCCTCGCTGCTATTCCTGGCTGTGGGAGCAGCAGTCGGCCTTGTGGATAGCTAGCACAGATAATTAGAACAGCATTTAGTTTGGCTTGTCCTTGGAGGCAGGAGCTCTAGATGTAAAATCCTCCACTAGTGAAGGCAGTGGTAGAGTGATGAAATTTTGCACGTGCCGAGGTCACCAGAGGCGGGCACAGGGTCAGTCTGGGCTGGTTGTGGTTATTTCGGCGCTTCAGGTTTCCAGGTGTCCAGGGAAAATAGTGCAGCTCCAGAGCTGAGGGTTTGTATTTGTCATTTTGGAGGTCCAGCTTGTGTTCCCCATGTTAAACTTGTGACTGGGCAAGAATTTCCCCTGGAGTACGTGCCCCCACGTAGTTACAAGAGCTGCAAATAGCGTAGACACATTGGCAGCGATGGGAGAACTAGCTGGGGTGATAACTGTGGTGTTGGCTCAGAGGATGCTCTTCCCAGGTCTCAACTCCTACTGCCAGGACAGCCTTACCAGTGCCTTACCCCAGGGAACGGCAGGGAAGGGGAGCAGCTTTCCAGTTTCCATTTTATTCTTTAAAATGTGTCCCAGTGCTTAGAGACACTGTGTTTGGTGCAGGAAAAGCTCCATGTTGGTGCATCTGATGCACCACAGGGCCATTCAGTGCTGCAAAGCAGTGGCATCCCATTTCTAATAAACCACTGCATTGTCTTCTCCCTCCCCCCTTTAAAAAAATGGCATCAAAAATTACATGTTAAGCTGAGAGTGAGCTTCCCTTAAAGCAGCCTGTAGCCATCAGTAATATTTATTTTCTCTATTTGTTTTAAGCCTGTGAAGACTGTGGTTTCCTCCATACTGTCCTGATGGAGCCCTGACCAGCAAGCGTGCAATGCCCCTAGCCCTAATGTGCCATTAATGATAGGTTAATGTACAGTATAATGTTTTTTGGACTATGGGTTCATTACACTTCTGAGTGCAAGGTCCTTCTGCAGAGCGCCCAAGGTCCCATTGCATTATATCATGCAATAAAAATACCCTTTTCATATCACACGCTAATAAACTGTATTTGAAATGCTGTCTAAGGGCACTGCCATCGTCTTGATAGTCTGTGCCTGCAACAGTTGGGATCTTTTTATTATGATTTTTGTTATGCTGCATTCAAATTTTTAAATGAAATGCATAATTTGTCCGTGCTTCTTCGTAATAAATGGAGCACAAGTCCTTCAGCTGCGTGCTCTGGGAGGATTCCTGTCAAAGAGAAGGTGACAGGGATGGCTCTCTTGCCACCAAGAGCAATGTTCCTTATTTCCTACCGTACCTTGCGTAAGCGCGAGGTCTTTTGTTGTTACTTCTTTGGCAATGCCGAGGTGGTGGCACCTGGACAGGATCCTGGCAACAAGCCCCCCAGCCCGGCACGGGTGCCCATCTGTGAAATCTGCTGCTCAGGCCACAGCCACCCCTTTAGATTGAGGGGCCATGGGATGGTGTTCCCAGATTTCCTGCCCTTAATTGTGATGTCCTGCTGTGGTGGTGCGGCTCTCCGTGCTGGCTCAGGTGGCCTGGGACACTTCCTACCAGGGCAAGGCAGTGAGCAAGCACCCACCCTGGGATATCCCCTGGGATATCCTCCAGGAGGGCTCCGAGGAGGTCGTTCAGCCCTCCCCGATTAACCCCTCACTGCTCACAATATCCAAGGAGATGATGCTGCAGGTTAGGTCTGGATGCACCATCCAAAAAATAGCAATATCACTGAGCACTGTTCAGGATCAAGGTTGGTTGGTGTCTGTGTCTTCCCTGTCCCCCTCGTGTTCTCTGCCCTGGGAAACTCCACCCTGTTGTTTTTGCAGATTTACAGGGAAACTGGTGAGTGACCAGCATTTCGTGTTGGGAACGTACTTTGTCGCCGTCCTGGCTAAGGCCGGTAGCTGCCTATTTCACAGACCCTTTAAGCCAGGCTCACAATAAACACTCGCTTGTTTTGTGCCCGGAATGTCCTCTGAAATCACAGAAGCGGTGCTTAAGGGATGTTATTTATTGTCTGCCTGTTCCTTTGGCCGTGTTTAGGAGCCTCAGCGTTGGTCTAAACCTCCTTGGTGCTATCCAAACACACAAGCATTTGATAGTCGGCGACAGAGGAACCTGTTTATGGGACAGGCTTTGGTGAAGCTTTGATTTTCCCTGGGCTTGTGTATGAGAGAAAGTGTAAACTGTTATTTATTAGATTAAATAACAGAAAGGATTCAGGTAGCCCAGATTTGAGGCGGTGGGTGATGCGCGGGTCTTGTATTAGGGCTGTGTCCCAGGGGGACTTGTTGTGTCCCCTGGATGGTTCACCCTCGCTCCTACCAGAAGTGCTGGTGAGCGGATCCAGTGGTGGAAAAAAACCCCGTAGGTGCTGGAAAAAACCTTGTGGGTGCTAGAAAATACCCCCACCAGACCTGCCAGGAAGGGGAGGTAAAGCCTGTCGCAATAAGCTCTGGGTGGGTTATTATTGGAAACTAAGACTCCTCAGGCCAGAGGAGGAGGCCGTGAAAAGCAAATTGCTGAATTTTAAGGACAGGTAAAATTACAAAACTTTTACCCTTGAATAATGGCAGTTTAATTGACTGGGCTAAATGATTGATGGTTTGTGAGCAATGAGTTCGAATCACCGGGGCTGTGTGTTCAGGGGGCCGCTGCCCTTTTTAATTTCATGTCAGATATTTAAATCATTTACATCACCCTCTGCCGGGCTCTCCCCTTTGAAGGAGTTAACCCATCTGGTGGGACACTGCAACTGGAGAAATGTACCCTTTATCAAGAGAACAAGATGAGACAAGTTCATTTAAAAAGCCTGGTTTGTCATTGTTTATCTAATTTTCAGCATTGACACATGAAATTAGGCTGGCTGACACTCACTCTGGGGCTCTCCCTGGCCCCGTCCTGCCTGACCTTTTCGGCTCCGAAAAGAAAATCTCCCTGTGTCCTGCCAAGCCTGGGAAGGGGGAAGGCAGGAGGGTGGGCAGCGCTTGGGTGGTGGTTCCTCACCATATCGTCTGCTGGCTATACCGATGGCTGGATATTTTTGAAGGCTGGGTGCTTAAGGATCGGCAAGGAGGTGGTTACTGCTGTGCAAGGGGTGTGTGGGGAAGGCTCCACCAACATGAAGTGTGTGGGGATGGAGTCGGCTCTCTCCTGGGGAGGCCCCTGGTACCTTTGGGCTCTTCTCATGACCATCCCTAAAGGGGGCTACAGGAGAGATGGGGAGCGGAGCGATAGAACAAGGGGTAAGGGCTTTTAACTGAAAGAAGGGAGATTTAGGTTAGATCTTAGGAAGAACCTCTTTGCTGTGAGGGTGGTGAGGTACTGGAAGAGGTTGCCCAGAGAAGCTGTAGCTGCCCCATCCCTGGAGGGGTTCAAGGCCAGGCTGGATGGGGCTTGGGGCAACCTGGTGTGGTGGGAGGTGTCCCTGCCCAGGGCAGGGGGGGTGGAACTGGATGATCTTTGAGGTCCCTTCCAACTCTAACCATTCTGTGATTCTATGATCTCTTTCCTTGGGGTCACGCTTCCCTCCCTGATGGTGCCTGTCAGTGTTGCAGTGAGCTCTTGCACGTTGCCGAGACCCAAATGTTGGCTGAACCATCACTGATAGGGCATGAACGGTCTCCATGACAGTGATCTGTGTAAGGAAGATTTAATATCAGACCCTTATTTGCTAGTTCACAGTGGACATAAGTGTTGGTGTTTACTTGTGGCCAAGATGCTCAGCAACCAGAATTTATTAATAATGTCCAAGCTGTTGTGACTTGGGGTTTTTTGTTAATTCTTTCTTGAGGTGACAGTTGAGGTTTTTTGTTAATTCTTTCTTGAGGTGCCTGACCTGAACATGCCATGGGCCGTCCACCAAGGTTTGCAGAGACAGGTCCCCCTGATGCTGTAGTTTTAGCTTTTGCGGAAATCTCAGCCCCATCTTGCAGCCCAGGGCATGCACTAGACCTGGAGGGTGCAGTTATATTTCCCCTCGAGCGGTTTTGATTTTTACCTGGTTTTTCTTTTCTCCTGTTCCTTCCTTCCTCCCTCCCTCCCTTCCCTGTCTGATCTCCCTGCCCCTCCTCTCCGCTCTATCTCCAGTTTAAGGCACAGGTTTCTGAGGTGTTGGATGGACTCGTTCCCTCTCCACAATTCTGTATCGGTCTTTGATATATTTTTTAATGGCAGTTGCAATGCTGCTGGGTGAGGAGTGGTTGAGCAGGATCGGGAATTGGAAGCAGCAAAGTGGTTTTAGCGTAGCCTTCAGCGCAGGCCATCCTGAGGATGGACATTGTACATCCTTAGGCCATTTGTCACCCCCTGCCTTTTGGTGCCTGACCTGAACATGCCATGGGCCGTCCACCAAGGTTTGCAGAGACAGGTCCCCCTGATGCTGTAGTTTTAGCTTTTGCGGAAATCTCTGCTCTCCTGTTCCCTCTTTAAAAATAAACACAAAAAAAAAAACCAAAACCCACCCCAAAAACCTCCACTACCAGATCCTGAAAAACAGGTTCGAGTAAAACCATCCCTTCAGCCTGAGAAAAATCCTCCCTAGAGCAGTATACTCTAAAAACATGGAAATCTAAAGCCTAGTTTCAAGTTAAACTTATTCCTGGGGAGAAAACTGAGTGTGTAAAACCCCAGGCTTCAGTGGAATAACCTCACAAAACAAAGCAAACAGGGTGAACAGCATGGCTGGCTGACGTTTCCAACCTTGCATCGCCTGCAGTTTCCCTCTGCATGTCGTGAGTAGCTTAAATGCAAGGATGTACTGGGTGTGAGACGTCTTCCTCTGCGGGGAGTCTCTCCGTCGTAAAGGAGATTCATGGCAGAAGCGGACTGGCTCTAATAGCTGTGTTTTAATTGCCCCAATGCATCTGCTCCTCCTTGTCTGAGGGCTCTTGATTGTTTTTCTCCGGTTCTCACTATTGTCCTTGACTGTTGTTTTGTTTAAGAGGTGAAACACCTACTCCTGGGTTATCTTGGCTTATAAGAAGCATTTTTTGTTACTCTTGCACCTTTTGCACCCGAAGATACTGAAGTGCTGGGCAAAACAGGCTTGCACCGATTCTCATGAGAGAGAGCAGCAGCATTTATTCTGTTTTTTAACCATGAGGCTGAGGGAGATGGAGCAGCTTTGTGAAGGTCATGTTGGAAAGTGCGTGGCAGCTTGGCGATGAACTCCAGGACCTCTGGGCTCCTGGATTGTTTTCATAGGCAGGAATTGGGTAAAACCGGGAGTATTTCAGATGGAATTTGTTTAGTGAAACCCGAACGTAGATGCAGTAGGAGATAAGAATAAAAGAAGGTGCCGTCTTTCCTTTGTGGTGTTCCTGGCATTAGACATTCAAGACCTAAAGATTTTTAGCAGCCGGGTGTTGGAAGGGAAAAGACATTGCCCATGTGCTCCGTGCTGCAAGCATCCGTGTACTTAAGTGCCTTGTTTTAGGATCATCCGTCATCCTCTAGGGTTGAGCTGACTTGCCGCTGTCCTCAAAGCTCTCACGTGGACTCTGGTACCTCTGAAGATGTTCTTCATCCTTGGAGGACCATTTTCCGCGTGATGATGGAGTGTGAGCACACACGTCTCTGCCTGGATGGGAAATTCAGGGCACAGATTTGAAGTTGCTGTCTGCAGCTGAGAGGGGCTGAAAGGAAGCAACTTACTTCAAAAAAAAAATTAATATTAGGGAAAAAACTTCTATTTCTGTAGCAAAGAGCAAACTCAGAAAGGTCGATTGCAATGGGAGGTAGCAGTTGCCCACAATTTCAAAGGCCTGGAGATAAAATTAAGGGCTCGTGGCCTGAGCCTGAGGGGAAGCACTGACCAATCTGAGAGGGGACAGCAGGTTCTTGAACTGGCTTTGCTTTTGGCTGTTCCTCTGAGTCCGGGGGTTGTGGCTGGCTGGGGACCAGGCTGCAAAAACCTCATGCCCAGGCAGCTTTCAGGGCACCTGAAGCCTCTGTGGTGAGATAAAACACTTGAGAAGTTCCTAACTCTTCATGGCATAGTCTGTGTGTCATGTTCTCCAGGTGGTGGACCTCTTGCTCAACCATGTCACTCCACCAGAGTGTTCCTTCTGTCTTTCCTCTGCCAGGGTAACCAGGAAAGCAACTGAGCCAGTCCCGGTAAGATCTGAAGAAGAGCTTTCCACATTCCAGTCTTCTCCCTAAAAAGTTCTAGCTGAGATTCCATCCATCCCAAAGAGTTGAAGCAACACCTTCTCGTGCTTCCTCCGGAATTCTTGTAGATAACGGCATACTTTATTCCTGTGGCTCCTGTGTTTGCTGAGTCCGGGCCCTGCAGAGAGTTTCATTGCACTGAACTGACGCTGGGAGGATTTATTGTCCTTGATTTAGCCCATTGCTGCTTCCTTGTTCCGCTCGGTGCTGCCCTAACCCAGCTGACACCCGGGCTGCCCGTATCCTGCATCAAACCCGTGCTCACTCTTCGTGGTCCAGTTGCCATCCCATCCTTCCCATGTGTACATCACCTTCCCCAAGGGCTCCCTGGTGGATCTGCGCCCGCTCCTTCCAGGCGCTGTTCACAAGAGCTATGAAGTTTAGTGTTGCAAAAACCGAGCTGCTTTGGAGTGATTTGGAGTAGAGGTTTTCATCATCCGTGATGGTTTCTCCTGGCGATTGCTTTCTTTCAGTCATTTATGTAATTGCGGTACGCGGTTTCCTGTGGATTTTTATACTTCATTTGAGATTCATCTGAAGATGGCATGTTCCCATCTCTAGGAATGTGGCCAGATTGAGGCATGAGCTGCCTGAGCTGGCTGCTCAAATTTTTGTTTCATCCTGAGATGCTGTTCTGATTTTCCGAGGTGTTTAAGACACGGCCTTCCAGTGCCTGCAGTAGCCGTGTAATTCATCAGCCAGAGTACTTCATAGTTATCTCTCGTTCCATCACACTTAATTCCAACAGGAGCTTCTCATGAAGACCTGCCTCAGTTATACTTAGGTGATATTTTCATTTCTGTGTCAAGTGATGGCTCCAAAGGACAGGTACTAGGGTGTACGTGCGTCAACAACAGCCTCTCCCTGTGGATGCTGTGAGCGCTGCAGAGCCTGGCACCGGGTCCGGCTGCATCTTCAGGCACGGAGCTCAGTGACCAAGCAGCCAGAGGAATTTAACACTTGTAAGGATGTAGGGATGTTGGGATGTTGGCATTTTCCTGGGTCATTTGAAGAACGGTCTGTTTCTGTACTCGGGGTAAGGCATTAGGTTTCCACCCAGAAAAGTCAAGGACACAAACATAAGTGGACGTGGCCACGTTCATGGAGCTGTGGGTTTCCGTGTGCCCCAGAGACGGAGGAGCTCGGGTTGTGAACACAGCTCTCGCTGAAGGAGAGTATTGGGTTAATACACGTGAAAAACGGGCACAAAGGGGGTTATTAAAGAGAAAAACTTTAAAATTAACAGATCCCAGACCTTTAAAAGCAGACTAGCAGTATCATCAGGGTGTTGTCTTGCCAAAGCATCATTTAGATGTTGAGCAACCAGACAGATCGTCCTACAAAGGAGCTGGTTCAAAACCAAACAAGCTGATGGAATGTTAAAAAAAAAAAAAAGATAAAACCCAGTATTTTCAAGGAGCACCAGGCTAAGCCTCAAGAAGGAGTCTGGGTTCCTCCAGCCCTCCCTTCTCTGTATAAATAGTGTACGTGGATAATATGGATCCAAGAGAAAGTTCACTGCCTTGAATCACTGGTTTATTGCAGGTTTATGACTGTAGCCACAGGATGTTCAATGTATTTTTTTTTTTAAAAATAGTTAATAAGAACCTTTTTGGGTTTTCACCGCACGGTCGTGTGTGTCTTGGCTGACTCTGCCTGTCCCACTTTACAGGGCCACCCCTTCATCGTGCAGTACAACGACGGGAACGCCGAGGTGGTGTCCATGTGGGTGTGCAGGATGCTGGAGGAGCGGCGATCGGCCCAAGGACCGCAGTGAGCTGCAGACGGGCCCCCAGCACGACCACGGCTCCTCCTGGACCAGCAGCACCAGCCCCGTGCTTCCGAATCTCAGCCTCTCTGGATCGTATTTTACTAAAAATATTTTCTAGAAGCATCAAGAAAATCTTGCAGGATCCTTGTTGCCGCCTTTCCCTCGCCACCACACTAAGGGATTTCCTTCCCACGTTTCTTTTGTTGCTGAGCAAATTAATGTCCTCAGATTATCTCGAGTTAAACTGTACACAGCCTTAAAGCAAGTATTTTATATCTATATTTTTTTTTGTTACTGAATGTATTGTATATTTCAAGAGTATTTTTTAACTGTTGGTCTTTTGCTATTGTATGAAGGACGCGCCGAGCGTTCAGAGGATTTCGTAGGGAGCTGGAAGCTGTCTGCGAGTGCAGACATCCGCAAAACGCGGGTTTTAAATGTAAAATGGAAGCGAACAAACAAACCAGAAGTGTCTGGACTTGCCTGTCCTGAGAGGAGGGGAGGGATTGCCCTTCCAGAGGGGAAAAAAACAGGTATGGAACGATGGGCAGAGCCCGCTGCTGTGAGGCTGGGGTTTGCTGGGAGGACCAGGGGAGGCGACACGCTGGTGGGTGCTGAGAGCATCTGTGCTCGGGCACTGATGGCTCTTCCCTAAAATACAGAAGGGTTTTATTAGGTGGGAAAAAAAAGTGAGATGAAAGAGGACAGCACTCCCCTAAATGGAGAATTTGGAGAAGAGAAGACTGAAGGGGGGATCTGATCAACACCAACTTAAAGGGTGGGTGTCAGGAGCCATTCTTCAGCGGTGCCCAGGGACAAGACAAGAGGAAACGGGCACAAACTTAAAGGTGAGAAGTTCCTTCTCAACATGAAGAGGAGCTTCTTCCCTGGGAGGGTGGCAGAGCCCTGGCAGAGGCTGCCCAGAGAGGTGGTGGAGTCTCTGTCTCTGGAGACATTCCAACCCCACCTGGACACGTTCCTGTGGAACCTGCTCTGGGTGGCCCTGCTCTGGCAGGGGGTTGGACTGGGTGGTCTCCAGAGGTCCCTTCCAACCCCATCGCATTCTGTGAGAAGAGGTGCCACGGGGCGAGCACCAGCCAGAGCCGGTGACCCTGGGCCAACAGCGGTGGTGCAAGGTTCTGCCCGTGCCATCGAGGAACCCCAGGGCCACGGCAGAGGGTTTGTCCCTCTAAGGGACACCAGGGGCTTGCGCAGCGTCCCAGCAGCTTGTGTGGGCAGAGACCCTGCCCAGGGGGGCCCTCAGCTGTGCTGCTGGCCCTTGTGGCCAGGGAACGGGCAATGGGGGTTTACTTATTGTCCCAGCAGTTTGTGGCTTCCCTGGGAAGCATCTTGCCTTTCTCCACTCAGCCTTGGTCACTTATTTTCTCCGTTCAGAGCCGCTGCCCGATGGGTACAACCGGGTCAAGTAAAGGCTCCCAGGTTTGCTGTGACTGCAGAGGAGACAAAAACCCCCAAGGCTTGCAATGCCTCTGCTGTGTGTTTGTCACCCCTGCCATTCCTCCATGTGTTTCCACCACGGACTGATGCAGATTTAATCAGTCCTTGTGTTAAGATGCTTATTAAAAAGGAAAAACCCTGAACCCACAGAAGAGAGGGGGACTGTGAAAGGCAGGGTTGGGTTGGGGCGTGTGACTGGGGTGGGGGGGGAGGTCGGTAGCTTTCATTTGTTTGTTTTTGCATTAGAAATAAACTTTTGCTAAAAACAAAAGAAAAAAGAAGAAAAAAAAAAGGCTTAGGTATTTTGTTATACGCTGACAGCTTAAAAAAAAACAAACCCAAACCAGCCCAATTTGGTGAAAAATTCCTCCTGAACCACCGCAAATCCTAAATGTTACTCTGGAACCAGCCTGGAAAAGACTTTGTTTTTCCTTCCTTGGAGGGATCGTTTGTCTTCTTTTGAAGTATAGAGGTTGCAGGCACCAACTTATAGACTAAAGTTTGTCTTAATTGCTCTGATGTCACAACCTCCCTGGCAGATAACAGTACAATGAATGAGTCCAGGGCCCCGTACCTTCAGGTCCTTTTTCTAAAGTGAGACAAATTTCTTCCCTGTGAGCCAGCCCGACTGTAGGCAGCTCCTCCATTTATTTATCTCTAACAGTTTGCATTAGCTTTCTCCGGATAAAAAGTCTCTCCCCTGGATGTAGTTAAAAAAAATCAGTGGAAAACCAAGGTTTTTCCTCTCGCTTTTCCCTGGCAGGGAGGTCGGGAGGGGAAGACGTCACCCTGAAAATCTGTGCGGGATGCCAGCCGACGGGAACGTGAAAAATCTCCTGGCTGAGGGGCTGACAGTGTTATAATTCACCGGCACGAGTCTGAACCTTGCCGTCTTCATCAGTACACTTAATCAATCCCCCAATGATGGGGGAGATTTGGGGCCTCTGTCATCTTCCCTTCCCCAAGTCCTTGGATTTGGCAGAAGGAGGAGGACGAGTCCTCGGGGGATCCGCTGGCGGCACCGCTTCTGCCCCGCTCCCCTCCCAGCTCTGGGTTAGCGCCGTTTTGGGAGGGATTTAGGGCTGGATGGGAAAACTTGGCTCCCCTTGAGCGCGGCCAGCCTTGGTGCCACCTCGAGGGTCTGGCAGAAGCGAGGTCGAGCTTCCTGAACTCCCACCTCCCTCCTTAGACAGTGTTTCTAGGTGGTGTGTCCCCACAGGAGGTCTGGGACCCCACCTCCTGCCTCGGACACGGGGTCTCTGGGTGGTGTGTCCAAGGAGAGGTCTGGGACCCCACAGATCTGTCTGTGGGTACTGGGGTGTCGTCCCCCCCC
>VZRU01016426.1:906-18992 GCA_013398155.1 Pedionomus torquatus | reverse complement strand
TAGATTCTGAAAGGCTTCTATTAGGTCTCCTCACAACCTCCTCCAGGCTGAACAACCCCAGTTCCCTCAGCCTGTCTTCGTAGCACAGGTGCTCCAGCCCCCTGATCATATTTGTGGCTCTCCTCTGGACCTGCTCCAACAGGTCCATAAAAGAAGGGAAGGGCTGGCGAGAGGCAGTGGCAACGCTTCAGCAGCCCAATGCCATTCTCAAAGTGCAGGCTGTACATCTCTTCCCACTCCCTGCACCTGTCAAAGCGTTCTCCATCTAATGCTTGTTCTGCATGGTCTTACGTTCAGGAGCACCTTGCAATAATCCTCCATAGCACGAACGTGCCTCCACCCCCCAGGGTTAGGTTGTCAAAAATGGGAAGGAGGTAGGCTCAGTGCATTGCTCACACAGTGGGATTGGGGGTAGCACTAAATAGTAATGCTCTTACCCAGTTTTATTTTCCATTAATACAGTCCCTCATTACTAAAAGGTATCTTTTAAGAACACACAACATTAAAAATTAAGCTAAAGGCTGATAAAATCTGTATTGGCTAAAACATCCTCCAGCTCCAGGTACAATGAATGAAAAATGTAGAGTAACCAGAATACAGACAAAAGGGAATACAAATAAATTAAATACCTAAAAGGGCCAAGTAAAAAACTCTCCCCAAATATTTATTTCATTTCATACTTAAAAACCTTGATCTAGAAGAGAGAGAAGGAAATCTAAATAAATGCTCTGTGCTTCCATCAACATGATCATGCAACTCTTCTGTTCTGGCTTCTCTGCTCGATCAAAGTCATGATGCACTAGAAACTGCCAGCTTTTTCAGATGGTCCATGAACACCTGGAGACTCACATCATCTGTCAAGATTGGTGCTCCCGATTCCTGCATAAAAATAAAGAAAAATCAGCTTAAAATAGCGGTGTTAACAACTGGGGACTAACTGAAAGCAAATCAGATGTCAGTACTCTGAACTAATTGGCTGCTGAATCAACTGCCTTTCTTCCTGCAAAGGACAGATCTCTAGTGGAAAGATGTTAGTCTTCAGCAACAGCATCGACACCATCCTCTAGCACCATCTGAACTACTGGGAAAAAAAGAAAGTCTCTTCTTTCTAAAGCACTAGGAATTTTGCTGCCCAAGCCTCTACACAGACAAGTTAAAGAAAGAGGATATGAAGATCTTACATTCTCAGATAAATTAGATCTTTATGTATCCATACACTAGTTACTTCTTCCAGAATACTAAATACACTGTGATTGAAGAGTTTTAAATCATTTGTAGGGAAGGGTGAAGATAAATTTCTACATCAGGTCATCTGAAACCTCTAAAAGCATATTCTACATCAAATTTGCTGCTTCCTTCTGTAGCAGCCACCACAGAAAATTCTCCTGCTCTGCCTGCGCCCCACATGTAGCTGGGATACAGGAAGGCGCAAAACATTCCTTGTAGAGACCACTCATCTCTTGCCATCAAGCTGCTGAGGTTCTGAGCAATTCTGCCAGCACCTCCATTTGGAATGGACAGCCATTCCATGGATCCATTGAGAAAAAGCCCCACAGCCAACCGCATTTTACTGAATCCACCCAATTTTTCAGCACAAGAACACTAACACAAGTTTAGTCATCCAGGCTTGAAAACTCTCCTGATCTGACTGTCACCTAGTGCTCCCCACCAGCACTGTTTATCTTATCAACAGCTGTGGTCTTGAATAAGCAGGCAGAATAAAAATCTCCAACCTGCTTAAGCTTTAGAGACAAATCTAATCAGTTCCATCTTTTAAAATGCTACAATCATTGCAGTCTCAGCTGGTAATTTCTTTATCAGATCCTTTGGTACACAGAAATAATCCTGTTTTCTTGCACTGTAGAGCACTGTAAGATTTTCAAATCCAGTCACACCTGTCTGCAAAAAGCTCTTTGGTAAGAAACAGAGGACAAGTATCATCTGCTCAGGGTTTGTGGCCATGTGGTTAAGCAGGATGGCTACTAGACAAATCCATAAATGTACATTTCACAGCATTCCCAAACAGCATTGCTTACCTGTCCCCAGGCATAGAGGTTATTGTGTGTCTGAGAAGGGTTCACTTTAGACAAGAGGAAGCGAGCCTATCAAGACAAAACATTAAAGAAATAATTATGTAAAATGGCAGAGCTGTCAGCTCCCTCGAGACTCCTTACTGCCTTAGATCATGACTAATGTTGTTCCTCTGCTTTTGCAAACATGGTACTAATTTAACTTGATCAGGTTTCAGGCCCAGAAACAGCCTCCTCTCCACAACCAACTTGTGTCCCAGGGGCACAGAGTGCTCTGCTACAACAAGTGGTGCTGGCCTGGCAGAGCAGCTGCAGTTCCACACCACACCTGGCCTGTCACCAGCATTGTCCCGTTCGCTCTTTGGCAAAGAGGTCAGTGGAGAATCAGCATAACACAGTCTCATCAGAAATTAATACCAAATCTTTGTTTTGGAGCATCACTCCTGGCCTCTTCACTGCTACAAACAAGCCAGACACAGACAACTGCAATCCCAAGAAAGAGAAAAAACAGGATATTTTATATCCTCCTTTGGCATCCAAGGATAAAGGAGCAGATGGTCAATCACTCAGCGTAACGCGCTGTCCTAGCAAGCTAACTGCACTTCCTGTCTTGGGTAAGTGTAGATACATAGCCAAATCACTTCTTTCCCTTCTCTTTGGGGAACAAAAAGATAATTAAGCTAGGGGGTTTGTGTTGTTGGTTTTTTTTGTTGTTGTTGTTGTTGTTTTGTTTTATTTTTTTTTTCATCCTCAGATTTCAAAACCAAATTCACCAAGTAATTGACTAATTAAAAGACAATCTTATACAAGAGGTCCTGAGAAAATATGCAAGCTCTTTACTTTGAAAAGCTAAGCTACCACTGTAACTTACAGAACCATCCTTTTAGTAAAGACAGGTGTTTGCTCTATTCCACAACAGAAAGAGTCCCTCGATAAAGCTCGTTACCTGGCTGCCCCCATGTTCAGTGTGGATGTAACGTGGCATCGGGAATCTAGTCTGCAAGATTTCCTGGGCATCATCCAGTGGGGCCTGCAGCAGGTGCTTGAAGTTTTCATATTCAGGCATGTCCTGGTAACCTGCTTTCTGCCACTGGGCAATAGTCTATTGATGGGACAGGGAGGAATTAAAAAGAATTAAATAATTAAAATTAAAAGGAATTAAATAACAAGAGATGTCTGCAAGCCTGCTCAGAAATGCAAAGCGTTTATAAATTACTGACAATTCAAATCTGCCTTGATCTTAAATGAAGCAGCCGTTGCCTTACAGTATTTTTAAGGTACCTAACACCGTGTACCTAACTCTGTACTCATGCGGATCACACACTTGGCTCTCCTTTTGTCTCAATTTTACCCAGTTGCCGAGTGTCTTGCTCTGCCTCAGTAGGTAGAAACTGTTTAAGGTAAGCTCAGAAGAGGGGGTGTTTGATCCCCAGAGGTGTTTAGGGCCATGCTGGATGGGACTTTGAGCAACCTGGACTGGTGCGAGGTGTCTCTGCCCACAGTGGGGGGGGCTTAGAATTCAATGATCTTTAAGGTCCCTTCCAACCCAAACCATTCCATGATTAATTGTTGACTCAAGCATTCAACTCCTGTCCACATCAATCGGGTACCTCTGCTCAATGCTCAAAGGAAAAAATTCTTATATGGAGTGAAGTTGGGAGCTAATAACACAGCTGCAACAAGCTATCATGCCAAACTTTGAGAATTATAATAGCAGTTGATAAATGAAGTAGCTTAGTTCAAAAATACAGGGAGCAGTTAAGCGGCTCCCCAAAAATTTTCACTAATGGGAATGTCTGACCATAAACCAAGATGGGTTTAACTCAGCTACTTCAATTTGATGCCATGTTTAGGGAGAAAAAACTGGATGGGGGCCACTCCCCAAGATGGACTACAACAAATACGAGGAGTGGAAAAATCATCAAAGAACAGGGAAATTTCCAGAGAAAAACATGAAAATCCAGCTTCCTCTTCATCCCTTACCCCATAACTGGGTAGTGAGACATTTCCATGCTGCAGCTACAGACCCATANGCCATGTTTAGGGAGAAAAAACTGGATGGGGGCCACTCCCCAAGATGGACTACAACAAATACGAGGAGTGGAAAAATCATCAAAGAACAGGGAAATTTCCAGAGAAAAACATGAAAATCCAGCTTCCTCTTCATCCCTTAACCCATAACTGGGTAGTGAGACATTTCCATGCTACAGCATGGTGCAGCTACAGCACCATACCAGTCTTTTTCTGGTCCTGACAGGACCGAAATACAGATCTACAGGGCTGCACACTGAAGAGGTAATGGAAAGCCACAGCTTTGCATATTGGTATAAATCTGGATATTCAGAAGCGGCCAGTACCTAACGCAGCCCTCAGTCATGATGGAAGGAATATAGGAGCAACTGTCAAAAATGTCCAATATTTAAAAGCAAAAACTGGAAAAGTTTGTAACTGATTCATTTAAGAGCAGCAGTATTTAAGTGTCAAAACCCAGCAACCGCATATCTGAAAAATCAAACTGCAGCTCTCTGCCTTGCTTAGTTTCATGTTTCTCCGTCCCTTTCCAGGCACGGTGAGGGACCATCTTCATTACCAAGATAACATGACAGCTATTCCTTAGTGCAGAACACATCCTTAGTGACTCCAGTAGTACTTTTTTTGATAGCGAGAACAGTGAGGAAATTGTGTTAAACCTGGCGGCATGTATAGGATGTCATTATACTAGCATGTGCTTTGCCAGCAGGTCTTTTTATACTAACAGTGACACTGTCTGTGTGCATGACTGGAGGGAGGGGAGTGCAAACAGAAAAAGAGAACATATTTCACCGTACCTCACCAAGGTAGATAACTATCTGGAAGAAAGTATCCATCAGTAGGATTCTGTCAGGAAGAATACTGCTGCTGTCCAAAAGCACTGGCTGGGGAAAATAAGGCAGAAAGTCAGGCACCACTAAGCCCTCAGAACTGTTTGGCCAACTTCATGTTTGGCCAAACAGGTTGTTTAGCCCTGCCTATACGGACACAACCCCACCAAGAGCTGCTCAGTCCATGTGAAGGGCTTGCAGAGTGCAGCTGGCCTCCTGCAGCATCACTGCATGGACCAGCAAGTTATCAGCCACTGTATGAAGTGCAGGATGTGGGAGAACACTTTCTGTGGCTATCCAAATTGAAGATCTCAAACAAAACTAACAGAACAATGAGTAACATGTAAACTCTGGCAAATGTTGCCAAGAAAGTTTCAAAGTGTCGCTGCAGGACCTCCTGCATTTCTTCCTGCAGGAGACACTCTAAGGGAAGCTGTCGGTATAAGGGAATCCATGTCTGTCCATGGAATATTTGCACATAGTTAAACATTGGTCCATAAACACCTAAAACCAAGCAGCTGATGGGAGATTATGACCTGGACAGGCTGAGGCGTGCTGATTTATGCAGTGGAGATGGCAGCCTCTGGCAGAGAATCAAAGGTGACATTGACAACCACGATATTGACTAGATGTTGGGGGGTGGGGGCTATCATTTGGAGGGGGGAAGTGGAGACATTGTTTTTTGCACTTTTGTTTTTTTTTTAATCAAAGCCGTAAGCTTACTGAAAACATATTTTACATTGCCCCACCTCATCATTTAATAATTACCATGATTTAAAAAAAAAATACATACCGACCTTGTTGCTGAAATAGTGTTACACTTGACTGAATACTCATTATTTTGGACTGACCCACCTCTTTCTGTTGAACTCACCTCAGGGGGTCCATGGAAAGAATAAGCATAAAGGATGGGCTGGATCATAATGAGAGACTGGGTCAGATCTTGCCTAGCAAAGTGGTGACGGTAATAAGAAGATTCATCTGGACTGTTATTGAAGACCTGCAGGAACGGGGAGCGTCGCAGATGGAACATGAACTGCACCAGAAAGAGGAGTGAGAAGAGGAAGGTAAGGAAGTTGCCAAAACTTCTGCACCCATGTCCAATACTTCTGAACAGTTAATTCTTATTAACTCCTCAGAGTTCTTCCCTTACCAGTCATTTGCAGAACCAGCCCACCAAATTAAAAAAGCATCTGCCTCTCCCCTCTTGAATTTATTAAAAGGTGAGACATTTTATTATTATTCTTGCTTACCCTTGCATACTTTTCCCACGGCTGTGGGACGTGAAGTTCTTACCTGGGGATACAAAGAAAATGATTCTGACAATCTGAAGGAGTTGGGATCATCTTTGTTGTATTGTCCAAATTTCTGACACTGTTGGGAAAAAAACAAGATACTTTGCTTATGTCTCGTTCTTTTTTGGCGCTGTTTTTTTTTTTTNTTAAATTAACACTTTATTTTGGAAAGCTGTTCTTTTTTATTCTTTTTAAACACAGCAACCAAAGCATGAAAGTGACAATAACAAGAAATACAAAAATTCTTTCTCATTATGGCACTGTTTTCTGCATCTTACTAGAATGAGAATTATGATTTGATATATTTATCTATGTTTATATATATATTAAATCTAAATTTGGAATTATCTAATAATTAAAGAAATAGCTTTTCTAGTATTACCTAATTTTTTTCCAATAAATCAGGGATACTGCGTTATACCTAAGTTGCTTTGTATGCTATTAGACACTTCAGCAGCAACTCTGCTTCCTTCTAGAGCAGCAGCAGCCTGGCCTTTCACCAACTGCTTCACTGAAAATAAGAAGCATCACTGGTTTTAGCAATTTAATTCTAAATGACTCTGCATCAATCATTTCAGTGTGCAGCATGCCCATGTGTGTTTCAGTGCTCAAACCTTTATTTGATACAGGCCCTGATTTTTCCTGTGTCTGATCTGCTGTATTTGTTACCATCAACTCCACATGGGTGTTTGGACAAAGCCAAACCCAATTTAGGCAATTCAACTTTGTGAAATTCAAAGAGGCAGTATGAAGTTGCAGAAGTGATTACTCCCTGAACTTGGCACCACATCAGAATGCTGTGTCCAGTCTGGGGCCCCCCAGTGCAAGACAGACATGAATAGACTGGACTGAATTTAACAGAGGCCACCAAGCTGGTCAGAGGCTAGAGCATCTCATGTAGAGAGACAGGTTGAAGAAGCTGGGTTTGTTCAGTATGGTGAAGAACAGGGTCAGAAAGTTGTATTGCTGTCGCCAGCTACCTGACAGGTACCTGATAAGTAGCTGGAGAAATGGAAATTCTGATGGGGACAAGGTGGAGAAAAGAAAAAAGAAAATACTCACAGTGCCTGTGATTAAACACTGGAACAGGTTTTCAAGAGAAGAGAAAATCTTAAAAACTCAACTGAACAAGAAGACCTGGAACAACCTGCTGTAACTTCAAAGCTGGCCCTGCTTTGAGCAGGTAAACCAGAGATGTCCAGAGGTTCCTTCCCACCTGCATTATTCTGTGTTACACTATCACTTTAATCTCAGGTTTAACCCTTCAGGATGATGGACTATACTGGCTTCTGAGCTATTGTGTCTTACAACTATGTGACGGTGATGAGAGCACAAATAAAGCAAGTCAATCTGGAAAAGAACGGTGTTTTCATTTCCAGAGAGCATTTTTACTAAAATCAGGAACATACCCCACTGCAGCCTATTAGTCTTACCAGTCTGATCAGCTGTCTGTCCAGCCATCGCAGAACATCAGGTCCCTCCTCGGATTCAGCCCTGTACACTCCCAGTCGTGCCATCAGCACAGCAGCTGCTTCCTGGTCAAACGCTGCTTCTATATGCTGGAGTTGACTCTGTGCATCTGCCCAGCTATAGGGTGAGTAAAGGGTTAGAGCTACATGCATTCAGCTTCAGCAAAACCCAGATTCAGCCTCAGCTGCCAATGCATGCACTGAAATGCTGGAAAAATTCCAGCCTGCAACCTCAGTTTCTGCCATTCTCCTAAAGAACTGGCATGAGATACTCACTTCCTGGCTACGGTGGTGACACGAATGCGTTTCTGTGTACTGGAGTGCTGATACTGAGTGACAAACTGCACTGCCCCTCTGCCTCCCTGAGGTATCGGTGCATTGTGCTGCAAATGAGATAAGGTAAGCCTTCAAAATGGGCTCATTTTTCACAACTCTGTACTCTACAGAGAACTCCAGGGCACCACGAGCAATCAGAGAGTAAGTACAAGCTAGAGACGGACCAGAGAAGACAGACACATCTATTAGTGTTGTTTTCCAGTAACCCTCAGAGTTAAATGGTGCTGGGCCCATTTAACATTATGCCTGACACTTCCTCACCTTGTCCCTTAAAGGGCAGCCACCAACTTATCATCTCTATAGCAATGAGCATAAGAATGGCAGTACAAGGTCTGAGCAAAGGTCTTGTGATTCCACAATCCTATTTCCCCACAGTAACAAGCCCACAAAGCAAAGAAGACAAAGAAGTGCACACATGGAATAGAATTCCTTGTGTGGCCTCCTTGGGGTGGCCTTCCTAGTTTCCAGCTGCCACATGCTCAGAAACTTCCCCAGCCAAAAGTTGCTTCTGAGCCACCAAGTTATTACAACTAGGAGAAACAACTCTCCAAGCACCTGAAGGTATCTATACTTTCATTCTCCACAGCACCTACTGGTAAAAAGACAATTTCTTCTTTGATAAATAAATACTATAGGAAGACAATGAAAGAATATAGCATTTGTACAGAATAAAACATTGGGCAATGGATATAAAAACAACCTCTGAGACTGTTTCTTTGGCATAGAACACTTGGCTGCTTTGCAACCATCCATCTGCAACACAGGGGATGTCGTAGCATTTCCTGACCCTGTTACAAACTAATAGTTTGGTGCATAAAAAGTCAACCAAAAGAAAACGAGAAGCCACGACTGACCTGATTTACTACTTCAAAGTAAATGGCCAAAGTTGTGCTGGGATCCAGACTACAGATTTTCCATTGAGATGTTCCTCCAATTCCAAGCTCCTGCACAGAATTGAAAAGAAGGCAGCGTTTTTTTCTCCAGCAGCATGGAAGAGAAGCTTATGTTATGTTCAGCTCTGATCAGAGGTACAACCTAAAGCAGGCCTTCTAGATTTCTTATCTTTTGGGTGCAAATGAAGTTCCTGAAGGACATACAATTAAAAGAAAGCCTGACGGGGAGAGAATTTAGTCTAGGAAAGACTGCCCTTTCCTAGGGACGTTTCCAAATTGTTCTTTTTGTTGAAAACTCTGACATTCTAGCTGAGCTGTAAGTCTCGACAGAAACTTTGCACTGTTTATTTACTTCTTTATTAAGGATTTTTCCACATCAGAAACTTACGTTTTCAGAGACACATGGCCCTTTAGCGTTCAGGGATATGCACGGTCCAATTGCTCCTGCAATTTTCAGCTCCCTAGAGGTCTAAAATAAAGTTAAAATAGTTGTTTGTTTGTTTGGGCTGTTTTTTAAATCAAGTCAGTCAAACAGCATACACACAGACTGAATCAGTTGCTCAGCTTTGATTAGATGAAGCCTACACATGACTGTTGGGGAAAGCATCTCTTAAGTATTTTCCCAGATCACCTACTGCTACAATTAATGAATATAAGAGAAACTAGAGCCACATTTTAATAACAAAGACATATTTACAGTGGTTGCAAGACAGTATGAAATGTTCCTTGCTGAGTGAGAAGAGGCAGAGCTCAGTTGCTCTTTTTCTTTCTTAAAAAACACACACATACAAGCTTAATAAGCTTCCAAACAAAAATCCCTCTGCTCACTCCAGCATGGTCTTTCTCTCAAAACAGGCACTACAGCTGATCTCAAAGACGTAGAATTTTCTACACCCCAGATACTTAAATCATCTTTTGAATAAAGCACTTGTATTTCCCAGTTAAATGTCATTCAATGAAACTAATCTCTCACCTTCACATCCAGACTTGCACCAAAAGCCATCCGAAATTCCCCATTGAACCCTTTGTTAAATACCCGCTGAAAGGTTTGCTTGAAGAGAGAAGTGTTGAAAGAGTCTCCCATCACCATGTGTCCTCTGGGAAAGAAGAAACAACACACAAGGGAACTGAAGAAACTGGGAACTAGACATGAATCACAATGGATACCTCGCTCCAACTCTCATGCATGCAAACACATGCAGAAAGTGTTTTAAAGCATGCCTTTGCATAGCCATCCCTCTAGCTGCCTTAAAAACGCTCGTGTTCCATTAGTCAGAAACATTTCAACCCAGGAAAGAGCTGGGCTCAACCTGCTTTCTCTAAGGAGGGCAGGAACAATCCACACTACAGACAGGATGGCTGTATCACTTCAGTGCGAGGACAGCCACATGGGTCTGGGCTGTGCCTTCCCCAGGTGCCTCAGTAAAGCCAGGCGTGACCATACAGAGCTTAGAAACGCAACGAAAGGGTCAAACAATCTCTCTTCCACTGAGTATTACGTGATTGTTTAAAAATACCTTGCATTTGCTCAAAATCATCCTTTAATTCCCTTGACACAGCAAATTTTAAATGGCAAGTGAGACATGTTGAGTACAGTTTAGCACACAGCCTTCCTCACAGAAACTGTAAGTTTTTCAGCAATTTCGAAACAGACATTTACCCCTTAGAGATGGCACTTAAACCTAGATCCAGGGATGCTGACAATCCCTGGAGAAAGCACAAATGAGCTGTTAGGCAAAGAAAATCTAGCTCACACAAGACAAGTTTCTACCCACCACACGTGATGCTCTGTTGTTCTGAGGGCACTTCAGTCATGCACAGACTACAAAGCACAGCATCTCTATCCCATAAATTCTGGAAAGAATACTTTCTCTCTCCCGAGGAGGCAAAAGACATTTGCAAAAGACAGGTTGCACCATGATTTAGAATACCTTTCTCAAAGCAGGACTTCGAGTTTTCTACCAGCAGTGCTAATTCACATGCTGTTTTGAGACTTCAGAAATGTGGCCTGGGATCAGGAGAGGTTTGCCATATATATCCTGGCAAATTCAAACCACAGTTTAGAAAGAATGATGAAAATCTCACCCTTTTGCCCCAACAGCTAACTTAACTGCCTTCTGAACCATTCTCTCCCTCAAAAAAAAAAAAAAAAAANAAAAAAAAAAAAAAAAAAGAAGAAAAGAAGAGTACAGGCTCCAGCTTTGTGCTCTCCTGCTCTGAACATACCCAGTCAGGTTCGCACAACACTTCATCTCTAGCAGCCCCGTCTGATCCAGGGCGCAGGCATAGATGTCAATGCAATGCCCGTTGGCTGCAGTGCGATTCGCCAGAGTTTCATAGTGCTGGGGAAAACAAGAATGGTGTTTAGGATGCTGCAATGGGCAATTTTTCTACTGCTCTCCAGCTGAGGGAAACACGTGAAACATGAGGTAAAAATCAAGCAATTAGGAGTGCTGTAGTAACTAAACAGCTATTTGCTCTTATTGCTCTGATGAAGCATCCTTCTCCTTCCCAGGATGTTTGCACCTGGATGAGCCTAAGTTGTATTTTACAAATACAAAGGTTTGTATGAATTGCGCAGGATCTTTGTGATAACTTAGTGGAAACCCAAAGTTTTCCCAGTGATAGGCAAGAGAACTGCTTCCTGTCATACTGCTTCCTCTAAGCTGACAGGCACATTTCATGCCTGACATTTTAACTATTTTAACTTTTATTTCATACACCAGAAAGACAAAGGAGCCTTTCTGGAGGTGACTAATTCTTGCAAGATAGGTTTTTGCTTCCCCAGAAGGAAATAAAATAATGTTAATGAACAAATTCTCCACCCACCATTATCTAAGAAACAACAATGAAATACATTTTTCTCTGAGAAGGTACAAGACTGCACTAAAGAAGTAACCAGGAGGAAGCATATTTTATTCTTCCCTTGACTGTTCTCACAGTTTACTGTACACAAAAGACTGAAGTACTTCAAGGGCAACCATGCAAATATTTGGACATACTGTTCCCACACCAAGAGAATGGAGTATGTTTGTTCCCTGAGGAAGGACACTAAGCAGCTGTCAACATAGCAGTGTATGTAGGTTTGTGAAACGTCCTTCCCCCCCATTTATTGTTTTGACACAATATTCACTTTTTGTTTTTAAACACACCCAGCAGACACTAGCACCTACTTTGGTGGCCTTCTTCATGAACCTTGCATTGTCCTTCTCTATGTCGTGCCAAGAGCGGATGGGTGTTTTCAGTTCATCTCCTACCACCATGCCTGGTCCTTGTGTTGGTGGTCCACCTGTAAACAGCATTATTCTGGCCCCTGTGTTTAGAAATGTGCCCTAAAATGAAAATACAGGATTACATCAGAGAGAGAGGAAAAAAAAGCGGGAAGGGGGTGAAGGAAGAGAGACTGATTAAATGGCAACAGCGCTATCTTTAGAGAACTGTCTGCATGTGTTTCTGCAATCATATTAGAGACCTGTCTCTGCTAGAGGCTGCTTTGACAAATAGCAATGCACTTCCTGAGTCACAGCACTCTCAAGTTTAGACTCAAGCTGTCAAGCTTCATGTCTTCATAACAGGAAGCAGGTGGTTTCTGTTCTTTTTACTTACAACTTTACTTACTTACTTTATCTGAGACGACCCTCAGATAAACCCAGTGCATAGCATCATCTCCACATGGCAATACACACAAGAATCAGAGACCTTTAGACACCTGTACATTTTACCATTTAAATGCAAACTCTCAGACCACTCTGTACCAGTTGGAGCTCATTTATGTCAAACATTAGCAGAGACAACTTGCCCCTCTGCAGCTTAATGTAACTGGGCCAGAGACCAAGCTGGACTGGCACCTGCACGTCTCAGCAAAGAATGCTTACTTTGCCCAGCTCATCTCAGAAAAATAACAGCACTATGAGTACCTCTAATAAGCCAACAGCAATTGAAAGAGCTACTCCAGTGGAACGTAAAGGCCTCTTTCCTTGGGTCACTGGCCACGGGTCCCTTTGCAGTTCTCCAAGCAGATCTGTTAAGTTCATGTCAATTTTATGCACGGGCTGCAGAAACCTGCAAAAATCCAAATAAAATGTTTTCCTGCCTATAAGACCTTTCAGTTTAGAGAAAAAAGAAAGTGCCTCTTTGCTCCTGGCACACATAAATTGCATTGAGATAGTTATCAGAAGCAAAAAGTCACGTGGCATGTTCCCTTACATCCAAACTTCCAAGATAACAGGCCTGCTCAAAGTAAAAAAAATTGATCAAAGCAAGACATCAGGAACTGACAAGAAGGCAAAGCATAGGAAAGAACTTCAATGGTGACCTAGTCCACCAAGATGCAAAAGAGCTGCCAGTGAAGAAGAGCTGAGAAAGAGAAAACTGTATTGAAAATAGGTAAATACAGCCTTACTGTTCAGTGGTGACTGCATGCCTGTTAATCATTTCTTGGACTTGCTGGGTCAAGGGGTAGGAGGGAGTATGTAGGAGCGTTATGCATAGACCAAACCCTGCGTTGGCTGGTCAATCAAAAAGACCGCCCCTTGCTCCAAACAACTCCTGAGCAATACACTTTCCAAAGACAGTTACTCTATGTTTTTCAAGTAGAAATCTAGCCTGAATTACAATCATGTTCTTGCAACTGCAAAACCAAGATACTATAGTAAGTCTACTACATTGCCTGCAGCCCCAGAGTATCCCATCCATACACATCACTTGATGTGGGGAAATAACTGTGACAAGACAGTACCATTTAAATCTTCTTACAAAGATTCCTCTTGGGAAATGCAGGTTTAGAAGCATGACCCCAGTGGGGCATAAAACATCTGCCCTGCTCTTCTGCTGTGCTATTGCAGCTTATCTGCTTGAAATACAGCTTACCTGCTTGAAATAACAGGTTGCTCTGGAGTTTGAAGAGGTCTTCCCTGCTGAATGGGGACAGCTGGCCTTGAAAGCCCAAGCATATCCTAGAGAACAGAAAAAAGGTGGCAGAGGAGATGTACTATTCAAACACTAAACATCTTATTTAAGCAATATACCCTGAGGCCTGCAATACTGTAGCATTAAATACATTAAGATCTGTTAAATTATTAATCTTTGAACTCCCACTAGGGACAGATCAGTGGGTCCCTTATGCAGGACACATAAACTCTAACTTGGACAAGCTTCCAATGAATTTACAAATGCAAAAACACAGGTCAGATATTGGGAGGGAAACAGGCTAACGGTTAAGAGCACGGAACCCTCCTTCCACCCCAAGAGCCCAGAGCTTGCAAGAACTGCAGTGGTGTCAACAGAGCTAACAGGAACAAGCCACTGGCCTAAGAGATGGCCGAACATACCTGAATTTGCTTAGCTGTCAGGTCCTTTGTGCCCCTAAACACGTAGCTCTTGGAAATCCCTTCACAGCTCAGCTCATGCACCTGGACCATTCTCCCAAAAGTGATGAGCCCCACCAGAGCATCTGCAGGCAGTAGACTTAGGGACATCTGGAGGGACTCCTTCAGCGCCTGCAAGTCCTCCTCTTCCAGGCACGTGTCAACAACATACAGGAAGATCAATGGCGTCTGCGGACCTCGCTAACATGGAAAGTGATGGATTTACTAAGCGCATGCATATGCCAAGTGACATTTTATAATGACTCCAAGCCAGGGAGTAAAATGAGTCCTATCTTAAGCACCTTGCAGAAATATTCATTTGCATTTTACTGTGAGGGTGGGTGAGGCACTGGAACAGGTTGCCCAGAGAAGCTGTGGATGCCCCATCCCTGGAAGTATTTAAGGCCAGGCTTGATGGTGCTTTGAGCAACCTGCTCTAGTGGGAGGTGTCCCTGCCCATGGCAGGGGGGTTGGAGCTCAATGATCTTCAAGGTCCCTTCCAACTCTAACCATTCTATGATTCTGTGATTATCTTAAGTAAATCTAACATACCTAAGCTATCACAAGAAGACAATTCCAGAGGCTTCAAATTTGCCTATGATTGATTTACCTGCACTATATATTCGATTGTTGAAAATTGAGGCATAAGCTCTGCTGGCTGATTGACTTCAGATATGCCCGCGTACGCTGGAGGAAACTGAAAAAGAGAACAAAAAATCAGGACAAGGAAGTTTCAGGACAGAAATGTAGGGCCCTACTCTGTGATACAGAGGCTGCTCTGCTCATGGTGCAGTTATTCAAATCTTTATTTACTGCCACTGCGCTAACCTGATTAATTCATGCCAAGAGATCTGTACTGCTGTTTTCCTAAGCACAGACACCAAGTGACCAGTAGTACAGACAAGTGCTCAATCCAGTGTAAATAAAAGTAGAACTAAAGCAGCAACTATGCATTAGCTGAAATTAACCTAGCCACACAACAGTTTCTGATGGCAAAAGTCTACTCAAATCTAATTCATTTTATACTCAGCAAGAACAGTAAACAAGTGCAAAAACCACATTGGAAACACATGGCAAAAAAACAGCATTTTTATCTTCTTCCTATGCCCTGCATCCTGATAGAATCACTGGCAAAATGGAACTGAAAATAGACAAGATGTCAGGTAAAACAGGCCCACTAACATGTGTCTGGGCTTCAGTACAGCAAGAGAAAAGGGCCAAGAGAAGGAATTTAGAAAACCGAAATATATGCTTGACATCCTTTACAAGAGGAGGCCATTACCAAAATGTTCACTGAAAAGATGGAAAAGCTGACACCTTTTCCAACTTACCTGATTTCTCTGGAAACAGAAGTTACAAGCCCAGAGCTTGGCCCGATAGTCAACTTGGCTGCAAGGGAGAGATGAGGTATAACTATAGGAACAATTTTATATCACAGCTTCACAACTATCTGTGCTGGTTCACACCACTGAGAAAGAAACAGAACATTAGACTCCAACTCGAATGACAAGAGTTTAAGGGATTCAGACTCTTGTCCTATTGCCAGGAAGTCCGTTAGCACATCCAGTCCTGCCACATTCAGACTTGTCATCGGGATGGACCACAGCTCCTGAGCTTAGCCTTTGGCAGACAAAGACTTGTGTCTAATCATTCTTTCACTGTACCTGGGCTTATCTCAGTCACCTTATTGTTTGTACAGCTGTAGCACACAAGTACTCCAGTCAGTGAGGAGCAGGAGCCATTCACCTAGAGCCTGTGCAAACACTGAACAAACAGGCTGCTCCCTGCCCCAAAGAGTTTACTCTCCTCAGCCTGTTACAACATCCTGGTGCAACAAAGCTTGGCCATATTCTTATTTCACAGGCTTGATCTCTTCTTACTTCCTCTTCCTGGCCTTCTCTGCTTTTTCTCAGCCCAACACTATGTCCTGTCTACAGATGAATCGTATAAATCATCATACTGTATAAATCACACTAAATATAAATCATCACATGATTTTGAGACCGAGATTATTCCTCTTAACTTCTCAGCAGAACTTTGAAGAAAACCTTGATGCTCATAACTGAAACTGACCTATAAGCAGTAGGATGTGTACGGAACAGGAAACCAAATTAATATCATGACCCAGAAAACAGTATCAGTATCATCAGCATCTTTGTTTATTTTAAGTTTCATCATTCACCACAAAATTCTCTGGGAGACTAAAAGGACTGCCCACTTCCATACCGTGTCTTCCTTAGTAGCCTCCCCAAAGGCACTCCTCTATTTTTGGCAGCTCTAGTAATGGGATGGCGTTCGACATATCTCATTAGGTACGCAGGGATTTTATTAAAACCACTACAACTAAATGAATGAGGCTGCCAGGCACCGAGCAGACAAAAAGGGGAATAAGGAAGTAGTGAATATCATACAAAAATTAGGTACTATCCAGCCTCTCTTAACATCCCCAGCCAATAAATTCATACCAGAGTGGGTTGAGCACCGCTTTGCAAGTTGGCCTGCTACAAAGCACCGGTTCATACTGCACAGGTGGCAGGTCAAGACGCTCCTTCAGTGGGGTCAGAAGACAGGCCAGGGGGACAACCATCCTTGTGGCCTCCAGCCTGCTGGATGGCCACACATTCCAGCTGAAACGCACTCCATCACGCTCCTCATTTTGCTGAATGAACTCCAGGTATGTTGCCATGGGACTGCAGAAGTTCTAAAAGGACATAAGAAACACACGTTCAGGCAGCAATCACCTGTTTGGACAGCAGTCCTGCAAAGAAGGTCAGCAGATCAACTACACGAGACACCAGACATTGCAGGACAAAGCCAGTACATTGTAATGAGTTAATCCCATTAGCAAATGAACCACGTGGCAACATTAATCTCTTCTGTCCAGAGCTCTCATCAACATCCCAGACACTAAACCCTATCAAATCCAATGAAGAAACAAGGTAATCTAACACTCAAAGCCAGAATGCAAGTATTTTTCCTTGTGATCCACATTTAACATCCCAATGCCCACTCAGCCTCAGGCTGGCCTCAACTCAACTCTGCCTGACTCTGGTCAGTAAAGAAAAACAGGTCAGATCTGCAACAATCCCAAAGCTGCCTTCTAAAACCTTAGGGGGAAAGAAGGAAGCACCAAATTTGAGACCAAAACAACCATCATCTGTTTGCCAGTCTGCCCTTCTTACAGATGAAAAAAATGGTCAAAAAAGGTCTTTGATGATTTTAGATACAGTACCATACACAGTGGGTATCCCACTCCCAGGTGACACACTACCATAAGGGAGAAACTGAGAGTCCAGCAGATTTCAGAAAAGACATGCTATTCAAGCAGGAATACCTCCAACGCACCAGAGAAGTCACTTTCTGTACTGCCTTACTAAACTTCAATAAGATACGAACAAAACCTCCCAAGGCCATCCTTACCTTTATGTCTCTGAGAAAGGAAAAAAACACACCTACTGAAAAACTCACTCATTGAACCAGACCACAAACACCACACAGCACTGGCAGCAATGCACAGAGCCAAGAGCAGCAGCACGACAACCTGCTCTGGCCAAGGAAACTCAGAGGTTCACCTCCAGCTGCAGATGCTCCAGCATTATCTTACTCCTCATCCTCACTGCAGGCAAGAGATTCAGGAGGGCCATAGGTGCGAGAAATCAGAAGCATCAACTCCTCCAAAGGAGGAGAAGTTTTGATGTAACATTTTCTATGGACCTCCAATCTCATCACCATTTTCTTTGTCCTTGCAATTAAGGATGCAAATCAGGCTCACGGGCATTGCCCTGTATTTCCACCCCCACTTCTGGATGGACAGACGGAAGGGTTCAGCAACACAT
>VZRU01016425.1:274479-394539 GCA_013398155.1 Pedionomus torquatus | reverse complement strand
GGGAAACTGAGACAGTCACTGAAGGTCCGTCCCTGTACAATAAAATTAGTGTACTCTAATATACTTCAGCAGTAACAGTAAATAAGTGATATAATCAAGATACAAATAGACAACATTTGAATACCTGTATGGGGTGATGAAATATCAAAGGGCTGTGGTAAAAAATAAAGATGTGGTGTCAGTAATCACCCTTGGTCATGCAACATCCCTCTTCAAGAAACTGGTTATCTATTCCTGCCCCTTGCACTGCTCTCTCCTCTCCCTTTTCCCTCCCCCAACCTGAGCTGTGGGGCAGGCAACCATGGTTCCCTTGGCATGACCAGAGATGTGGCTCTTCCACCCTCTCCATATCTGTCTGTGTTCCATATTGCTTCAACATCCTTCACTTCCTACTTATGTGTGCTTTTCTGGTTCTTTGATGTTTTTTATTTCTCATCTGACTTTTTTTTTCCATCTGCTATCCAGACTCCTACAGGTGGGTTGAGAATATCCTTGCAGCTGATCCAGTCTTTTCATTTTGAAATGCAGTTATCTTTAAGAAAATGTGTCTGTTCTATAAGCAGAGTTCTTATACTTCTTTACAGAATCATTGTGGGGTTTTTTCTCTCTTTTTTTTTTTTTTTTCTTTCCTCCTGAAGCGGTGTGTGTATTTGAAGGCAGAACCTACTTTGAAGGACAAAGAGAAACGGTGTATTCAAGCTCAGGGGACTGTGTTCTGTTTGAGTGCAAGGTAAGAATATTGCTGATGGACAAAGAAGTTACTGCATGTTAGAAGTATCAAAGTCCCACTGAAAGAAACTGTTGAAATGCAGACAGGTCTACCTTAGGAAGTGACAACACAAAAAGCATCTAAGGGATCTTGTGTTTATTTTGTCTTACTGAGTTCCACATCATATTTTGCAAATAAATTTACTTTGCATAGCTGCAAGCTTTGATTACGCAGGTTGACAATCAAGCTGTATTCTTCTTGGGTATCATCTCCATCATCAGTAATAAAAACCCAGCAGACTGCCGCATGTTTCCCTGACACATGAGCGATGTTATTGTTCAAAATTATGTGCTCAGGTACGAGAGATGCACAAATGTGATGGGGGCATAATTTGGAATTCAGGATAATTGTTAGTGGAAAAGCTAGATGAAAAAGAAGGGGAAGAGCTGGTGTACCAGTTCTCTGGTTGTATTTCTAGGGATGGAAGTTGGGTATGGTCATTGTTTTGACACAGACCACACCTGATACTAGGTCAGTCTTGTCCTGCTGCATGAACGCATATGTTCCTCAGACACACTTTGAGAGCAAAATGTACCTCAGGGATTACTTTCAGTTGAGAGTTACACAAACTGCTGCAGTGGCTCCTGTGTTGCCTCTCTGGAGGAGGGATAGGGAGAAACACCCCGGCAAGCTGCTGGGGTGGAGCTGAAAACCTGAGGGCACGTTTCTAGGATGGAGAGGGAGGGGAGCAACTCCTCTGGCACCTCCTCATACAGTTGTATAAAAGTTTTTACAGTTTTACAAAGTAGAACTGGGGACTGTTGCCTTACTGCTATTGATTTTAATCTTTGAAAGCTGAATTCTTGGAGTGGGTGCTTTGAAACCTGTTTGAGAAAGGAAAGGAGAAGCTGACCAGAAATAATTTTGGATTCAGCTGTACGCTTTTCAGGACTCTGAGCTTGTGTTTTCAATGTGGCACCTGGGACACGAATACTGTGATTAGTCAATTAGCAGTTAACAACCATCAAAAGTTATATGATGTTGCCTCGTGTTTCTTGCAGCTGGCAAGTGTGATGCTGGATGAACAAAATGCCTCTTTTGGCTGTGCTAGTCTGCATTTTGTTGATGCTACTTGTTTGCTGGTGGGCTGCTTGAAGGCCCTGGTAGCAGCAACTTTGGCTGATTCAAATGGTACTTTTTCAGGGACTGAAGTGCATGCAGCTTCTGCCAAACCAGCCTTGGGAATGATAGTTCAGAGCAGAAAATCCACATACTGTAAACCGTGTTGGTCAGTTAGGAAGCCATAGGTGGGCACTGCTTTGTAACCAGAGGGTTTTTTTTAAACCAGACTTCTCATAAAATGATATAAATAATGACTCCAGCTCAACAGAGACTAAGAACGGTGCAGGTACTGATTTCAGATTAAAGGCTTATAATGATGTTATCAAGACAATGCAAGGAATTTCTTCTTTTTCTCTGTATGTAATTCTAAACATTTTTTTGTTTTGTTTTGTTTGGCTGCTGCAGTTCTGCCTGCTATAGGCAGGCACTATTCTTTTCCAATATCGTAAAATACATGAATGAAAAATTTTCTTGCAAACTAGAATTTTTCAAATAATTAATTGCTATCCAGGCTACTTTAATTGGTATTTGGTTTAGCGTTTTTTTCTTCTTTATTTTGTGGAATTGCTGGGTTTTGCTTGTCTAGCGTACAAGACATCTGTGGCTAGTTTGCTTTATTTTATTATAGGCTTAGAGTTGGTTTCTCTGTCAAGATTGCTTACAGTAAAGGTTGAGCAGTATTTTTGATATTGGCCATTGTGTTCATGCTTCATCTTTGTATTTCATGCTTGGAGAGGATTTAAAATTAAATTCTAGACCCATAATATTAATAATAGATGCAATGGTATATGCATGATTTGAGGTACTTTTCTTCTTGTATGCAGAAATGCAGGGTTCTGAGTTCAGTGAGCTCGTATTTTAACCAGATTGCTGATTTCAAGGCAGCTGCCTCTGAGGAACATGTTCTTGTTTGCTTTGTTTTCTGTATTTGCCATTTCATGACTTGGAGTGCTGCAAGACATGTTAATTAGTGCCTGAGGGAGCCTAAAGGTGACACATCTGTGGTAGCCAGATTGCTAAGGCAGGCACTTCATGTGGTCATACTTGTAGTGGTTGCATGTGACCTGGACTAAGTGCCTGAAGATATTCAGATACCTTTTTGGCATTGGACATTTCCACATGCCTGATCTCACCTAGCTGAGACATATCCTCTTTTCCTGCTAGGGAAGCAGTGCCGGTTTCCTTCAGCGTTAATACCACAGTATTGAGATCAGAAAGGTTCAAGTTTGATTTTATTTGCTGTATAACAAGCTGCTTTAGAGTATTCATTATGAGGACCCCCTGATCCTGGAATCTGCTTCCTTGGTTTTTAAGAAGTAATTGTTACTATCTCAAGGCATAATTTTAAGAGAAACTTCTGAGGTAAGTTGCCTGACAGCTTAGAAAGGAGAAGAATGAGAAGCACTTTTGTTTGCCTTAAAAGGTTTGAGCGTAGGGGGGTTCCTGATGTTTTGTTGTGAGGTGTTGTCCTTTTAAATTATTTTTGAAGGTATCTGAAATTTGGCGTAGGCAGTTGTTTGTACATTATAATGCTAAAACTCTACTTACCATTTATCTTTATTTCTTATCTCACAATATTAATCAATTACTTCAATTCAACAGAACCGCAAAATGCAACGTGTTCCAAAAGACAGTTGTACAGCTTTAAACTGCCCAGAATCTCAACAGATCCCCTTATCTCACAGTTGCTGCAAAATCTGTAAAGGTAAGGTAATAGCTGGATATATATAAGCTCAGTGTAATTTTCCATTCTTAGACATTTTATTGACTTTTTCCTTATAATTTTGAACGGGACACACCTACGCATGATAATCACTATACATCTTAGAAGCTGAATAGATAACATCTGTATTGTGATATCTGAAAATTGTTTGTAAATAGTGTAATAATTCTGTAAAATGTTTACTGGCACCTGTGGTTTTCATTCTAGCCAAAAGTGTGTGAAAAGTCAGAGAAATCATATACATAATTGTTCATTTTCTACCCTTCACCCAATACTCTGTCCAAACAAAATGAGACTGGAGAAATGTCCAGAGACTGGAGGATGTTCCCCAGCATCTTTCTGAGATGCTTTGAGCTGTTTCTTGCAGAGAACTGTTCATGCTATGCAGTTGTTTGAAGACTGGAGTAACTTGTTTACTTGTTTGGGATCGTAGTCTGCATCTAGAAGCAGAAGCTTCAGGGAATATTTTTGTTGGCTACATACCTTTGTGTGTTATACCCAGCCTCATCCTTACCAAAGGGGAGAGGGGCACATAGTGCTTTGTGTCTTGAGCCCACTCTTTTGATCTGGACTAATGACAGTAGCTTCAAAGCCATGAGCAATTGCGTCTTGAAGTGGCTTGTCTTTTTCTTCTATAGCTAAATAATGATAAATTGATACCTGGCATGAAAGAAGATGTTAGACTCTTGGTCTGATTTTAGGTATACTTCAGTGAAAAGTGCAGCTATACTTGTTTCTGTGCTACTTGACACAAACACAAAGGATACAATTAACAACATCAAGCAGAGAGATAAGAAAGTAAAGAACTTAAGAAACGATAAGTCTTGAACTCTGTCACAGTCAAAAAGGATTTTTTAATGATAATTTTCTATAAAATCTTCAGTGGCTTAGAGAGAATAATTCGGAATTTTGTGCCTGATATAGCTAGAAAATTTTAATATGTTAAATTAGTGTTTTCAGAACATTTTCAATCCTACCTGAACGGTGCTGGCTTGACCTCTCATGAGATATGGAGCTTATTCTTTAAACAGGAAGCAGCTGTACACATTCAGCAGTGTGTATTTTCTTTATTAAGACATCTGATATGTAGAGAATCTTAAGAAAAAAAAAAATCAGAAAAAATCCTTCACCCTTTCTAGAGAACATGTAATTATTAGCTGTTAAATTAGCTATTTAGCACCAATGTGTGATACAAACTGTTCCAGACCAGGAAATCAAAAAGCAAGAATACTACTTGGTCGTTAACTTGGGCTTCAGTGACAAAGACAGCAAAAAGGCAAAAAGTAGGCATCACTATAGCCATAAGTCGCCCTTGACATGCACGCACTTCTGCTGTCATCAGTGAGTATTGAAGACCCTCTAATGCTAGAAAAAGTGTAGAGCTTTTTGATGTCCTGTGTTAGATAACAGCACTGTGGTAGCTACAGGGAATTATAATATTTAAGTAACATTGTCTTAAGTGTCTCTCTAGAGACAATCCACAGCAGAAAAAAAGGAGAAAGAAAAAACATCTCTCTCATGTTATAGTAGCCTGTGATGTTTGCATGACCAAGTCTCTGGGTCTCAGTACCAAAATATCCTGCCTTTACGAGTTCTTCTGTTTCTTTTCTCTTTTTCTTTGCTTGATTTGTGTTGCTTCATACTGTTGCTGAACTGCCCAAGTGCAAAACACATCTCTGACCTGGCCCCCCAAGCAGACTGTTTTCTGTTGCCCTGCTTGAAGTGCTCATTTAATGTAGCTTTTTACAAGTTAAGGATAGAAGCTCCTTTATTAGCAAAATATGAAACAGAGACCAGGTGGAGTGATAATAATCACTACTGCCAGCAAGTGCTTGTTTGTTTTTTGGTAAGAGGCCTGTGTTGCTGTGGTCCCCTGAGCCTGACCCACATTCCCCAGTTCTCCTATGGGAGATTTTGAGAGAAGGAAATAGTTATTGGAAAACAACCATATAGCCAATAGTTATTGGAAAACAACCAGCTGCTTGTGTAGTTCTGATGTTTCGCTTAAAGAAAGAAATTTTAAATGACTGAAGTTGTAGAGGAAACACTAGAGACAAGCTTCACAACTTTATAGACAGGTGTGGAAATTGTGGAAACTTTAAGTTGCTTACTATAACCAGCTTGATTCAGCATAATAAGGATGATTTAATAGTGTTCAGCAGCATGGCAGTATTAGTTTTCATAAGACCAAACATAAGAAATTTGAAAAAAACAATAGAGTTGAAAGGCTCAGTCTAAATCTTCCAGCACGGAAAAGAACTTCAGAATCTTAAAAATTTGTAATCAAGATGCAATGAAAAACAGTCATGCTCAGGAAAAGTGGAAGGGAAAATGTAGGAAAAGAGGAAATAGGGATGGCTAAAAGATGAGATTTTAAAAATAAATTTCTCTGAAATGGAAAGGATGATGCAATCAGGGAACAGTGTTCAGTCAGTGGAGCTTGAAAGGAAGAGATAAGGAGAAGAGCAAAGCAAAACAAGTCAACGTTAATCAGAGACTTTCAGTTAAATGTGGAAGGATTTTATAGAAACACCTGGGAACAAAAAGCGCTAAAAAAACCCAGTAATACCACTAGCAAATGAGCTACTGAATATCTAAGCTATTGAGCTCTTTTATAATTGTCGAAACAAACAAAAAAAAAGAACATGAAGAAAAAAACATGTAATTAAGAAGTGTCTTGTAGAAGTGCTTAACAATGGCAAGGAGACTGTAAGGGGATTTAAGCAAGCTTCCTATCCAGCTGCCTTAGATCAATGCCATAACCTGAAATTGAATCGAAGACCTAGAGACAGTCTGTTCTTGTGGCCTTTCCTACTCCTTTCATCCGTTTCATGCTTGGGACAATTTATTTTTCAGTATCTCACGGACAATAGAAAGATATTCTTTGACCTAACAGAAAGAAAGATAGGACTGTCTGTGACAGGGATGCTTTATAATCCCTGGATTCTTTTTAACCCTCAATCATATTTGTTTCTGTACAGGCCATGACTTTTGCACTGAAGGACATAATTGTATGGAGCATTCTGTCTGCCGAAACCTGGATGACAGAGCTGTCTGTAGCTGCCGAGATGGCTTCCGAGCCCTTCGGGAGGACAATGCCTACTGTGAAGGTAAGACCCTGTATTGATGCTTGGCTCTGCTGTAATAAGTTACTGTGGGATAAATGTATTGATTCAAGAGGGTTGGGCCTATTAAATGCAATCTCTACAGCATAATAATAAACTAAAGTAATTATCTTTCCAGTTAAGTCCTTTAGAATTTTTTTTTTTAAATCTCCTCAGTGTCAAAGTGACAAGTTAGTATGACTGAGATCTGGAATTAGAAACATGCTTCCATAGGAAAGTTACCCTTTTCACTTTTTTTTCCCACATGGTATTCAGATATTCAGGCAATCTGAAAGTCAGCCATTTGAACAACATATTCGTATAACATTTAGTTTCTTTTCACTGCTGCCTGTTCCCATTCTCTCCCCCCAGAAAGTAAGTAAATACTATAGACTAGATACTAGATTTGTTAATTATACTGAGTAATGATTTATTATTTGAGCTGCTTTTTTGGTATCGTGGAGCAACAAGCTACTTCAAAGAGAATCCTCTGTAATTTGTGCATAGAAATTTGTGTTCCTTACAGTTTAGCATAATCCTATGAAAAAACCCCCATCCCCACTCCAGCAGCAAGACCCAAAGTCCCCTGCACGATCTCTTAGCTCTTGTGCTGTTGCTCTTCCTCATGAAAACCCTGATTCTGCAAACACATGCTACTAGTATACTATCAGACCGTTCTTATCACAAAGCTTAAGCATTAGCAGCAGGATGACCTTTGACTAATAAGCAGTTTGGTTCAGATTTAGCCTGCCAAATTGGAAGTTAAGCATCTGTGAGTGGAGTCTAAGGTACTCTGCAGTCCCAGCTAATACCTGGCTTGCTCTCTGGCGATGCACAATTAAATGGGAAGAATCCAGGCCTTTTATGAGTGTTCCTTTGGCTGAACTCTGCAAAGGTTAATGCCTGCAGCTTACCTGAATTAGTAGCTGCATTAACTACAGCGGTTACACTCGTTGGTAGATTTAGATTTGAGAATTCATGAGTGTTTTCAGGAAAGTAGCATATAATTGATTTAGCTTCGCATACCTCTCTGCTTAATGTTTATGGTAAACCTTCTGATAGAAGCCTGTTTTGAGAAGCAGAAGTAAAAATCATGCAGAAACAAATCCCTTGCCCTTCATCATGTCCCAGCAGGCATCTGACATCAGGACCTGCTGTATAGCTCATTCTGTGTTGCAGCATCAGCCACTTTTTATCCCATAGTCCCTGGAGACTACACTGAGGCTTAGGCTGCGGATCTGCATTTCTAGGAACTCATCAGCCATTTCCTTCTTGAGGAGGTCACTGGAGCAGTGGAGTTAATGGTGAAATCAGGTGCTTTAAGAAGCACCTTTTGTTACTCTGCTGAGTGAAAGCAGAAAAACAAGTTAGGCTCTCTTAGTGATCTCCATGTCACTCAAATTACAGTCTGTTGCTATGCGTGGAACAGGCATAACTTTCATGAGCAAAAAACAAAAGCTTTTTGATCAGTGTTGGTGGTGAAATGTTTAGACAAAGACACGGTAGATTATGATTTGTGAGACTGAGGCATTTGTATTATAAGCGGATTTACCAGTTTGAGCAGTACCTCAATTCAGTATGATGAATTTTGAGAAAATTTCTTGGCCCAATTGTTTCTGTAATGGCAAATGACATTGTTTCTGTGTGGTAATTGTCAATTTGCTTAAGTGTTTTCAAAAAACTTACATAAGTGAATAAAATGTTGGGACACATTAGTAATTGTATTACTATGTTTGGATTGGTTAAACTCTGTTTTAAAAATGTGTATGATTTAGGGCCTGATTCAAGAACGTGTTGAAGATTTGGAGTAAGTCCCATTAGGAGGATGTGCCCTCCTGGGCAAAGCTTGTAAGATTGGATCTTTGCTAGATGAGGTGGTCCCATCCAAGGGAGAAGGCAACTCATCAGGCTGAACTGCCTGGCTTCCCCGCAGGTTATGTAACATAGCTGCAGTGTAGGCACCACACTTGAATGGTGCACGCTAACACAGGTCTGGTACTGGCTTTGGCTAGTCATCCCTGAGTGAGTCTGCAGGTCATATGCTGGAAGGAGGGGAGATAAGGTTACAGATTGGAACTTCAGGCTGGTTTTTGTGAAAGAGTAGGTCAGGGGACTGAAATACCGATGTTTCTTCAGAGTTTTGCTTTTAGTGTTATATCTCTTTTTGCAGCCCAAATATTTCTGAGCACTGAGTTTTTTCTTTCTGGAAGGAGACTCTTACCTTAATATTAAACAACGTAATAGCAAACGGTGCAATTGCAATAGTGTGACAACAAGTCTTTTCAGAGTTCCATCCCTCATCTTGAAAGGCTGAATCCTTTCCAAAGGGAGGGCTGGAATCCTCCTTTCACTGTGCCATTATTGTGGCTTTACTTATGAGCAATGCCAAGTGTAGAAATGTTACTACAAAGCCTTTTGGAGAAGTCTTTTGGTAATAGCTAGAGCCCATGGGTATGATAGCTGTTCCTATGTTCATATTTCAGAAACTTCAGATATACTGCAAAATTGGATGTCATTGATTCTGTGTTAGAGCCAAACTTCTCTAAATACAATTCTGATTTGTGCCTCAGCACTATCAAAATTCAAAGAATAAACAGAAGTAATGATCCTCCCATTGGCAGAACTTGTCCTTAAGGTAGAACAAAAATAAAAATATTCAAAGCTGCTTTCAGTGTGGGTCTGGAAAAGCAGCATAAATTTCATCTGAATGATGGAAGAGTTTGGCTTCTGTCCTAGAAAGAACTGGTGCTTTTCCAAAGCTGTGTGATGTCTCTAGATACTGTTACAGTGGATACATTTCCATTTTATAATAATAATATTTGTTAATATTTATGTCACATTTAGCTTGCCCTGGGAGGACTGTTTAAACCAATAGTTAAAGAATTGGGTTTCCTTCATTTACATGCTGTAAGCCTTATTCCAAGTATTCTGAAATCTTTTTTCTGCCTCAGGTTATTATGCAGTTTGGAATACCTTGTGGGCAGGTTGGGTATGGATTATGCTGGGTTGCCCAGGTGTAAGTGCTTTTGAAAGTATCATCCTTGGTGTATAGCCTACCCAACATCAATGTTTTAGAAAAACAGATGTTCTGATGAAGTGTAATTAGTTTTTCCCAAAGCAACATCTGCAGTGCTTTCAAACTTATGATCACCCTCTGGGATATATTTCAAATTATGTTCAGTGCCCACTACATTGGTAGTTATGTTGAAAAAGTTTTTAATGGTAAAGTTTGTGACTCTTGAATATCAAGATAGTCTGATGCATCTATAGGAGAGAAATAGACCCATATTTCAAATAAAATGGTTTTGCAAATAGTCTGCCACTGGCAGTTTTTGTGCACCATGTCACGTACTTTTGGCAGTCCTCATGTAGATGAGGATGCATTTGAGGAGGAGGCGTTACTTGTACCATTTGGAGATTGCGCTTGGAAGGATTGCTTGGAGTCCGATTTTCTGATTTAATAAGAGTGCTCAACTATCTCTGTGCAAAATCTGATTTCGCTTCAGAGTGTTGCCAGGGATTGCTGATTGAATAGGAGAGTAGGCTCAAGAAAGAAGACAGGAGAATGCTAATCTTTTGCAAGCACCAGGTCTGAACACAATCTGAGAAAAACAGGTTATTTGCATCTTTATCAAGAGTGCTGCATCCAGTTTTGGGCTCCTTACCACAAAAAGGACATTGAGGTGCTGGAGCAGGTCCAGAGAAGGACAGCAAAGCTGGTGAGGGGTCTGGAGAGTAAGCCTTATGAGATCTGAGGGAGCTGAGGCTGTCCAGCCTAGAGAAAAGGAGGCTGAAGGAAGACCTTATTCTTTACAACTACCTGAAAGGAGGCTGTAGAGGAGCAGGGGCAGGTCTCTTCTCCCAAGTTGCAGGCAACAGGAAAAGAGGAAATGGCTTCAAGTTGCACCAGGGGAGGTTCAGATTGAATATCAGGAAAAACTTTACACTGAAAAGGTTATCAGGCATTGGAGTGGACTGCCCAAGGAGGTGGTTGAGACACCATACATGAAGGTGTTCAGAAGTTGGGTTCATATATTGCTTAGTGATGTGGTTTAGAGGTAGGTTATTGTTTTTTATCACAGTTAGGCTGATAGTTGGACTAGATGATCTTAAGGTCCCTTCCAACCTAGACAATTCTATGATTCTAAGAGAATTTTGCCTGATGCAGAAGCCATTATACATCGTGTACTGATTTTAGATGGGATGGAATTAATTTTCTTCATAGCAGCCTGTATGGTGCTGTGTTTTAGATTTGTGACTAGGACAGTGTTGATAGCACAGGGATGTTTAAGCTGAGCAGTGCTCACACAGCATCAAGGCCATCTCTGTTTCTCACTTCCCCTGCAGTTAGTAGGTTGGGGGTGGGCAAGAGGTCGGGAGGGGATACATCTGGAACAGCTGAGCCCAAATGACCGCTTTTCATCACTTTTGCTCTTTGGATTGTCTCCACCATTCCATGGGAGGGAGAGGCAAGTGAGCCACTGGTGGTTGGTGAATTGCTGACCAGGGTCAACCCCTCAGACATCCCAAATTTACCTTCTGGGTGTATGGACAATAACATTTATTTTCTGATATTTGGGTATTTGGTTGTACTAGTTACACAGTATACAACCTAGCTAATTTATTTTAACAGTTTGGGATCATTTAATATTATTAAACAATTTTTTTTGTGAAACCATTTTCCATTTTTATTCTAATTTATCCTATTTCCTCAGTAAGTCTCCTAATTTCTCAGCTGTTGCCATGTTTGTCCCAGTTTTGAGTGCAGCAGCTGAAATGAGACCAAGGACTGAGTGACTGTATCTACATCTGAGAATTGCATCAGCTTTACTGATGACTGTCCTTTGAGGGAAGAAGGTCTTCAGCTTAGAAATTTGCTGTTGAATAAACTGGCTTGATTTGCTTCATCGTCAGTGGAGGGAAGTAAACAGTCTTTGAGGATGAATTGTGTCTTTCCAGAGTGGATGTCTGATGCACATCAGAAGTGACACTTGGTTGGACCTCATCAGGTTTCCCTTAGCTCAGAGTTGTATGTTCTCATCCTGCTTGGAAGTATTTACTAATTTATCCCTGTGTTTGAGTAAAAATACTCATTCGTTATTCAACCCTCTTCCGCAAGAACAAAAACATTACACTTCTTCACTCACCTAATTCGTACAACCTGTTGTTAATTTTACTGTTAATCTTGCTTTTAACTACTGGATTACAAAAACAAAGTAAAATCAGAATGAGCCTAATTTCTACAGATAGCAGTGAAGAGAAGAAATCTTTCAGAAGAGAAAAAGTAATAATCAAATTTTAGTATGATACGTGTTGCATCATATTGGCTAAGTGCAGTAATCAAAAATTTTTTTCTTTTGGCAAGTGTTATACTGAGAAAAGCGGAAATTTGATAAAGACCTCGGTAATCGAGATAAACCCCAGCATATTAAAATACATTATATTAAGTCCTCTGCACCTTTCATAACCAATATTGGGCTATTTGCTAGCTTTGCTGTCTTCACAGCATTCACCGTATTCTCTGGGTAAGGGTTTTAGGAGTTTTGCAGTACTGTCACATTCACAAAACTGGGAAGGTTACCTGAGCTTTCTCCTTAGTATGTAAGATTTTTTATTTATTTAAGTGAGATGTGACAATAGTATCACATACAGTTAAGAAATAAAGATTTCCGTCTCCGTCAAGTAGCAGTGTTTGAGTCATTATCGTGTCATTTTGGGTTGGCTTGAAAAACTAGTCAAACAGGTAGAAAAACTTTCACTCCAGGAGAACAGAATGTTATTTCTAAATCTCTATTAAAAAGTAATTAAACATTATTAAGTATTAAGATATTATCAATTATTAATATTTTTCCTCAGCAAAGGCAGTGTCATCTTACTTCCATCATTATGTTACGGAGAAATCTAAATAGGAAGAATTATCTACCCAGTTCTAATGTGTCAGTGTGTCAGAATTTGCCAAATCCTTCTTGTCTGCTGCGGTTCTTACTCAGAAAGATAATAAAGTGAATTCCTAACTTAAAGTGTACAAGCAGTATCCCTGATACCAGTGATGTATACTGGTACAGATAATCCCACCACCTGTAGCAGTGGAGTGGTTTGTATGTGTACAAATTGCAGGATTTGATTCAGGGTTATTTGGTTTTAACTACATCTACAGGAGGGATGTTCAGACTGTTTTATCATCCACCCATAGCCAGGGCTGACGGTGATGTTATGCAATTAAAAAAAAAGAAAAAGCTGAAACTAATCAAATAAAGCAAGCTCCTTGAAAACTCTTTTAAAGTCTTCTGTGTTAGCAGGGTCTGGTAAGGAAATGCTTTATTGTGCTGAGAGCAGCCCTTTTTCACCACCAAATTGAGGTGTAAGTTTTTTCATACAAATTGCTTAAAACCACAGCCTCGAAGCAAAAGAAAGTAGAAACTAAAGCCTTCATTTTGTTCTTGTTTTCCTTTCTCTCCAGCTTTCACTAGTAGCTGGGAGGTGACTACTGAAAGAATTAGATGCTGTCACTGTGCTTTAAAGTATCCACAGCCAGCTGGCTGGTTTTCTTAAGTAACTTTTATAAACTCTATTTAAAAGTGCAACTCATCCTAATGGATCCCCAAGAGCTGTAACAAAGACACAGTAATGCCTGGCATTAAACCAAACTGAATTTAAAATAAATATACTTCTATGAAGAATGAGAGAAATAGCAGCTACAGTGATTATAGCTGCTGTGATACTCTAATGTGACATCATTTGAAAGAGAGCTGAGTTGTGATATCGCCCCTTGTTTCTGTAGAAATGGCAGTAATCTACTGGACAGCTTGCAGGAATGTCCTGCGTGCTTTAGAGCCTACCGAAACCCCACACAGAATAATAGAATAGTTTGGGTTGGAAGGGATGTTTCAAGGTCTTCTAGTCCACCCCACCCCCCACCGCCCCACAAAAAGTCTTCTGCTAGATCACATTGCCGATCTAACCTGACCTTGAATGTTACCACCCTCATCATGAAAAAATTTTCTTCTTTAAGTCTACTCTGAATCTACCCTCTTTTAGTTTAAAACCATTACCCACTGTCCTATAACAACAGACCCAGCTAGAAAGTCTGTCCTCATCTTTCTTGTAGGTCCCCTTTAAGTATTGAAAGGCCACAATAAGGTCTCCCCTGGAGACTTCTCTTCTCTAGGCTGAAGAAATCTAACTCTTTCAGCCTGTCCTTGTAGCAGACATGCTCCATCTCTCTGATGATTTTTATGGCCTTCCTCTGGACCCACTCCAACAGCTCCATGTCTTTCCTGTGCTGAGGCTGTAGTGTTGAACATAGTACTCCAGGTGAGGTCGAAGCAGAGGGGCAGCATCACCTCCCTTGATCTGCTTGCCATGTTTCTTTTGGTGCAGCCCAGGATACAGTTGGATTTCTGGTCTGTGAGTGCATGTTGCCAGCTTGTAGAATTCTAGAATGGTTCGGGTTGGAAGGGACCTTAAAGACCTTCAACTCCTGTCATGGGCAGGGTCACCTCCCACTAGAGCAGGTTGCTCAAAGCTCCATCCAGCCTGGCCTCATGTCTAGCTTTTCATCCACCAATACCCCCAAGTCCTTGGCAGGGCTGCCCTCAATCCCTTTATTCTCCAGTCTGTATTGATACCCAAGGTTGTCCCAGCTCAAGAACAAGAGCTGGTGCTTGGCCTTGTTGAACCTCACGTGATTTACAGGAACCCACTTCATCCAGCTTGTCCAGATCCCTCTGGATGGTGTCCCATCCCTCAAGCATGTTAACTTGGTGTCATCTGCAAACTTGCTGAAGGTGCACTCAATTCCACTGTCTATGTTGCTGACGAAGGTATTAGACAGCACTGATCCAAACACTGAGCGTGAGGATGGGCCTCTGAGGGACACTGCTTGTATTTATTTCTTTCCTGCCCTTTAATTTGACCACCAGGTCTCAATTCAGCCATCCTGGTGTCTTGCCTTCCTCTCCTGATTTCTTACACCTGGCGGTCGAGAACTCTTGTGCTCTATGGAAAGTGTCCTTGAAGATCTGCCAGCTCTGCTCTGCTCCCTTGTCCCCAGGGGCACTTTCCTGAGAGAGTTTGCTTTCCTAAAATTGAGAGTCCTGACCGCAATCTCTCAGAACTGGGAATACCACCAGTGCATGATCACTGCAGCTTAGGTTGCCTCCAGTCTTGACACCACTGGTTAGCTCACTTGCATCAGTGACCAACAGATCCAGTATCACATCCCTTTTGGCAGGGCTATTATCTGGTGTAAGAAGTTATCCTCCATGCACCCAAGGAGTCTCCTGGATTGCCTACAGCTCACCACACTACTTTTCCACCAGATGTTGGGGCACTTGAAGCCTCCCAACAGGATGAGAGCCTGCGAGGTCAACGCCTCCAGTAGCTGGAATAAGAAGGCTTCGTCAATAGGATCCCCTTAATGGGTGGCCTCTAGTAGATACCAACCACAATGTACCCTTTGCTGTCTCTGTCTCCTACTCTGTCTCCTACTCTTTCAGCCTGCTTGTGGCTATTTTTACGAGACGGTTCTTCACAATTTATCCATTTCTTGATATAGAGGGCAACTCTTCCTGTAGCCTTTAATAGCTGCACTCTAGTCATTTGTACCACCAAGTTTCAGTAATGGCAACCAGGTCGTAGTTTTCTAGCAGCCCAGTGACTTACAGCTCCTCCTGTTTGTTGCCCATTGGTACAGAGGCACTTCAGCTGGGCTGTCAGCTATGTCTCCTTCTTAAAGGAACACCCCTTAATTCCTTTGAGGTGTAATAGTCAGATGTCTGTATCAGGTTAGGAAGTTTCTTAGTGATGTCTCTAACCCAGGCCCCAGGGAGGCAGCAGACTACTGTATGAGGAGGATCTGTCTGGCATATTGGACCCTCTCTTCCCCTTATAAGGACCCTCTATTCCCCTTACAGCAATAACCCATCTTTTCTTTCTCATGGAGTTGGTTGTGATATTGGGGGTAGGTGTCTCTGACCTTGGTAACACTTCTGGTTTAGATGGACCATCACCCACATCATCCATTGACTGGCCTCCAGATTCTCATACCTGTTGTACAGAAACACCTGGGAAGGTGAGGGGAGCAAGGAGGGGGTTTGCCTGCCACCCCAAACACAGCCTTCCTTTCCTTTAAGCTACTGCCTTCAGCCAGGTAGGGGGAGGAGTCAGTATCCCCTTGATCTTCTTTATATTCTGGTGGCTGTTCCTCTTTCTGTCTCACGGGGGAAGAACATGGTTCCACTGGTCTGTCTCTTCCTCAGATCCCCAAATACAGACTAACCCACCCACAGGGGCTTTAACACAGCTTACAGTTACTATTGCGTTACGTGTGCATCTGTCTTCTGATGAGGAGTTTTAAAATACACACACAGAGTACAATCTGTGCTGTCTCTTCCTGACAAGAATCTGATATATATTTGTAGTTTCTGCACAAAAATAGTAATGCTCCTTATTCCCCTTTTAAAATAGGGGAAAACAAATCCACTAAGAGTGGCAAGTATTTCTAAATTCTTGACATTCACGGTTCAAAATGATGAGGAGCTGTCATACTTCAAAAAAAGAAATATTATTTTGCAATTCAAATTTAAAGACCTATTTCTAACTGAGTGCAGTGCTGAAGGGGGATGGATCATGAGCTGGAGTCTCAGTAAGTTGTTCTTATATCTGGAATTCACTAATTAATCATATACAACATAATTTTTATTCTCAGTATGCAGACTACATCAAACTAGTTATTTGGTGCCTAAGGAAAGGCCCCCCCGGGATGCTTTCATGTTTGACACATAACTATATATAATTACTTGTTTTATCATGTATACAGTTTCCTATGAATTAATTATAAGATATTAAATAGTCAGAAGTTGCGGTTTGCCAAGTAAAACATTATATGATGGCAGGCAATATTTGTTTTCGAAAATTTCCTGTGATATATATTTTTTAAACTGCATAATGTATGTGGAGTCCAGTGATGTTTTCATGAGGTTGAGATGGAGATTCCGTTTTCTTCCAAGAGTCTCACTTGCACAGGTAGATGTTGAACAATATCTCCTCCTACTGTATGTTTAACAAGGACAGTTTTATCTCAACAGTCTGTCTTCCTTTCCAAAAGCTGGGGCAAGTTGAAATAAAAACAACTCTTTGTACTGCTAAAAATGAGATTTCTGAAATGCTGTAATGTTGTATTGTGTCCTTTCAAAGCTGTATAGAGCTTCTGTCAAGGAATGTAGACCTTCAGTGACTTTGCCTTTATTTTAAGTGTATTTCTCTGTCCTAATAGCCCCCCCACAAGCTGCAGGAGATGGATGGAGAAATCATGAACTTAAGCAAAGGACAGAGATTTAAAATAACGTGAAGGGAAAAGCACCGAGATGTGTACAGTGTGTATATGTGTTATCTGTCTAGTTTAATTGTGGGTGAAGAAAGAACACACCTTGTGTGAGAATTTATTTTTATTCTAATGGATGCTTTAGCAGGCTAGTCGAGATATAATGATCTCTTATTAGTTCAATTACAATAGGGCTAACACTTATAATCCAACTCACCCAGTTTCTTTTAAGGTCCATTAATAATGCAATAAAAATCAATAGACACAAGTAGCCGCCCATTTCCTCTTATCCTTCCTAAGCATTGCTCCAGTGACAGCTGTCAGTGGCCCAGGTTCTTTGTTGAGAGCACCATGCTGGCAGTGGTGGGAGGTTATTTTATTTTTTATGCTTGCTTTTCGTGTATGCTTGAAGATATTTTTGTATTTTTGCTTGAAGATATTATGTTTTAACTCAGTGCATAGTTTATGAGCTTATAGTTGGTTCACGAGGTTAGTTATGTTGCGATTCCTCAGCTTTTAGTGCTTTACTCTTTTGGGGGATGAAAGATGCACAACTGCAGAAGGGTCAGCAAAAGGAAAAGTAGTGAAAAAACTGAACAACAAAAAAGCATTCTCAGAGGTAGATCATATGTATGACCACTTGGTAATTTTGATGCTGGAGCTAGGCCTTTTACTGCTGTTTGGTACCACCAGAGGCTCAGGGCCAGAGGAGGGAAAAGCAAAGATTGTCTGGAGATGGTAAGAGTAATGACTATGATTGTGCGGTCAGCTGGGATAAATAAAGTGAGAGATTGTGAGAAAATACACAATTTTGATTGAAGTTGATGTTAATACTTTTGTGGGATATGTCAGTTGGAAAAAACTGCTGCTCTGGGTTTGGCGGAGCAAAGCAAAAATGCAGTGATTGGCTTGTGACTGACTGGAGTAACAGTAGTAGTTAAATCGTTGGATTGGCTGGTGATGGAGAGCCTAGAAAGAGTAGTGGCAGGACAGAAAGCAAGGACTGTGTCAGACCCCTGAGATATTTTATCCTCTTGGTGAGTGAGAAAGGGTATATGCAAGAATAGCCATGTAGGAGCATAGTGGTGTGGAAACTGAAGCGTGCGAGATACTGAAACTAGGTTATAGCTGAAAGTGAAGGGACCCTGGAGAGAATAGGAGCTGGGAAATATTGTTAGAGGAAGTGGGAGACACCTTACTAAGAGCATTTTTATAGTAGCAATGGACCAGGAAGTTTTAATGTACTAAACAGCTGAGCAAGTTCGAAGGAAGACTTTGGGGATGCATTAGTGTGTTTGCTGGTGAAAGGAAAAAAAACAGTACTTTCACAGGTGGGTGAGCTGGTGGCAGCTTGTTTCAGAATTATGGAAGCTGTGGTCTGTCTTCTGTCTTTTAAGGAGAAGGATCTGGTGAGGCAATAGGTTGAAGAGAGGAGAAGAGACAAGGTGAGCAAGATCTGGAGACAGGACCAAACTTAGTCGGTGAGGGAGGAAAACAGTAGAGAAGCTTGATGCCAGAGGCAGCAACTGGAAAAAGAACTGTTGTCAGTGGAGGGAAGAAATAGAGAAAGAAAAAGGACGGAATCCTTTTTCCTTTGTGACCCTGCCCAGTCTGCAGGACAGGCTGTGTTGGTTTTAAGTCCACATTGACCCTTTTCTCTGGTAGTGGTATCTGTGATTGGTTCACTCTTCACTCTCCTCTTTTGGTAAGTAACATCTGCTGATCTTGTGATGCACTTTTTTTTATGTCAGTGTCTAGATGAGAAAGTCTTAACCTTTCCCAACTTGCCTTATTTCTGTGTGAGTCACGTCAGTAGTGATAAAAATAAGGGCCTGAAGACCCTTTATAGTGACTGTTGTAACTGGCATCCATCCTTGGCTTTCTCAGTGGAGAGGTCCAAGACTCACGGGTAAATTATGCCCTTGCTCTTGGCAGTGAAGCCTTCAGGTCAGGATGGCGGTTTGCTGAAAAAGTTGTGTGGGAGAGGTGGAAAAGCATTAATACCCTGTTCAGCAGGTAAACGTGGGGCTTCATATTTATGGGCTGTGAAGACAGAACCTTTCATTAACACAAAAAAGGTTTTTGTTTGAGGTTTGGTTTTTTGTTTTTTTTTTTTTTAATTGTAGGTCTAATCTATTCTGCTCTTGTGTTCAGAGTAATTTTTGATGCATTTATGAAAGAAACTTTTATAAATAAAGTTTTTTGTGCTCCTGTTTGCTCTCTTTCTAGGCACTTAATATTTTTTGTTGCAAAAATCCTGCAAATGCATCTCCCTGCCTGCCATATACCTTTGTAAGCATGACCAGGGAGATCACTTACACTAGGTACCATTGAGTTTTAAATGAAATGGCTGGAGGCAGGACACTATCTATAAAGGATAGTGTTTCCTCAGTTCTGGAAATAGACTCCTCTCTTTGCAGCCTGGATTTACTGACTTAGTACCAGACTCATTTGTTCTGGCAGGGTTTTGTGGTGGATAAAAGCAATGATGGATAGTGAGGCCTAAGAAGAAGCTTTGTTTGTTAGTGTGAGGCTTCAGTCAACAATGATTTATAGATTACAGGTCAAGTTCTCTTCTTATTAATGGGATTGTAAAACATAACTGGGAATTTTGCTCTGGGGAAGCAAACCCATTAGGGCACAGGAGGAAGAGATACAGAGATACTATTCCTGTGTTATATGTTTTGCATAAATTTTTCTGAGTGCTTGGGGAATAAAGGCGGGCAGTTTTTTGATGTTGTTGCAAGTATAAATAAATCATTGAAGTGCAGAATCCAAACACTTTTCCACTAACCAATTTTCCCAGAGATGCCTCTTTTATCTGTTCCACTGGGAACAGAGCAGGTTGGTGATCTCCATGACTACATTGTTGTCAGTACATCACAGCTGGTGGCTCAGTATCACATCACAGACTTCAAGCACGCAAGTCTTTATTGTTGAGTGTGTAGAGCCATTGGAGTGGCGTATTCATCCTATTGAACTAACTGGCTTCAGCATCTTAATGGCTAAACAGTAAGACATTAGTGTGCATTAATATGCTAACTAGGCTTTTTGGCAGGGAAAAATTAAGATAAATGTTGTAGGCTTCTTAGGTATCAAAATGCATCAGGTTTTCTGTTGTACATGGTGAATCTGCATCTAAAGGTGAATAAAAGGCTACACTAGTGTTTCAAGCAGTAAGCTGGATGAAAAGGCTTTTATTTTGGTGCTTTGAAAGAGAACAGATGTTGGGCTCTTTCCCTGTCCCAGTTCAGTCTTCCTTAATCTGTAATACCTTAACCTAATGCATACGAAGCTTGCATATGCATTGGTAAAGAGGTAATGGAATCACATCATTTTAGTGTGGTCAGTCTCTGACTGGTTGCCATTCAATTGTTACTTTATCAATTTTGTATTATTTATCTTTTGTGTCCATTGGCAATGTTATTTAGTGCCAAAGTTGCAAAGTATTTGTAAAAGCAGCTTCTTATCAGCTGTGCATCCACGGTGGAGAGCAGTGGAATTTTGACACTTGATCAGGATCTTTAGGTACTAATCTAATATAATAATATAATACTAGCAATAAGAATCACTTTATTTCCTTTGCATTCTTTAGGCTTTCTGGAGAGGTGGGTGGGAAAGAATTTTGTTTTCCAATGAGAGTTTGAAAAATGTGGACAATATATTTGCAAATCAGTTTGAAAAAAAACCAACAGATTTGTTCAAATGAAACACTTGAATCCAAAGTTAACCTGATCAACTGTAGGTTGGTTGGTTTGTTTTTGTTTTTCTTTATAACAATTGAACAAGCAACGTGTTGAAAAAGATTATAAATAAAACATTTTGCAAAACCTCAATATGTGGTATGTTGACAAATTAAAAGCTTTTATTTAGAACAGTTCTAAATTAGGAGTTTTGAATCAAAGTAGTTCTGGCTTTAAGTTTTTCACTTCAAAATGAAAACCATTAGTGTTTCAGGTCTCCTGTGGCTATTTATCTGCCAAAGCAATCATTAAGATACTTTTCAGAAAGTTCTATTTAATGTTTTTGAGGCTTTGGATCTTTAAGTAGAATTTTCTGAGAGTGCCAAAGCCAGCTCCTAGGCAGTCTGTTGATGCCAAGAACATAAGGCCTCTAATTACTTGAAGACTGATGTTGTTACTTAAATACAAATCAACACTATTAATTTAATATGTAGTTGTGAACTGGAATTATGAAAGACACAAGTTGTATCATTTGCGGTAGGAGCGGAGGCATATTTTGTACCTGCTGCCTGGTTTTGGAAACTGCACATTTTTGCTTCTGCAGAACACCTGTACATCAGGAGATCTGTGCCATTTTCCACTTTCTATGCAAAACCAACTGCCTCTGTGGTCGTCTTGTAATAGCGTCACCTTTTCATTTACTTTCTTAGGTGACTTTCACAAAATGCTTTTTGAGACTTAGTATGCCCACTGAAAATATACATTTATTTGTGTAAATCCATGAAAATTACAACATTACCTTTTTCAAACCAACACCCTAATAGAGGGATCTCATTCTTCCATGCCTGCAGATCTTACAGGGAAAGGAAGGGAAGGAAACCAGCTGAAGTACAGTGGCCATGAAACTCTTATGAACTGAATTTGTGCAAAACAGGCTAGGCTTACCACCCTGAGCATTTGCAGCCTCCAGCTTCTGCATCAGAATCCAGCAGAAGAGTTGCACCGGGTGGAGAAACTAGGAGGTTTTTTTGCAAAACCGAATGAAACCAGGAGCTGTATCAGTGTGTTGTATTGGTTTGTACTGGGAGGCAAATTTTCTTCTGAGAATGTAAGGGATAAAAAAGAAGCAGGCAATGAGTACAGTTGGTAAGTAGCTATTCATTTAAAGATGCTGGGAAGAGGAGGTTTTGAGAGATAAGTGTAAAACCTAAACAGGAGTGAACTACAGGAGTTAACACTGTTAACATTTAGCATCACCTCTTTAGGAAGTCAACCCTGATTTGAGTTTATATATCTAGTCTATTGTTTCGTCAAACTCTGGATGAGTTTCCAGAATACAATATTGTTTTCCAACCAGAGGTTTTGTTTGCAACTCTGAAAGCTGTAAACGTCATTGAAAGCAGGGAGGAAATCAGAACTGATGAACAGGAAAAAAACTGAGCCAACAATCCGCCCCTTTCATTTTTAACATACTTTTGTAGCAAGGTTCAATGACACATTGCATGACAATATAACCACATACAGAGCACCTCAGTAATGCTGTCTTTATCATTAGTATTATAGGAACAGCATGCTACTAATCACTTCTGAATTAATATAGTTTTTCTTCTTTGCAGCATAATAATTGTGTGCAGAAGTGTTGGGGTTTTTTGGGGGGTTGGGTTTTTTGTTTTTTTTTTTTTTTTTTTGTAATTTGTGGTGCTTTCTCTGTCTTACCACTGTAGTATAACCTGCTACAAGAAATGTGCCTAATTTTGCAGCCCAATGGAGTACCAAAACTGCCCAGGTTTTGAAGTCCTTGCCTACAGTGATTTATGTCTAGATTTTGTAGCAGATACTCCACTCCAACAAGTATTTTGCCAAGGTGCAGTTTTTGCTGTCAGAAAAGGTGTTTAAATAAATCAGATTCTTTCAGGCTCCTTTCAGATAAGGAGTGTGTATATGTATTTATATACATATATACGTAGATATGTATAAATGCAGATATATGTATTTATATATATTGAAATTATCGATTGGCTACGTTATAGTTCTAAGAAACTTATATTCTAAGTTCTGGTGTTTTTTAAGATCTTACCATGTTCCTTACAGTTCATTCCCAAACAACACCCTTTTAGCCAAAAGCATATATTATACATATAGTAGTGTGTTTATGTACTGATGACTGCAGTGACTGTACAGGTACAGCGATAGAAGACATTTCAGTCCTGAAGCGGTTGGTCTGCTGTATGGGACTCCAGTTTTGGGGTGGTTTTTTCTCTTATTTAAGTCATAGGAATAACATCATAGGCACTTCAAATGGAAAGGTGTAAGCCAATGTAATCTTCTTTGTAACTCCACTAGCAGCTGTTCACAGAAGGCTCATGCTGCTTCTCTCGTTTGAACACTGTAAGCAGTTGTTTTAAAGGAGAAAGCCAAAAATCATTCTGACATACATTGTTGCTCAGTCTAACCCACTACTGATGAAAGTGATGGCAGTGCATCAAGGGGTTGTAAAGAACACTACTGAATTTGACTTGTGCTCCTCTTTGCCTTATTCACAGATATTGATGAGTGTGCTGAGGGACGGCATTACTGTCGTGAGAATACCATGTGCGTAAATACACCGGGATCCTTTATGTGCATCTGCAAAACAGGATATATACGCATCGATGATTATTCATGTACAGGTAAGAGCTGTATATTCATGAAAGGAAATAACAGGATAGTGGTATTTAGGAGCGCTGTTATGATTCTTCCAAAATTAATCTTTGTTAGAGTCACAAGATGTCTACATGAAGTGTTAAACAAAATAAAACACCAAAATAATCTCAAGGGTACAGTGCAGAAAAGCTAATGCATTACACAGATTATGTGTATGTTGTATCATTTGCCTGAAATTGTAAGGCAGTCTGGATTGTCTTCTAGATCTGCATGGCTTTGGGTGCTGATAAAGAGAAGGCTAAAGGGAAAAATAAAGAGAGTGAAAATGGTGCTATGGGTTAGACAATTTCCACATGGCACACCAGTAAAACTTCCCTTGGAGTATAATGACTCCTCTGCAAACCTTTGATGGAGTTGAACTTGCTGCTTTTTAGAAGCATCTGTTTCCTTATTTTGAATTCTCCTGCATCGGGGAGCTTCCTCAGCTGAATCCTGTGTTGAGAGGGCAGGAGCTCTGCCTGCCTTGGGCCAGTGAGCAGCACAGTCAGCCTTATCCCTGTATCTTCCCATTTTGCTCTGCTGCCAGTGGACGCTGAGTCCATGAGGTGCTGAGTTCATACTGACTTTCTGTCTTCCAGTCTTCTTTATATTGCAAAGTATTTTAGGGTTATGGAATGAACACTGAACATTTCAAACAGCCTTCCTTATCAGAGCCAGGCTGACTGTAAGTGTTCCTGGGAGGAATGTGGTTTTTCCTACTGGACAGATAAAGCAAATATGATTCAAAGATGTGCAATATTCTCTCAGTGAAGAAAAACTTGTGTGAACAAAATAGTAGCTGTATTTTGTGTGCACGGGGGAACACATTAGCTCTTTCTATAAGAGGATATATTTGTTCAGTAAAACTTTCTTGGAGTTCATATCATGTAACAGTAAAACTGGCTATAAATGGATGGGAGTAATCATGATGTTTAGACAGCATTGCTGAGTTCATTTCCAAATTTACTTAATTCTGTCTGTTATGTCTTGGCATTTTTGAGCACCAGTGTCTTGGTACAGAAACAGCTGCTTCATAAACTGGTACGGTTAGCTTACCCAAATATGCACAGCATTCAGGAACATGGTTTTCAAGCCACCTACATGTGATTTTTGTGCATACTGTCTTGCTCTACTTGACATGCCTCTCACGAACACTGGCAAGCACTATTCTACTGCAGTAAGCCCAGTTCATGAAGAACCAACTTATACGCTACTTGCAACAGGTCCTTTCTGAAGTACCCAGGATGCTTCTGATCACTCTCTCAGCTGAGTAAAGCAATTGTTTCGCTACCTACCGAGCGTGAATGTTGGGATTATTTTAGGACTGGCTTTATCTAAATCACTGTGGTACTTTTTCCGCTTTGCTTCCCTTAACTTACTATTCTGATTGAACTCTGCAAATGGTAAACCATTGAGAACTTCACAGGGACATTTGGTGCCTATAAATATAATAAAGGTATTTCTTGGTACTCTGCACATTGCATTCCTCATATTTGCTGAAATGTACTGTTGTGAAATTCAGTGTAGTTCATGAGGTCTGGACAGTCAAGCTGGTGTAAAACTTGATGGAAATCCATTACAGAACTCACATTCTAAACTGAGTTTGTTGTCACATCTGTAAATAATAGTTCCTCTGAAATCATCCTGTTGGGTGACAAAATGAATGATTTCTTTTCCACCTTTCCCTTGATGAAGATGGGAAGAGTTAATGCAAAAGAAAGCAAAGTAGATTAAATAAGTTTTTAAGATTTTAAATCTTAAGACTCACTGGGCCAGATAAACTCTAAGTCACACAGTGACTTTCCGTATGTCTGAGCAACAGCACTTGGTATCATTTGGGACCTGGAGTTCTTTCTGGAGTTAAATTATAGGGAGTTTTGGATACTGTGGGGCAAACAGGAGAATGCAGTGCCTGTCGGGTGGTAGAATTCTCCTGAACAGCAACCTAACATCATTATGTGTATATCTCACAAAATAACTGCATATTTTTTTCTGGTTCCACAATTAGTGTGAGCACCTCCGGTGAAGGCACTGGTCAGTTACTGAAATATGTCAACTTGTAAGACCCTTGCATGACATTTCCCCAAAACAACTAGTGAGTGAAAGGTTAATTATGTTCTCGAAATTGAAGGAAACAAAGGATATATTTGAAGTCATGTGCTTTGATCATTTGTGGCATTTTGTGCTTGTTGTAGTCTATATGAGTGGCATTGAGAGCATTTGCATTATAGTACTGTATTAAAGCAGGTGGCAAGTGTCTGTACTTGTACATGAAACTGCCAGGGGTTTTTCACCCCTCAGCATATTCATTGCTCTTTGCTTGTTTTACTGTCTGTTAAGAAACTTCCATGTGCATCCGTTTACCCAGTTATATCTAAGAGGTAACATGAACACAGGTAGGGAGGGTATGTTTCTGTGGCTTTAACATGGAGTGTATGGAAGTTTTAAACTATTAGATTGCTTGGCATTGTTTCTCCTGAAGAAACTTACTCTGTACTGAGAACCATTAAGAGCTCTACGCAGCAGAAACAGTGAGCGTGTGTACAAGACATTGCTGAAAGATGTGTATGTTAATAAATCAGTGCAAAAGAACAGTAGGAAGGAGTTTGTGATGCTAATGATGTGATGCTAATAATGTGATGCTTAGCTATCCTGCAGACAGACTGACAGATTTAGTCTATGCTGTTATGCTTGGGTATAGCTAACTTCTCATAAGCATGATTTTCTCTTACAGCGTACTGCAGTATTTTAAAGCAAGGAGTTTAAAGAAATATTCATTATACTTCCCTTTATTTTCTTTCTTTGGTTGGCTGGTTTGTTTGTTTTTAATGTAAGTGGAGCCTTAATGGCATTCAACTAAACAAATGATATCTAGGACTTGAGGAGTAAAAGTATTTTCCAGATGTGTTTTGTTTAGAGAATCACGCAAGTAAAGTGTGTTAGGGATCTCAAGCTGTCTCAGCCCACCTTGAATTTGCTCTATTTAAGTCCATCAATTTTACGATTGTAGAAATCTTTGCACTCGGAAAATTGAGATACCAACTTGTCCATTGCCAGCACACCTCACTGTGCATCATGAGCTCACAGCCCATTCACTGCAGCTGGGAATTATTTTGCTTAAGCTCTATTTTCTTGTCCTGACGGTGCTAGTTCTTGAAGTTAAGAGCATAAACCAAGCCTTTTTATCTGGCAGAAAAGCAGGATAGTAAGGAGAAAAGCAATCAAGACAGACCAAAGAGACTGAGCTCCGCAAATTAAGGAGATATTTTTAAAAGGTTTTGTGAAGAGTACCCTGTTTAACTTGGTGTGTCTGTGAAAATAGGGCTGTGCACTGTCCTTAACAGAATTTTCTGGGTTTTCCATTTTTCTTTTTTGCTCTAATAAGCAGATTTATTGTCGAAGCTGCACAGAACCGTTGATGTATTCTGTAGTCTGTACAAAATCCTGGTGTTTACAGCTGGTAAAAATGGAAAGTGGGAAAGATGTCTCTGAAAGAAGGGGTATTTTAACACCAAATAAAACACTAATATGTAAGATATGTTTATGTTCATACCATTGGATAATCTCTGTTTTATGTAATTTGTGCAAAAAGTGGGTATTTTAGGACCTGACTTTTGCATTGCTCTTTTCTATTTTCCTCAAGATAGCTGGAAGCATCAGCTTTGATAACATCAGTTCTCAGCTACTGCAGAAGGGAGTTATAAAGGTGCCTCTTGCCAGCTTCTCAGAACTGTGCTACAGAAGCCTCACCCAGACATCTCTTGTGCACAAAGGCAATCATGTGTATTTTAGGGGCACCTTGGTCCTGCAAGAATACTAAAAAAACTGCCAGTTTCCTGCACTTATGTTGGTGTGGCTGCAGAGAATTCAGTTCTGTTCAAAACTCTCGGTACTTGTGTAGAGAGGCTGATGCATTTTGTTTTTTGCAACTAAATTTAGTCATTCAACTCTCTTTTGTCTTTGGCAGATTTTAAAGTTGTTGGAAAGTCTCTGTTTGTGTCATTGGCAATTCTGGGTTTAATTTGTCGGCTGAAGTATCAGTGAAACTGAAGAGGAAGCAGATTTTCAATCCAGTTCAGGGATAACAGGAATAGGGCAAACAAGCAACAACTGACCCTGTGTGTTACTAAATGTTAATTTTTAAGAATATATTTCAGGTCACACTGTTCCTTGTAATGCTGTGTAATCAAATCCAGTTATAGAACTGTAGCTGTGCATAAAATAGCTGACTTACTGTAAGATGGACCAGAAGCTGTGTTAGTATATCGTTGGGCATGTTACTAGGCAGTAAGAAAATGTTCTGTAGCTTGGCATTAATATGTCATTGTTTGCGCAGGATAACTGAAGCATGGGAAGGAGATGTTGAAAAATTATACCTGAACCTTGATTAGGCAGGTTATGATGTGAGTGATGTCCACACAGCTTGCCGACAGAGTAACGTAAAATGTCTTATTGTTCCGTTCTATGCACACATATATAATTCAGCAGGCATTGATCAAAATAGAAAAGAGACATAAAATCAGTGACATTGAAGGGTTTTTCTCCTGTATGAGACATTTGAAAAGAAATCTGCGCTATCTATCTCTGTCAGAGTCCTGGGCACACAAAAGACTGATTTAGACAGCATATAACTGCTTCCAAAACAGCTCCAGTCTCTTTTTTCCTGGCATATTTATTACAAGCTTTACAATAGATCTGAATTACATTTTGATCTTCACAACAAAGGATGTAATGAAGACATCAATTTCAGATTTTGTTATTTGTATTCATCTTGGAAGTGAGATTCACAGGGTTAGATTGAGTTAGTCACAACCATATTTACACAGAAATCTGTTGTTCATGACTGATTTTATGTTCAGAAATCAATCATAGTTATGAGAAGGGGAGATGAGTCCTAAGCTGCACTGATATGGCAAATGGGTGCACAAACTGTAAATTAAAGATATTAAAAATATGCCCTGAGCTACTGTGCTTTCCCTACATTGGTATTATCTCATTCCCTTCCCACCTTGCTTCACAGGACCCGAAATGTTATGGTGTTGCACTGGGGGAGGGAAGGCAGAAAATGGCATGAGTCTCTGCTGGGGTACTTTTATATGTCTAGCAATATGCTTACCATCACTGTTAGATATGATTAAATCTGAATGCCTCACTATTTTTCTAGATTTAGTAACACATCTGTAGTCTGCCTGGGATTACAAAAATGCACAGGCTATTTGCTTGGCTGGAAAAAAATAGTTTTTCTTCAAGAAAGAAGGTGCATCCAGCGTCACCTCCAGTCTTTCAGGCTGCTGTGTAATCTGCAGCTGGTAGAAAGTGCTCTGAACAACGCAATGCATATCCTTTCCTGCACCATTTATTATTACTAGTTTTTTAATGTAAAAGGGAGAAGTTAGGAAATGAGAGATGAAGCCTCCCTCTTTTTCACACTCAACTCTAACAGCGAGGAGTTCTGACTAGTCACAGTGGATGGTTAATCACGTTTAGTCTGAACAGATGTCTTTAGTTTCCTGCCTTGGGACCACTCACCTATCTTAAGTAACCCATCAAAAAAGAAACAGAAGAAAGACCCTGTGAGATTTAGCGCCTCTTCCCTGGATCTTATTAAGGCAGAGGAAGATGTGTGCTGTGTCCTGGGGAAACCATGTCTTTTCTGAGCCCCAGAGAATTTTTAAGGCTCTGTTTCTGTTCTGTTTCTGTGCAGTCCCCTGGGCCACTTTCTTTTTTTTTTTTTTTTTTTTCTGCTTTCCAGTCAGCATATCATGGAGAAGTGACTGATGGAAGTGCTGGTGGTGTGCTTGACCTCTCCTGTGGGTGGGAGTCCCTGAGGTGATAGGGGAAGGTAACGCAGCTGAAATTCCCCTCCCACATAGTTCCTCCCTGGAGGCTGTTTCATATTTCACACTTTATGGTACTGGGGAGGGAGGCACCGGGGGTCTCCATGAATATCCTGGGATGGAATCTTCAGTTGACTCCCCCACACGTGTTGCCTGGGTAAGATGATAAATGGCTGAATGTAAGACAGACATATGAAGTATGGACTGTGTTACTATATAAACCAGACTCTGAATTAATGTTTGTACATTCTGTCATCTCTAGGGCTTAGTAAATTATCTATTACATGTTTCTTCTTTTTTTTTGAGAGGAGTGAGGGATCTACAACTTTGTACCCTGACACCAGGGAGGTTTTACAATTGCACTATGCTTTGGCAGGAAATACATGTGAATTCTTAACTAATTAATTATTAAAAGCATATCAGGCATGTTGCAAATGGTGGCCTACTTCTTCTGAGCATGGTCTGGCCACGTGAGCAGCCACTTCCATTCCCACAGCAGTGCTAAGCTGTGTTTGACCACTCCCATGTGCGGAGCAAGATGCTCATGTATGTGTTTTAAATGCATGCAGGCCTCATAACTTGTTTTCATAGTTGTTTTGCTAAACCCATTCCAGATGATTTTGTCTTTCCTTTTCTTTTCACTTGAGTGAAGTCATGCCGATTTTTTGCCGATTGCTTGCTTTTAGAAAGAAGTAGCTTAGAAGCCAAAGGAAAAGGCAAAATAGGTGGAGTTTCTTAAGTCTGCGAGGCCATTATCATCCAGTATAGCCTTGGTACCATTTTGTTGGTGCTCCTGGGTTTGTTTTCTGACCTCTAAAGAAAATTGTCAAGGATTTTTATGTAACATACCATAATTGTGGTGGGAACATCTGCAGGGATTGTTCTTCATAGTCTAAATAGATGGAAGGGACAAAATGCTTCTTGAGAAATAAAAGGACTGGATTGAAAATATGGATGGCTTTGGTCTTTGGGCTTTTTGACTTGGCCATATGAAAGGCCTACTCAAAATAATGAAAGAAGTGTTGAACTCACTGGGCTTTAACTCAGCATGTCCAGCCTGATCTGGCTTGGCTCCCTCCTTCAATCTAAGTCTTTATAAGGCTCAGGCATCCTGAAAACATGCATTCAGTCAATGTATTCAGTAGCATTTAATATTTTTCCTGCATTAGCCTTTCACAGTAAACTGAAATCTTGTAATTGTTTCCACATAGATTACCAAGAAGCATGGTAGTAGCAAGCTGAGTGACACCTGAAATGTTAATTCTTTGGAATATTGGCAGCTCTGCATATTTTTCAAATCAAATTAAATCACAAATCTGTTGCAAATTGGAAGGAATTCCAAGACCAACATTAAAATAATTAAGGGTCTGGGGAGATTGGCTTGACATATGGGAAAGATTTAAGGAGAAAACTACACATTTAGCTGCATAATGATGATGAACGTGCAAAAAGTAGGAATTATGGTAACAATAATACTAATTACTAATTAATTCAGCAGTTTCAATAGTAAAGAGAAAAATATAGGGGAAAGACCTGCACCCCTTAAGATCAGTGGCCAGTACTTTTTGACACATCTGACCCATATTTTTTGCTCTTTAATGAGACTATGGGATGACTGAAACAAATTCACCTCAACATAGTGCATAGAAAACAGATTGTCACATTTACCCCATTCAGCGCTCATACATCTGATCATTTCTCATCTTTCTTTAAGTTTTTTTTTTCCCATCCAGCCACTAATGTTTTCTCACTTCAGTTTTCTGACAGGCCACATCATTGTGATTTATTGTACATTTGCTTTGCCTACAGCAATCAAACTTTTGTCTTTCCAAAGCCCTCCTGTTTGGTTCCATTATTGTAGATATCTGTGGCCTATAAACAATCTACATATCTGTTTGAATTTCAGCTAATGCCACTAGTGATGTGTCTACCTTACAAAGATGGTATGGTATGGTTGGTTTGGTATATTGCTAAGCATTGACATGTGGTGGGGTCTTTGAGTATGTGTTTCTGTGTGTGTGTATGAAGAAGGATTTTAAAGAAAAATCTCTGGAATACTTCCGTTTCCATGCTGGTGCAGGGTCAGAAGATGATGGGCTAATCTTGATCTCCAGAGAGTAGGAGACTTTTCTTTTAGAACTGCCAAACTTCTTCCACTGCTTTTGAACATGAAGTGTTAAAAGTATAGTTATAGTCCTCAGAGAAAATTAAAGTTAGCTTTAGACACTCCTTCACCTCTCCCCTCCCCTCCCCTCTTCTCCTCTCCTCTCCCCTCTTCTCTTCTCTTCCTGTCTTTGGAAGTCTCAGTATTATTTGTGTACATCTGATAAAAAAATGTGCTTTATAACTGTCAATTTTGACTATCCTGTATAGCAAGGAAATAAAGTCACATCTGTGTTTCTTAGGTATAATGTACAGCTAAAGGTTGGATCTTGCCTTCTTTTCCTTCATTAATGTTCTGTTTATAATGTAAGTCTTCTGAGGATGCTTTTGAGAAAACAGAGGCAGCATCTTTGCAATGCTAATGCAACCCATCCTTATTCCCTCAGTGTAGATGCCCCCTCTATGGAAATGATCAGTCTGGTATCTTGAAGGACTTGAAATGCCAGTAATAGGGACCTGTGATTTTGTTGAAATAACACAGCTCTGTTATAATACTGTTATGATTCAGATCCCCAGATTATCAGGGGTTTTGCTAGCTACCCAGTTGTTACCCTGTGCTTCTTGCAAGATACAGCTGGCTTTGAGGGGGGAATATGCTCCCTATTACATATTTGTTTTATTACCATAGTACTCTGACAGACTTTGGATGAATGATTCCTGTTGGCATCTAGAAACTCAAGTTCATAAAAGTGCATCTGCCCGTGGGCTTCAGTGCAGATTTCACCAGTTTATTTTTGACTTGTAAATCCGTCAATTGTCTGGGACATCACCAGTCTGAGAAGTCGCTTTTTCCTACGCTGTGCAGATAAGTGACATTTAATGGCAGGGATACTCGAGAAAAAGTTTTGTTGAATTGCTCATGAGGATGCTGAAGGTAAAATGCATTTTTAACCCCTAGGGCACAGGCCAGGTAAAATTCCAAACTTTCAATACATTCCTTCCAGGAAAAGTTCATTGATGAGTTCTGACATAGGGTTGGAAATGGGTTTGCACCAGTATACATTGGTAGGAGATAGACTCCAGTTATCTGTGAATTGTGAGTATTTTACAATATAGTTTATCACCAGTTATTTTTGTTCCAACTGTACATTTAAATTCCCACAAATGAGTTCTGAGAACTGAAAAGAAATGTCTCTTCTTTAAAAGGAGGAATAAAATCTAGCTTACATGGCAAGGAATGTGGACTATGTTTTATCACCTGCACCAGCCTCTTCTAAGAGGAGTGTAGTTGCCTAGGTTTCCGTAGAGGAAAGCTACTGTAAGACTGATGTAATCCAGAGCTGAATGAAGTTGTTCAGCTTCTGTGTTTAAAGCTGCTTGCTTGTCCTTGGTTAATTAACAGTATAAAATTTTCCTGCTTTTCCAGACACACAAGAGCATCCACAAGTCATCTCAAAGATAATAAGAGCTGATAGTGCTTAGTACCTTGGTAAATGAGGCCATATTATAAGTGACTAAATACGGCCACAAGATGCAACTTCATTCAGCACTGCTATGTACCCTTTACTGCTGTGAAGAAGTTAAAAAAAAAAAAAGTCTGTGACTTCAAATTAGTCATAGGCTCATAATATACCAGCTTTGTTACTTGAAAATATAGTAATGTGAGACAGTGTCACAATAAAAAAGCTGATTTCTTCCTGTTTATTTCCCTTGACTTACTTTAATGAATTTAGCAACATTGCAAGTTTTCCTCAAGTTCTGCAGTTCGTACAACAGCTGAGTCCATTGACTGTGCTTAAATAAAGACAGAATAATTGCACAGTATGGTTCAAGGGACAGAGGAATAAATAAGCACACTGACAGGGGCTTGTTGCAACATCACTGGCGTGACATGCTATGGCTTGAGTAAGGAAATGTTTTAGTCAGCAAACCACCAGAGAAAACATGCATTTCTCAATTTATAATACTGTGGGGGAGATGAACCATCTGTCTTATTCATGTCTTATTTTGGTGATCTCCTCTACCCTCTCCTCCACCACCTGCACCAATTAAATTAGAAGTAATGTGCATGCACAGGCATTATCACACAGTGTAACCCAGACTCCACTGAGGTAATGGTTTCCAGCTATACTGTCACAGTTGCTGATAGTTATAAACACCCTAGAAGTCAGCATATATGCACAGAGCATTTTTAACTCAAGCCCTGCTGGATTCTGATTTCCGTTACTTGCCCCAGTTTCCATTCTGCTTTATAGGATGTCAGCCGATACGAAGCTCTCAATCCTCTTTCAGGATAAATTCTCTCCAATATCCACTTTCTAGCTGTAAGATAATTCACAAAGCTAATAAAGGAATGGTCGTTCAGACTCAGCTTGTTGCTATGCTACTGCATTACTAAGAACAACACAACTAATTTTTATATATCTACTATATCTTATGCAAGGGAACTCATTTATACTTTATTTGGATTGAATCAGGTTATCTTTGACAGCTTAGTTGGGAGAGTGTTTAAACTTAGAATGAGACCTTTTCTATACTTTCTAGAGGATACTTTTTAGTTCCCATTTCTTCCTTGGTTACTGACCCAGTTCCTTAACAACTGTTCATCTGGCTATGCAATTATAGCAGGATTGATTTCTCAGCTGATTAAAATCCAACACATTTTTAAAGGGTCTTTGGTAGAATATGATTTGAGTCGATAAACAGAAAATATATTCCCTTGACAAATACACAAATGTATGATCTTCAGTATTGGATGCTTAGTTCTTTTACTAAATATATGTGTATTTGATATTTGTCCATGTGTGCATATCTATATTGATCTGTCAATTCATTATAAAACTGGATTCCATATTGGTTTTATGAATTGAAGGTGATAAAACTTATATCAAAAGCAAGTCTCTATTTTGCATTTTTGCAGATTCTGTATACTTTTTAAAATCTGTCTTTCTGCAGAAGTAGACATCAGAATTGTTTACTTTGTTTTAAAAGGCATGTATTTTGCATTCTGAGAGCGATGAGGAATTTTTCGATATATAAAGGAAGATACACATATCAACTTGAGAATGTACTCAGTTTGAAACAGTAACTCAGAAAAGAGGGGAATGGACTAAACTAGACTAGATTAGAAGATTATTTCAGTTGGAAGGGACCTACAATGATCTAGTCCAACTTTCTGACTGATTTGGTGCTGACTAAAAGTTAAAGTACGCTGTTAAGGGCACTGTCCAAATACCTCTTAAACACTGACAGGCTTGGGGCATCTACCACCTCACTAGGAAGATTCTTCCAGTGTTTGACCACCCTCTTGGTAAATAAATGCTTCCTAAGGCCCAGTCTGAATGTCCCCTGGTACAGCTTTGAACCATTCCCATGTATCCTGTTTTGGGATACCAGCGAGAAGAGATCAGCACCTTCCTCTCTATGTCTCCTCCTGTCAGATCTCTTTCATGTAAAAAATCTGAAATGACAATGTTTTCAAATATTAACATTGCTTAATACTTATCTCACAGTATTATGACAGGCATCTTGTGTATCTCCTGCTTCTCAGTGTTCTGAACACCTCTGCAGCTCCCAAGCATCCAGTGTCCCTTGACAGCTTCTGCAATGCAGTTATGTACTGTGTCAGTACAATATGATTGAAAATTAGAGATGTAGGGATATAGCAAAATTAACAAAGTATGCTATAAAAATAGGCAATCAAACAAACCATACAGCACTGCATGAATTACTAATTTCCATAGCTAATTACATTGACTCTTCTTGTTAGAATTTTACTGAAGTTGACAAAAAAGGTAGAATTCAGTTTGCAATTAAGACACCCAAATGTAGACGTCTTCATTTAAGCTCATGCTGTAATCAACAGAGGTCAAGGATTTAGCTGGATGCAACTCAGTTGTCAATTTACAGGTTCTAGGCAGTCGTCATCAAGAGTTACTAGATCTAACACAAGACCTACCTTGTAGGTTGACAGCTGTGTAAGAGTAAGTGACCTCTTTCCATGGGTTTGAGTGACTTATCTGTGGGAATCTCAGTCCCCTGTCTGTTTTACACCTATTAAGTTCTGTAGGTTACACTGGCTGAAATAGGAACTTAGATGCCTGTAGCAAGATCTGGTTGTCCAGTTATAGGTCTAGTGCCTTTTTAGATGCTGCTGCGTGTCATACTTTCTCTCCAGCTGCTGTTACAGTCTTCCTGTGGAGCCTTGTATTACAACTTTTGCTCATGCCTTGGATACCTGTGAGCTACCAGGTTAGATGTGACTTTTTAGCTAGGTGTGTGCTTATGGAATGGAATCCTGCCCAGTAATGTGCACATAGACACCCGAATGTAGATACCTTAACTGAGCTGAGCTGCACCCAGAATTACCAGCAACCAAATAGCTGCAGTTTTTCTTTAGAAGAGTTTATGTACAAGAGACTCAAGAGTACGTGGGGTACATTTGAATCTGCTCAAAACTTCTTCATCTGTTCATCCTTTTGCTGAACGGTGGTTGTGGACTGTGGGAATTAGGATGACGGTTGTGAGAGGATGGCTGGTATTAATTAACCACAACATGATATCCTTTCACAGCTGGACCTCCTCTGCCCCATCCTTCTGTGGATGATCACAGACTGTGAAAGATAGACTGCAAAGATCAGGAAACACAGTAGGTAGATGTGAGGACAGTTTCTTTGTAGTTGTAAGGATCCTTCTGGCTTGGTAGATGGGAATCTGCTGCCATCTCATTGAGTGAGCCAGAAGTGAAGGGAGTTGGATCGCTCTCATCTATCATATCTGAGCCAGCTGGTGATTGCCTCTCACTGGGAGAGTATAGCCTGCTCTCAGACGGACTGCAGCCAAGGTCAGTGAGAGACTGGAGCTACTGTTTGAAGCAAGACAGCTTTTAAAGAATAGAGCTGTGGAGTTATTTAAGGTTGTGTGGTCATGCTATATTGAAGTCAGCAGTTTTCTACACATTGACGGTAAAATCAAGGTGACTATAGCTACGATGTAAATTAGTCAGGCTTTGAGGGTAGTAGATACAGCTGGCAGTATATGGGTATGATGTCTGTCAGTCTGCTGGCATTTTACTATTGAAAAATATTTTCAACCATAAAAGGCATAGGGTAGGAAAGGTAATTATCTGTCAAGACTCGTAAGAGGAGACATAGCATTTTTTTAATTTTGTCCAGGGCTTCAGAAGTCTTTTCTTTTTGATATTATAGCTGCAAGCTTTTTCTTTGAGTGAATATGGATATTTCCTGTTTGGACAGATATGAACCCCTGTATTATTTCTGTTCAGTTTGTGGGTGTGGAATCTCTTAATTCTTTATAATTTAATTCCCACTGCATGTTACATGGCATGGCCGTGTCCGTGACTCCTGAAACAACTTTAAGTGTCCTTTGTTTTTCAGAAAATGTTTAGAAGAGAAAAACCTTCTTTATACTAAATAGCAGCCTATGTCCTTAACTCATATTTTATACTGTCAGTCATTATAATTTAGTATTTGTCATCTTCTTTGACAAATCCTTCCTAGGTTTGTCTCTGCAATTAATCTATATCAATATTACTTCCTTTTGTCAGTCTTTCAGCCTGATGATTCTTGACTTACTAAAACAGATGTACTTCATTGCATCAAACTGCTTCTTCAAATTAGAAATTCATATTCTCAGCCACAATAAATCAGAAATAGCTTTTTGGGTTACAACCCTCTCTTCCAGCCATGTGCTTGACTAGTGGCCTTACTTGTGGTACAGACTCCTCAACCACAGCAGGAGTTGCGTCCTTGCTAGTCCTTCCTTGCACATGGAATTATGCTGAAATCTATCCTGAAATGCGTCACTGCACAAAGTAAACATATTGGGCTTACCCACTTCACTGACTCATCCGCTGTCTGTGTTCCTATGCATGATCCTGAAGAAAGATGTATATTTTTAGTTCTGTGTGTAACTTCTGATTCACACTGAAATCTGCTGAAGATTCTGCAGCCAGGTTGTGGCTGGTCCTGCATGACTGCATAGCATGGAAGCTAAAATGGCACTTTTTCTGCCTTTCTAAATCTGTCTAAAACTAGTTTCAGTTCCAAAATTTGCTCAGGTTGTGTTTGCCAGTTCACCTAAATGAGCAAGGAAGACAGAGTGATCGTCAGGACCTCTCTGTGGCAGACAGAAAGAGAGCACCAACAGGAAGGAACAAATACCACTTGCTGGGAATATTGTGTTAGAACCCATTCTTAGGGTTTTGTTCTACTGGTGCCCCAGGAAGATTGGCTAAATCATCATCAATAATTCAAAAAGTCCAATTATACAGAGGCAAGCATTGCTGTCTAAGCTGTGCTCCTGTACACCACCATCCTAAGGTTGTTGGGTGAAATTTCACTTCTGCTAGTGAAGATGCATGTTGTGAGGCAATATTTCTGAAAGTACCGTCTATAAAAGATACTTGGTATTTTTCCTGAGGACGTTCTCAATATACAGAACTGTTCTGTCTTGTGGTATTTTTTTGTTTTGTTTTGTTTGGGTTTTTTTTTTTAAGAAAACACTGACGGTTTTGAGACACCTTGAAGACTGAACTAGAAAACTGAAACCAAAAAGTATTTAAGAAATGGTAATCAACTTTCTTGAAATTAGTCTCCTCCACAATGTATGTAGTCAGATGTGCAAAAAATTAAGTCCTTCCACATCAAATAACAAAAAACTTTGAAAATCTTGGTGTTTCTCTTGAGAACCAAGAGCTCTGTCAAGAAGCTTATTAATAAAATACGGGGCTGCTTTATCTAAAAGGTTTGTAGGAGTTCTTGTAGGAGTGTTTTTTCTTTCTGACAAGTTTCCAAATAATCTTAAAAAGATTGTATCTGTTCCCTACTGTCGTTATATGCTGCAGTCTTTTCACACCATATTCTTAGGAGAAATGCTGTAAGGAATCGTGTCTATTTTGTATTCTAAAAATAAAAGGTATTCCAGGGAAATGCCTGCAGTCACCTAACTTGATTAGCCTGTAACTCACACTGCTTTAAATCAAAAGTCACTGTTGCCTTCTGTCGGTCTTCTTTAAAATTGTCACAAGAAGGCAATGGGAATTAAGTATCCTAATGTATCACTTAATAGTTTTGCCTCATGTTTTGCTTTGGGAATAATCATTTTGTGAAGATGTCAATGTACTTACTTATTTACTTTTTATTCCTTCATTTTATTTACCTGTTTTAGTGTGTTTCCTTTCCAATATATTAATAAAACAAACAAATATTTTATTTATATAGGGAATAGAATTTCATTGTGACTACTTATTTTCTAATGCAAAATAACATTAAAGCACTTGACTGTTTAATCATGCAATAAAAGATGAATTTATACCATCCCAAATATCTGTCTTGGCAGATATTGGAACTAATTCATAAATACTTCCTAAGTTAATGTCCAAGTCACATGGAAATGGAGATTTCGATTGGACTGACAAAGATAAGCAGCTCTGAGTCACACAGACCAATCACCAGGGAAAATATATTGTCAGCAACAGTAATTACAGCAGGTAATTGTGTCATTTACCCTGTTACAGACCACTAAATGTGATGAGTTTGGAACATACCAGCTGTCACACAGTGTTAACTTTGATGTTCAGGATTTGGAAAACTGGTAGAATCTTTAATGATGGTGCGTTTATAAAAATTAAGATAAAGGTTTCGCATTGTTCAAAGTGGGCATAAATGGACAGGTTTTTTAAAGATAAGAGGACTGATTTCTGGAAAGGTAGGAGTCCATCAAGAGTAATCTCTTTTAATTATTTTTCTGTGCTTTTAATAATACGGAGTGTGCATATGCTTGGTAGGAAGAATTGGTTACCTTATTAGTAGTTCTTCAGAAAGTGGAAGTGGATGTAGAATTCAACTTAACTTCTGTCTTCGTCATTTTGTTGCTTGGGAGGTAAATAGAAAATGTAATTGTTGTTTTCCTGAATGACAGTTCCTGTTGGTTCATTTGGTATACCTTCTGTGGAGTAGCCGTCGTCTTAGTTTGAAGTCCTCCAAAGTTGTTCACAGCATCTCAACTTAAATCCTAGTTTTTCCAAAGAGAAGATATGTAAAGAAAGTAGGATTACAAAGATGAAGTCATCCTGGTATGACAGTAGTATCAGGAAAATGCAATATCTGGCCAGGCTTTTCCTTTTTTCTTGACTCTATGGTTTGATTCTGGATTAATATTTTGAGTATTTGAGACCCAACAATACTGAAGACATAATTTCATTCTTCGTTCTGCTTATTAAAGGAATTCAATGTGTTCTTAAGTAGGACAGTAGATTTGATGGCAGATTTTTTCAAGATATGTAAAGTTTACCATCATGTGCTTAGGGAAATATTCATTTATTAATATAGAACACATACAAATATACATATGCACAGAAATAATTACTTGTAAACTTGATTGGCACTGGCAATTGCAATGTGGCAACAAAGCATGTGTGGGCTAGAAATTCTACCTGTGAAACAAGTAAGTTAGACAATGTTAAGTTTCATACCATTGCTGGGGGCAAGGAAGGAGAATGAAAGCTGGTGTCTGCATTTCCATTACTATTCTGTGCTGGTTTTTGTTAGAAGCAGTGCAGTCAGCTCTGCAGGATATCTCCTGGCATCTAGGACTATGTCTGAACTGCAGAAGCCAGGAGCGCTTCCTGGCTTCCATGGTTGGGCATGTGTACTAGCTCTTCCCTGATGCTGTGCTGTGGTGATAACTGGCTGTATCATTATAGCCAGTAATTGGCTTCCCTGGAAACCAGTGCTTTGGTTTCCAGGGAAGGCAGCTTAAGTGCAGTGTTTGTGAAGGATGCATTTGCTGTGCTGGTTTGGTGCCCTTCCATAAACTATCAGCCCTAGCCAATCACAAAGTTGTCAGAGTTGGAAGCATATATCTCTAGAGATCATCTAGTCCAACTCCCCTGGTAAAGCAGGATCGCCTAGAGCACATTACTTAGGACTGCATCCAGACAGGTCTTGGAAACGTCCAGAGAAGGGGATTCCACAGCCTCCCTGGGCAGCCTGCTCGAGTGTTCCGTCACCCTCATATTTGAATGGAATGGAATTTCCTATGTTCCAGCATCACTAGAGACAGTATCAAGGTTAACATGAGGGCAAAGCATTAATATTGTTCTGCTTTACTATCACCAAAGCATAATTTTATCCCTGTTTTCAAGTAGAGAACCCTTTGAAAAGTTAGGTGAGCAACACTGACGGAAGGCCTCCTACTCCATAGAGCTCAAGTAGTACAGTTGTCTTATCAGAAATAATACTGTCATAATTGATATCTGGTGAGTCATCTGAGTGCCTGTGTCAATACCACCAGAGATTAAGATGAACAATTTCATGCATTAAGAAATCTCCTTACTGCAGAAGAGGACAGAAAACCAATTTGTCTTCTAATAGTTAGGTAAGTTGCTTCGGATTCCTTCAGACAAGAGCAGGATCAAAACAACAGTAGCACCCGTTGATAGGACATGGGGTAAGATAGGACACGGGGTAATGGTTTTAAACTGGAACAGAGGAGATTTAGATTGGATATTAGGAAGAAGTTCTTTCCTGTGAAGGTGGTGAGGCACTGGAACAAGTTGCCCAGAGAAATTGTGGATGCCCCATCCCTGGAAGTGTTCAAGGCCAGGCTGGATGGGGCTTTCAGCAACCTGGTCTAGTGGGAGGTGTCCCTGCCTATGGCAGGGGCGTTGGAACTGGATGATCTTTAAGGTCCCTTCCAACTCTAACCATTCTATGATTCTATGATTTCATCTACCACTGTGGTGCCTCCTATTTTCTTCACCTGACGAGCACTGTCGTTGCTAATGATAGTGGTATTGTATGTCCTAACTGTGATTTTCCCACATGGACATGGGACAAGCTGGCAAACCCTGGTCACGATGCTATCTTGAAAAGAATAGAAAAGGAACACCAGGTGTCTTCAGAGAGCTCTGAGTGTGTCTATTGTTCAAACCAACTTTGGACAGTACTCAGTTACTGAGACATTTCTCCTGTTCTGTTGTATATCCATCCTTCTCTTATCTCCATGCTGAAAGACGGCATTGCTCAGAGGTGTTTTTGTGGAGACCCCTGGTTATGTAGGCTGTCTGTAAGTTTTTACTAGTGAAATAGAACAACAGACAGCAAATTAGGGGCTTCAGCAGCAGTCAGAGAGCCACTATTCAGCTTTCTTTGTATAACAGAAAAATGTGTAGGATGGAGGCCAAATATCCAATACATGTATCTGTTGCTGGTGGGAGACTTGTCGAACATAGAGCCTTTTAGTTAGGAAACAGTAAATTAAAAGGGTTGGCATTAGGAAAAGTAAAAATAAACATTTTTCACTTGGCTGAGGAAATTTGAGTAGAATATTTACAGCACTAGTCTGGCTCTTCTACTAGCAATGCAGTTGGAATCACTACTATAGATGCAGAATTTGCTCTTATTGTCACTTTTGACAACATAATAGAAGATTTTGAAAGCATCAATTTATCATAAGTACCTGGGAGGTTTCAATTCCAACAATACAAGTAGGAATTTTAAAGGATTTACCTAAGAATAAATAATGCATCTGTGTAAATAAAAGTAATAAAAAAGAATTTATGGAGAAAAGCTAAATGATGAAATACCTTTTAAAAGAAAGAACTCTTATTTTAAAATGTCAATGATAAAAGAGACAAGATATTAAGAGATCAGTTGGAATTAAGGCAAGAAAGAAGTGAATGACAAGGTCACAGACCTTATGTCTAGACTGAAATCTCTTAAGGTGAGATTTTCAAAATCATTTTGCATTTGCATTACAGTTCTGCCATTGAAATCAGTGGGAGTTACAGATTTTCCTTTAGGGGAAACAATTAGCCCTATATTAAGTGCTTTAGAAAATCCTTTCCTTAAACTTCTGTTCAAGAAGGAATATAGAAAATGGCAGACATGAAGGACAGTTGAAATACATTAAAGCTTATCTAACTTTAGCTGTCATGCTAAATATTCTTCAATGTATTTCCTCTGCATAACTGGTTGAAAAGTGTAAAAATTCACAAGATGTTACATGAAATAGCACTGATTAATATTACAATAGAAGCCTCAATGAGACACTTGTGAGTATTTTGCAAAAATGTATCTTGTTCCATGAAATCAAAAATCACTATTATAATACACATTTTGAAGATGGTGAAATTTAGGTGGGTTTAAGAATACTTAAATTATTTCTTCAGGAGCTGTGGAGAAAGATGGAAGGAGTAGTGCTAGGACTGCCTCGAAATAGGTATTTTACCCATAAACTTGTCTGTTGCAGTTGAGACCAAGAATATCTTTGTGTCCCTGAGTTCCAGGAGATCTTGGCATAGACTTCTTGATGTGCACATAGTGCAGGAAGGGTGGACTGGTCGGCATCCAACTCATGCATTAGGATTTTCAAGCTGAGTCCTGGGGGAGAATATACCATGCATAGAGCTGTAAAATCCATTATTAGAGCTACAGAATTTGGGATTACTAGTGAACAGTCCAGAGGGACTTACAGCTAAGAGTTACATATTCCTTCAATCTAGGAGGGAAATCCAAAACAGGAATAAGGAAAAGAGATTTTGTATGAAGAAAAAAAGTCTTAAAGTAACAGAGTAGGAAAAAAATTCTATGCGTCTTGCAGGCTTTCGTGTGTTAAAGTTTTCTTTAAATGAAAGTGTATTGTGAAACAAAACATAAAATTGAAAATCTTCTTAGAATGTATTTTCAAAAAAATAGTGTTTACTAGAATTAGTGTCTTATACTTTCGGAAGTTATATTTGCCTATAAATATGCAGTATTTCTCTAGGTTTTTTTTCGGTCTGAGGATCTATCTTGTGTTCTCCACACTGGTAAGGAGCGGGGAACACATTAAAAGTTTTAGTTCTTCTAGAGGTAAAAAAAGTTATGATCTGAAGTGGGATTTCATCATCACATTTAGTGTCAGAGTTTCTTTTTTTGTGAAACAAATGATACCAGTTCCAAAAGTCCAGCTCGGTCTATGCCTGTCTTGAGTCTCATCTCTACCTTGGCGCTTTCTCCAGAGCCCTTGTAGCCTCACAGGCAGGTAACAAGGAGAACACGGGTGTGTGTTCTTGGTGGTGCCATGACCAAGTTTTTTTTCAGTTACTTTTAATACTTTGTCAACAATTGCCATTAATGCAGATTCCCTGTTATGTCTTCTTAGTAGTATAACTATGATACAGTCCTGGAACTTTCCCGTAATGGATATGAAAAAGCACACTAGATTTTGGCCGTATCCTCAAGTAGATTTTCTTCCTGAAGTTTCACTGCAGTTTTCTTGTTTTTCTGTTTTTATTATATTAAAACCAAGTATAGGATAAGTAAATAAGCTAATAGATAAAAGAGAGAGGTAGACATCTGGATGAGATGATGGCAGCTGTTCTCCCTGAAGAGCAACAATGGACTAAGTAATTACAGACAGAAGCAGTATTTCAGAAAGCAGGATGGTCTCTAAACAGACCTTGAAAATAGAATATGCACATGCCAGAGCTGTTTTTATTATCAACATAGTTAAGAGAAAAAAGTAGGAAAATTCTGGACATATATCTACAGAAATTATGGTTTATGGCTGCACTAAAAAAAGAATGAGGACTGAAAGGAACATGGATATATGGGAGTGGATGAAGGTGAAAATCAATCAAGTGACAGGATTACTAGTGAATTGACTATCACAGGGAGACCTGACTTTTCATATGCCCTGTTTTGAACTGAGGACAGCTGCTGGTGGTCATTAGTGAATGATTAGTGACTTCAGCTTTAACTAAGGGTGAACTGCAATGGTAACTCTGTGAGTAATTAAAATATGGGTTCCATTTTGCATTTGAATTAAGGAATATCTATAGAAAAATGAATTGGGGCATATTTGAATTGGGGAATATAAATCCCCCCAAATAATATAATTATATGGAAAACATAGCATAATCATCAATAAGTTTGTAGCATTTCCTCTTTGAAAATAGTGTGTATGTACTGTAACTGTACTTTAAGTAACCCTGCCAATTAGAGTTTAAGCTAGTTAATATGAAGTATTAAAGAAATTAACCATCTGTCATTTCCCAAATGATCTTAATGGAATAAGTCTTCCAAACTACCCATATAATTAGTACTAATTTTTGTCTTGTACATGGACTATATGAGGGAGAAAAAAAAAGCTAGTAATTAAGATAAACTATAAGTGGGCATTTGAGTGTGTCGACTATTGATAATTCAAATAACTCTTATCTGTTGTCACTGCTGTGACTGTTGTCACTGCCACAGCAGATGGCCAGCTGGTCACCATGACACTATAGATCTATAACAAATCAATGGGAAGAAGACAGGAGGCTGAAAGTAATTTAAGTTTAAGAGTGCAGAGGCATTGAAAGGAGAAGATACATAATATGTTATCTTTATTTAAATTATATTAATTTTATCCTGGCCTACAAGTCCCTCACTCAGAAATTAATAACTGCTCCATTCTGTTACAAGATTACAATAAGAGGGATGTATTTTATTTATAATTTTGGGAACTTTTATGCATTTTTGTGCCTTAAGTGTGATCTCAGCTCTTACTTTCCATTTTTGATTAATGGATGGCTCAGGAAAACCGCCAGCATAAAATTCTTTACCCATAAGTAAGTGGTACAAATCAGTGGTCATGCCTTTTTGCTGGTGGATTGGATTCCATTTGTTGTTTGTTTGTTTTTTTTTTTTCTTAGACATTTGTGGAATTTGGATACGTAAGGCAATTATTGGAAAGGCATGCAGTATGCAAGTAGGAAATGCTATATGGGCTTTTGTTTATTTCTAATCAAGAAATGGACAGTAAGAAGGATGGGGACTGATGTAGCATAGTGCTAGGGTAGTGAGGAGGAGGCAGGTGACACACCTTGTGGCCAGCATGGTAAATGTTGCTATGTTCTGCAAGAATCTCTGCAGAGAGAATCAGCTTTGTAAGACAGTTCTCCAGCATTGCCATATCTCACAGGATCTAGTGGGTCCTCATCAGTTTCTGCCAACAGGCTCTCTCCCTTGGCTGCACTACTTCACCCTAGATACAGTTCTGAAATAACAACATTTATGCCAAGCAAGCCATATGGAATATTTTGGAGTAGTATTTAAAAATGAAACAAAGTAAAAAGAAGTACATCACCCTTACTATATGTGCATATATATATGTGTGTGTGCAAGTGTGTGCATGTGTGTATTTTTTTTTTGTTTATATAATCTATTTACTCCAAACCCAAATGTGCATAAGTGAATTAATTGCATCATTACATTTTTTTTTGTTTGTTTTTTTGCATTTCTAAGTCATCTGTATTAAAAGAACTATTTAATGGAACATTCATACCACTTAGTGTGACTTTTTTAATTACCATGGAGCAATAGCAAATTTTGGAGTTCAATCTTTTTTTCTATCTAGAAAGACCTCGTTCCAGAGATAGTTTAGTCAACATATATACTGTATTTAGAACTTTGGTTGATTTCCAGAACAGAGATTGTATGACTTTTAACACTATTGAGCACAGAGTCCTGAACTGAGCCAGATAGATAGTAAAGCCTTAGAAGTACTACTTGAAAGCAGTGTTTGGTCTTTGTAAAAGATGTTTATGCAAATTTAGGTTTGTTAATAATGAAATTCTCTCTGCAAAAGTAATTTTTATTTCTTTGCCTCTGTAATACTATTGTACCTGGCCTGTCCTCATCTTCCTGATGTTGTACAGTGAAATAAGTATAGAAAATTCATTAGATGTGTGTCAAAGATGCTTGAAATAAATAGCCTCTATGTTGCTTCTTGCAGCATCAGAAATATATTTGAGCTGTACTGACATTTCTAAATAATGCAAATAATGCTTCTGTACTTGTTTCTGAACTTAAAAACTCTATTAATGATTCTGTTCAAATTATTATTTTATAAATTGCTTTTTTACTTCTTTGTAATGCACAGTCCTATCTGCATCTTCAGTTCATAGTTTGATATTTAAGATCACTGAACTCAGTCTGTGCAATGTTTTCCTTATTTAAGGCGGCTTTCCAAGTGTTTGATTGAAAAAAGAAACCAAAGTGATACGCATGGATTAATGAAGAATTACCAACAGAGCACCACCCTTTTTATTACAAATAAGTATTTCTATTTTTAGTAAAGCTGGACAGTCTCCTGTGTTTTTAATAGAGAATTCTGGAAGAAGCTGTTTCTGATGGTCTCTTAAATTGGCATTGATAGCATGCCATGTGCTGGAAGAGTGAATGTAGTGAGATCCTTTATGTACAGGAACATTTCTGATGTAGCTTAACCATTTTTAACCAATCCATAAAAGAGACAGTCCTGAAGTGTGGGCTGACTGCTCTTTAGGTGGCGCTGTAAAAAGGAATATGGAAAAGTACCACGTTTAAATGGTTTTAAGTGTGTTATTGAAGCTAAACTGAGGTTATACAGAGCAAGAAATCTAGATGGATTGTAAAATATCTTGATTCTTTTATGTGTGGGGTTTTTTTTTTGTATTCCTATCGTTTTAAATATCACAAAACTTCCTCTTACTCTGGCACATTTTCCTTCTAAAAAATTACATGTAAACTTCAAGAGTCATTTCTCCAACCCATGAATTTTTCATGAACCATTAATACTTGCTTTAAATAAAAATAGACCTGAAGTTTGAGCAGATAACCACAGAAGTACAAGTTCTGACTGTTAGATACAGTTTGGCTTGTGCTTTTCCTGAAGCAAGCATCCTCCATGAACTTTCTTACAGGAGGATAAGAAACACTGGAGTTTCTTATATAGGCTAGGAAACCAGACATATTACCTTTGAATCCAGGCCCCATTACTTATCTGACGGAAAGTTGCTTTTATTGATACTGTAAGCTTTAAGAGAAATCCATCTTAAAAGACTCAGTGGTTTTTCTTAGCCCAGAGAGTAAATGTTAGGAAGGCACACTCAAGTATGGCAGCCGTCTGTTTATACAAAGAATATGCATCTGTGGGAATGATCTTCAAGGCCCCGATACTGCAAGATGTTATAAATGGGGTTAGTGCTGTGTTGTACTGAGTATCAATAGCGTGTTTGCTTGGCATAGAGGCCAGAACACTTGCCCTGCTCGTGGGGGCTTTGATGGACTTTCAGAGCTGTCCTAGTCACGTGCTTAGAGCCATTCCTCTTAATGTGACAGTCTGTGATCACCTGCTTTCCTCTAATATACTCTTATTCCTAGCAAAGAGCTGCTGTACGTGCCAGGGATGCTTTTGCATTCCTAAGGCATTGGATGGATGGCTACACTGCCTCGTTGAGGATGATAGTTAATTTGTCAAATTCGGTGATTTAAGCTGAGTTTACGAGTGTGATGGATTGTTGTATAGACCCTACCTCCTGAGATGCCAAGATAATGCTTTGCAGGATATTTTGGCCTGCTGTGTGCATAGTGTTTCTCGCATTTCCATAGTTATTTTCCTGTTGTATGTTATGTAGAACCTTTAAAAATGAGAAGAGAATAGGTATTTAATATTTAAGAAGCATACCATATTTAAATAATATCATAATATTAACACAAACTAGGAAAGCCAGTGTATTATTACAGTAGAGATAACAATTTTAACCTAATTTGCGTGATCATTACTTTATTTATCTCTTGGTTTACGGGCTGATTTAGCATAAGTACTGTTTCAGCCAGCGTGAGGGATTGCACTGCATTAGGAGGTGGGATTCAAATATTGTAGCTGGATTTTAGAAGGGCTGGATCATTTGGTGAACAATAACAGTTTCAGTTATTCATGCTGAGAGCAAAGTAATTAAATCTCGTGCTTCAGGGCAGAGGCCTGCAGCCCATGCTGGGCAGCCTCCAGTGAGGGACTCAGCTCAGAAAGTGATGGTGCCTCAGTGCTGAGGGTTGAGGTGGTGGTATAGGAGGCACATAAATCCTTGTTTAGGAGGGAGGTATTAGATTAGCATTATGAAAAAACAAACAAGCACTCAACAACAACAAACCCACAAAAAATTTATCTAAACCTATGTATTGTTTAAAATGGATTAGTTGCATTGTAGTGAATATTGTTCCCCTTTTAAACAACAGCTACTTGCCATTACTAGAGGACAGTTTACATCTGATGAATTAGAAATGTGCCCTTCTGCCAGTTTTATACTCCTACAGTTTATGGCCGGTATTGAAATAGGAAGTTGAACATTTCCATAGTGATTTGCAAATGTTAAAAAATAAATTTTCCTGACAACTCTGTGGGGTATGTTCAGACTTCAGCTCTTTATTTATAAAGGGGAAGATTCAGAGCATTGTGACAGACACAAAACTGGAGAAGAAAGAGCATCCGATTCCAGATTTAAGACGTGTCAAATAGCCAGAACTGGTATAAGTTGCACTAATAAAATTTCCTAAAACCTGTGCAGAACGATGGCTATGAAAACCTTGCATGTAGGTTAGTCCACATGTACTGTTTAAAATTGAGTACCTCTGTGTTCCCCCAACAGTTAGTTACCTTCAAATTAGAATTTCAGGGATCTGAAATCATTTATGGATAGGGGAAGAGTGTTAATTTAAAGAAAATGCAAGGAATATTTCCAGGAGATGGGAGCATTTCATTTTTATGCCTAGAGACTAAGATATTGTATTTTGAAAATATTGGAGCATTTCATGTGGCATTTGGAAATGACGCTTTGGAACATCTTACTTTGAAATAAAATTTTTGATTTCTTAAAAATCCCAAACCAAAACATTATAATGTTCAGTACTCCGAACACTTGAACAATATGTTTTTGTTTCAAATTAAACTGCATTACAAGTTAACACAAAATCATGTTGTCCAGACTTTGCATTTGTTCCCAAAAGTTGTATTTCTAGTCTAGTCACCAGACTGAGGAGTCTCATCCATTGCACTCTGGTGTTAGGACACACCATGCTCCAAGCCCCTTGAACAGCNTTTTTTTTTTTTTTTTTTTTTTTTTCTCCAGGTTACTGACTTCATATAACTAAAATGCCACATATGCACTGGAGGGAAAGAAAACACAGGCTACATTGTGAAGTCCTGCCTTCCGCTAACTGTATCTTTTGCAGTTTGGAGAGTGTGTCTCGCACCATTAGTCAGCTTTCTGAAGGAAACCCTGTGAATCCCGGATAAGATAAACCTGCATGAATAAATTATACAGTAGAAGTAGCATATGGATTTTCAGTATGTTAGCCAGCTCCTTGGCAAATGTTTACAAGAACACTAGCCCACGTGGAAAGTATAATGATGGTGTCTCCCTGTTAATGAAGCTGGGGTTATGCTGCAGCACAATCATCACATATGAGGATGTGCTAAGAATACATAGCCTGGCTATCCTATGGCGATGTGTTCACATAGTCCTATTGTTGCTAACTGTTACTGTGTTGATCTCTTTTTAACGTGGAAAACTATACAAAGCTTTTATTTTGTTGTGTTTTAAATATTTAGGATCATCTCCTTCTCATTTCCCTTTTCAGAGCATGACGAATGTATAACAAACCAACACAACTGTGATGAAAACGCGCTCTGTTTCAACACCGTGGGTGGGCACAACTGTGTGTGCAAGCCAGGATACACGGGAAATGGTACCATCTGCAAAGGTAAGCCACTGAAAATCCCAGGGGTCCAGAGTATTGCAGAATGGCAGGGGTTGGAAGGGACCTTTGAAGATCATCTAGTTCAGCCCCCCTTTCAAAGCAGGTTCTCCTAGAGCAGGTTGACCAGGAACATGTCCAGGTGGGTTTTTGGTATCTCCAGAGAAGGATACTCCACAACCCCTCTGGGCAGCCTGTTCCAGTGCTCTGTCACCCTCAAAATAACGAAGTTTTTTTCTCATGTTGAAATGGAATTTCCTGTGATCCAGTTTCTGCCCGTTTCCCCTTGTCTTGTCACCAGCCAGCGCTGAGAAGAGTCTGCCCCCATTCTCTTGACACCCACCCTTTAAGTATCCTCTCTCAGTCTTCTCCAGACTAAACAGACCAAGGCTCTCAGCCTTTCCTCATTAGACAGGTGCTCCAGTCCCTTGATCATCTTCATAGCTCTCCACTGGACTCTCTCCAGTAGTTCCCTGTCCTTTAACTGGGGGGCCCAGAACTGGAAACAGCACTCCACATGTGGCCTGACTAGGCCAAAGTAGAGGGGGAGGATGACATCCCTTGACCTGCTGACCATAGTCCCTTTAATGCACCCCAGGATACCACTCGCTCATGGACAGCTTGACCGCCAGGACTCTCAGGTCCACCTCTGCAGAGCTGCTCTCAAACAAGTCAAGCACTAACCTGTACCAGTGCATGGGGTTATTCCTGCCCAGGTGTAGGACCCTGCACTTGCCCTTGTTGAACTTCATTAGGTTTCTCTCCACCCAGCTCTTTGGCCTGTACGACAGCTCAGTCCTCTGGTGTGTCAGCCACTCCTCACAGTTTTGTGCCATCAGCAAATTTACTGAAGGTACACTCTGTCCCCCTCAGCCAAGTTGTTGATGAACATGTTGAACAAGACTGGACCCAGTACTGACCTCTGGGGAACACTGCTAGTTACAGGTCTCCAATTAGACTCTGCCCACTAATCACAACCCTGTGAGCTCTGCCATTCCTCCAGTTCTCAATCCACCCCACTGTCCACTCACCTAACCCACACTTCCTAAACTTACTTCTGAGGGTGATACGGGAAACAGTCTCAAAAGGCTTGCTAAAGTTGAGGTAGACAACATGCACTGCTCTCCTGTCTTCTACCCAGCCAGTCATTCCGTTATATAAGGCTATCAGATTGGTCATGCATTATTTCCCCTTGGTGAATCCATGCTGACTGCTCCCGATGACCTTTTTCTCCACATGCTTAGAGATGGCATCCAGGATGAGCTGCTCCACCACCCTTCCAGATATGGAAGTGAGGCTGATTGGCCTTACTATAGTTTCCTGAGTCCTCCTTCTTGCCCTTTTTGAAGACTGGGGTAATGTTGGCTTTCCTCCAATCTTCAGGTTCCTCTCACATACTCCATAGCCTTTCAAAGATGATGGAAAGCGGCTTGGCAGTAACATCTGCCAGCTTCCTCAGGGCTCATGGGTGTATCACGTCAGGGCCTGTGGATTTGTGGGTGTTGAGTTCACCTAAATGTTCTCTAACCCAATCCTACTCAACCAATGGAAAGTCTTCCTTTCTCCAGACTTCTTTTACCTCCAGGATCTGGGATTCCTAGGGGTTGGCCTTAGCAGTAAAGATGGAAGCAAAGGCGGCATTCAGTCATTCTGCCTTCCCTGCCCCCTCTGTCACCAGGGCACCCACCTCACTCAGCAGCAGGTCCACATTTTCCCTAGTCTACCTTATGCTACTGATGTACTTGAAGAAGCCCTTCTTGTTGTCCTTGACATCCCTTGCCAGATTTAATTCCAAATGGGCCTTAGCCTTCCTCATTGCATCTCTGCATACTCTGACAACTTTCCTATATTCCTCCCAAGTGGCCAGTCCCTTTTTCCACATTCTGTAAACTTCCTTCTTCCATTTGAGTTTTTCCAGAAGCTCCTTGCTCATCCATGCAGGTCTTCTGCCTCCTCTGCTTGATTCAAATCTGGTCGAATACCTTGAAGAAGATAGGCAAGATCCTAGACTAAACATTTAGGTCCTGTCCCTATAAGGTTTTAATGGACAGGTGTACAATAACTTTGCATTTTGCCAAGTTCACATTAATTTGAGGATGATGCATATGTAAGTTAGTGTGTTCTAAAACTTGAAGTAATTACGTTTCGTGTCTATTTCAAGTTAACAGTTTCTGTTCATGCTACACCATTCAAAGAAGCCCACAGTTACCAAAAAAGTCACAGAGGTGAAAACTTTGTCAGATCTATGTTGTCCAGGTTCAATCACTTGCTATTTCCCTTGGATGAACTGAAAGTTGTTTGGTATGCTGTGTCTTTTCATTGTAAATGAGAAAAGCAGTAGGTGGGCAACAACAAAACCGTTGCTACACGCAAGGTGGTGCCTTGTTTTTTAACATTCTTGTTCTCTGGTAACATCAGCAGGTAGGCTACAGGTCTTGGAAAGATCCTTTCTCAGAGATACAGTGCTGCTTTTATTTTCATTGCATTCTGCATAAGAGGACATGGTACTTGGGCCCAAATCCATGAAAGTCCTCAGGCTCTGAGCACAGGATTTAGAGGATGATTGAAAATGAAAGTAGTGTAGCTGTAGGGGAGCTGGCTCAGGTGTGAGAAGTGGTCTCACTGCAGCAATAGCATACCCGACGTTCCTTGAAATTGTGCCTCCATCCTCTTGACCCAGAATTTATTTAGTTTCTAATCCTGGTCTTAGTACTAGTTATTCCTGAGTCACGGTAAGATTTTTCTAAATATTCCTAACATAAAGAAGCTCTTTGTAAAGCATGTCCGCCTAGTCCTTTTCCAGTCAAATACATCTTTAGAAGGAGAGATGTCAGCAAATACGCCCTCTTATGCTGTGTTCTCTCCTCTGGGGAATGGGAAAAAAGTCTTAGCCTGAGGAAGTTCAAACCCAGAGCGGCTTCTCTCAGAAGAAAGCTGTGTCTGTGCAACGCTGCTGTGCTTGGGAGCACTCCTTAGTCCTTCTGATGGAGGTGTGTCAGCTTACAAAAAGGTAATTGGTATTTCTTTGGGGCAAAGGGAAGGTACACAACCCTAGAGCACAGTGTACGTTTCTTCTGTTGCCTGGGTAAGAGCTCTGACTGCAGGTCTGGCATTTCAGAGGGCACCTGGCCCCACTGTCAAAGAAAAGCTCATCCTTTCTTCCCTCCCTTTTCAATACTGGAAATGCAGGAGAAGACTCTCAGCCTGTGCATCTCAAATTGAGAAATGTACTTCTCTGTAGGTCTGGCTCGGGTGCTAGCATCCTTCAGAGAGACCTGGATGTGCCTGTGGCTGAGGCAGCTTTTCATGCACTGTGCTGCCATCTGTACTCCTGTGTACTATGTCATCTTGCACTGGGAAGCTTCAGTGTCGCACTCAGTGCCTGGGGTCTCACATCACAAGGCTGGTGCCTGGAACCCAAGAACTGGAAAGCTCAAATCAATAACAGTTGTGGTCTCTCTTGGATGAGGCTTAAGACCTCATCAGTGGGGCTGTCACCCAAAGCATCTACAAACCAAAGCCTGGCACCTCTGGTGGCTGGTTACAAGCACAGGGCTAGACCACTGCCCTGGAGCAACTCTTTACGTTAGTGGTGACCTCCTTCTGCCTAGTTTTGTCCACAGTTTTCTCTGTATTTTCTTGTGACCAGGGCATTGCTCATTCCATAATGAGGATACAATCACAGCAATTAACAGCTGCTGTGTTTTCTGTTAGATCTGGTTGCATTTCTGTAACCTTGTCCTCAAAGGGACTCTAATGCATACACATATTCACAACTGTATCTGGAGCGTACTGCACCTAAATATGTGAACATACCTCCTAGATTGCAGTCTGCAAAAAAGAAGTCCAGAGATCAACTTCAAACTGTAAATGCTAAAAGATTTTAACTTATTCAGAATTCCTTAAGACAAAATTGCTCTTTCTATGGTTTCAATCTAATTGCTTCATCAAGAAATAACATAGCCAGCTACTTTAGTGTTTAGTTGTGCTTGTTATGCCCAGGCCTTTATCTGGGTGGCAGAGAAGACCAGCACTGCCCTAGGAAGAGTCCGTTCCTGGGGAAGATGCTGCCTTTCATTGCTTCCCAGTGCATGCGAAGGAGCACATATGTGAGCTGCTGTCTTCAGATGATTTACTCTATTCTCCTTCTGTAGTTTGTCAGCCCATCTGGCCAGTGAGGCAGGGGGGCCATAAACCATCTCTTTGTGACCTCTCTCCTTAGGAGAAGGTAGCCTCTGTACTCCCTGCCTCAGGGACCACATTTCATGCATGCCTGCCAGCGGCCTGTGGCCACCTGCATGGTTGCTGAGTGTAGTTCTGTTACTCATATATTGTGAATTTTGCATTTTGCAGCCTTTTGCAAAGACGGGTGTAGGAATGGAGGAGCCTGTATTGCTTCCAATGTGTGTGCCTGTCCACAAGGCTTCACTGGACCCAGCTGTGAAACTGGTAAGATTATAATTGAATTTATGATGAAGGTAATCCAAGGAAGATGTTTGAGGTAAACCAAGAATAAAGGATTATTTAAATTTGGGCCTGGTAGGAGGAAACTGCTACTAAAAAGTTACTCACTTTTCTTGTATGCCTCCCAAGAGACGATATTGCAGCAATTCTAATTAGAAGCACATGGACTGCAAAAATGAGAACATGAATTAAGACATCTTGGATTTTGATGTTTCATAATTAATAAGTTTGTTATCAACTTGCTTCTCACCTCAAATGGCCTTTGATATCTCCTATAAATGTCGGATAATGTGACATCTAGAAATAAATAAATTCAATTGATTACTTCTGTGTTGTAAATGCATGACTGGCTCAGTATCCCATTTTCCCTTGCAACCTTATTTGAAGACTTCTGATTTTTAAAGTGTTAAGGCAGGTTTCAGTGTTCCTACTGTTTTTACTTCTTTGTGCAGGCATTCTTTTCTTGCTACCCCTGAGGATGGCAGTAGCACAAAGCCTTTTTTTAGAACTTTATTTTTTAGTCCTGGGTTTAGTCGAATTTTATTGCCCAGACAGGCGTGTAGAATGTTAATATGTAGCATCTCAAGTGCCAGCAAATAATTTCTCAAAGTTCAAATGAATAGTTTCAGCACCTTTATTTATCACTGCAGAATTTTTAAATGCATTCTAACCATACATGCCTGCAGGAGCTAAAGGGAGAAAGCTTGCTTAGATTAATTGGCTTCAGTATGCTTAATAAAAGGGCAGTCTGCCACCTATGATTGACTATTGTTGCTGTTCTATATTGCCTTCAATAAATCTTCCAAACTGAGGAAAGGAGGTCATTTGAGCAAACATTGCTTTTGTCTGACTTGTAAACATGTCCAGTTTAATGAAAAACACAGACTCATCTGAATTCTATATTATCTGGTCCATTTGAGAGGTGAGAAATGTGACTGTTTTCATTCTTCTGTATTTGAGCGGATATTACCACAGTGCAGAAGAGGCATGCTCTGTGGAAAGCAGTAGCCTGATTGTTCATCTGTTTCAAGAAAAATGTCAAAAGAGCAAGTTTTCAAGTATACCTCACTGTTTCACAGACTGCAAATAATGTGGTATAGTATACCAACATCTCTAACAGTGTTGTGTTTTTGCTTGGAACAAATTTTGTGCTAAGATAATGCTCAAATATTAAAACAGTTACTTAGTTATAATAATATTTGTTTTATATGCTCCTTGCAGCATTCTGCTGTTATCAACTAAATATGACATCTATAGTTTTAAGGCCCGCATTTATATTTTCCAGCTTTATACCCCTATCTGAAGCGTGTAGACTAGAAGCATATTTGCTTTAGTCTCCTTGTATAGTCAGTATTAATAGCCACTATCAAAGCACAATCTTATTGGCTTTTCTGAATTGCCCCTGGAAGTCCTATCTGTGCTTCTGTCCCTTCTTTACGAGGATCTGTCCCATCTTTAGAGGACACTGTTCCCAATTCAGAAAGCTCAGGCACCTTAAATTAACCTAAGTTAAGTTAGCTTAAGTGCATTCAGCCTCAAATATCGTTTGACAGCAGACAGACTGCTGACCTAACTGCCCATCCTTCCTGCCCTTCAGGAAACATATAGGTGGGCAGGCAGAGCGCTGGACCAGATCTAAATGCCTTTCTGAAAATGTTACTATCTCAAAGGTTAGTATGGTAGTTTTCACCTGCTATCATCTGAGAGCTAATGATAACATTGGTATGGCTTGGAGCCAGTTTGCCAGCCCCCAATCAGTTTCGTAGGTCAGCTGTGAAGGAGAAGTCCCTGTGTCATGGTGGACCTCCCCTGGATATTGTATTTTTTCTTACTGTTGAATTAAGTAATTCTAGGGATCATCCAGAGTGGTACAGCTCTTGTCACCTCATTTGGGTATTAATGTGCAAGAGCAGGATTGTAATCTACTTGCAGGTGGCTTTGAAACATGCAGTCTGAAATACCATCAGAGTGGCAAATGGAAGAGCTATCCTGTTGATAAAGAGCAAAAGCTGGTTTGTTCTGAGACTGCATTGTCAGAAACATGACGCCTTATACAGCCATAAAAGAAAAACTGAGCTGCAGACAGTATGTATTCACTCCCAGTGAATGCAGCGGTGTTTCCTGAGGGTACTTCTTGTTAGGCTTGAAGTAATCTAAGACATTCATACTACAAATAATTTATGCTGGAAGCTTCCCTTTTTGAACAGTCACTTTATCTACAAAGGTGATGTAATCTTTTCTAGGCAGACATCTTTAGTTGTGATCAGACAAGGCAGGAGGAGGACTGATGTAAAGATGCCCAATCTATTTTTACATCATGTTACTTATTTCTGCTTATGGTACCTATATTTTAAAAACTGCTTAATGAAGAATATTGGCATTTTTAACTTAAAATAAAACAGTTATACAGAAATTATCACCAGCTGCTGAATCTATGAATTAATTAACAGGAGACTGAATTCACATCCTACCAGTAACCCAGAAAGTACAGTCACCAGGTCTTGCTATTTCCTTCTGTAAAAGGAGGTTTAATAGGTCTTTTTAAATAATTTCTAAGAATCATAGAAAGAATGAGGTTGGAAGGGATATCTGGAGTTCATCTTGCCTAATCCTCTTGCACAGAGCAGGGTCAAATGGAGATGGTTTCTCAGGAGTGCACCCAGTTGGATTTGGAGCTCCACAAGCTCTCTGGGCAACCAATTCTAGTGTTCAATTACCTTCATAGTGAAAAAAACCCTACTCTTTGTTATGTTCAAATGCAATTTCTTATCCCCCTAGTCCCTTTCCTGGCATGACTGAGAAATGTCTGGTTTCCCCAACACTGTCAGGTATTTATACCCGGTGGTAAGATCCCCCTCGCCTTTTTCATTTCCAAGCTGAACATCTCAGCTCAATCAGCCTCTCCATATATGACAGATGCTCTGGTCCTTTAATCATGTTCAGAACACTGCAATGGATTTGCTCATGTCTCACTTCTACTGGGTTCCCCAGCATTGGACTCAGCATCTGATCTCAACAGCATGGAATAAAGGGGAACGATCACCTCGCTTAACCTGCTGTCAATGCTCTTCCTAACGCAGCCCAGGAGGCTGTTGGCCGCCTTTGCTATAAGGGCACATTGTTGGCTCATGTTCAGCTTGGTGTCCACCAGGACCTCCAGATCCTTTTCTGCAAAGCTACTTTCCCACTGGCCAATCCCCGACGTCTACTCACATCCCCAACCTCCTCCCATTCATCAACTTAGTCATCTTATTTTAGAAGGCTATCAGGTTGGTCAGGTGTGATTTCCTCTCCTTAAATCAATGCTGGATATTCCCAGTCATCTCCAAAGGATGTGGGTTGAGGCATTGATAATTTTGGAGATGCATTCATTGACTTATGGAGGTGGGGTTAAAAGATTTTCAAGTTTTAAAAGGCATAGTAGTAGTTAACCCAGTAGAGCAGTCTTCTGAAGTATAGAGAGCTGAGATTACCAAGGGAATCTAAAAATATTTGTGCCTATTAAACTTCTGTAAAGTAATGAATTCTTCAATGGACATTTTAAAATGCTGTCTTAAATTCTATTTCAAACATGTTTTATTTTAGAATCGAGCACAGGATGACTTTGTTAGATTTGCTTGATATCACTGTAACTCCTCTTTAATTTGATGACAGAACTTTAAGAGTGAATTTGTTCTGTTATAAAGGCATATATACATGTATACAAGATTACTGCATTTTTGCCGCTTGTCAGCTTCTTTTTTGAGTTCCCACACTCGTTCTGTGCTTTGAGTATTCCCCTGGACCACTTAATTATGCATGAGATCAAATAGCAGAGTTGAGGTACTAGTAGTGTTTTGATGTAGTTTTTTTTAATGGGCTGGCTGGAAGGAGATGGCTTTTTCATGGATGACTGGCTAAAACTAGCATTTCCTGATAATAAACTTTCCTTGGATATCATGGGAATCATGTCCACCTGTTATTGAACAATCCATGGCAAACTGCTGAAAATAAATTGGCACACAAAGCTGTTACCTTTGAAAGGAATTATTGAGAAAGAGTCTAACTTACAGATTCTACATTTATTTAGCCATACATTATTGCTAACTGTTGGCTTAATTAAGTATGTATCTGAATTTATGAAAAAAATGGTGAACATTACGTATGTCAGATCACCCACTCTTATTGATCTCCTATCAGAAATACCAAATCCAAGGAAAGTACATTATTTGACTCTTCTCTGTATTTTTTCTCTTTTTTTTTTTTTTTTTTTCCAAGTATGGAAATCTCAAACAAAAATAGTTTTAAGTGATGTGAGTACTTGATGGAGAAGGAAAAACAATTAATGTTGCAAAAACAAATTTTTTTGCAACTTTTTGCCTAACATTTATAGTTCAAAATACTGAAATGCAACTTGGAGAAGTGATTTGGGTACAGTGATTGGGAATTGGTATAGAGCAGATCTCTTTAGAGTTTTGTGCCACTTTCTATATAAGCTAAATATTAACATGCACAACTATTGCTCTTTTCAGCAAATCCAAATTAATTTGTTCAAGTGCACTGGCCATAATAATAGCAGGCTTCAGAGTATTGAAGACTATTATTATTCCTGTTCCAGGGAAAGCTTGTAAAAATCTTTTAATTCCAATATCCCAGTTATTAGGGTAATAATTTTACCGGTATTGGAATAGACAGCTTTGTCAAAGTAACTGGAAAGTTTGTTAACTTTGCTGATTTGGCAAAAATTAAGTATTTTTGTGCTTTCAGCATCTTGAGAGAGCTGCTTGCATTTAAGCCCTAGATCCCTGGTGTTCAGTTAAAACAACCACAATCAGCTTGTGGCCAGGTGGGCTCTGAAGCTAAAGTTGTGTCACAAATGACATTTGAAGTCCATAGAGCATTGAACCAATCCTTAAAGAACTGGAATTACTTTTGGCAGAACTCTTAAAAAAATCTTGGCCCCAGTCTCATGAAAACTCTCTGTAAGCTGTGAAAATGTCAGATTCAAAACTTTCCGCAGAACTCAGGAATCTGCCCCTTGCTCAGTTTTATTTTTACAATGAAAGTTTAAATTGCAGATAATCAGACTGGGATTTACAGCAATAGTACAAAAAGGCTCAAATTTGTGGTACAAGTATGCAAGGTCCTGCACAAATCTAGAGTAATTAGCAGTGCCCTTTGACAGTTCACAGTCTAACCACAGAGAGCTTGTTGCATGCTGGGATAAATGACTATACCATACAAACTCCTAGAGCAGAAAACAATAGACAATAATTTAATTCTCCAAAATTCTTAAGGTGTTGTTGAGCTTTTTAATGAAGGAGGAAACAAAAGAAAGGAGCAAAAGGAAAGTGGTGGTGCAAACATGAAGGCAGCACAGGCACAGACCATCCAGAGCAATAGCTGTAGGAAGAAGGGATGCCTCCGGTAATTTACTAGTTTTCATAACCCATCTGACTTACTTAAATCCTGGTGTCCTGAGAATTCAGGCTCCCATTTTTTGTGAGTCTCCCAAGTTTCATAGAATCATAGAATGGTTAGAGTTGGAAGGGACCTTAAAGATCATCAAGTTTCAGCCCCCCTGCCGTGGGCAGGGACACCTCCTTATTAGACCAGGTTGCTCAAAGCCCCAGCCTCAGCATCATCTAGAACACTTCCAGGGATGGGGTATCCACAGCTTCTCTGGGCAGCCTGTTCCAGTGCCTCACCACCCTCACAGGAAAGAATTTCTTCCTCATATCTAATCTAAATCTCCCCTCTTTCAAGTTGAAGCCACTACCCCTTGTCCTATCACTACATGGCTTTGTATAAAGTCCCTCCCCATGTCTCATGTTCTGGAAGGGGCTCTAAGGTCTCCCCGGAGCCTTCTCTTTTGAGGCTGTACAACCCCAACTTTCTCAACATGTCCTCATAGGATAGGTGTTCCAGCCCCCTGAACATCTTTGTGTCACTGAGACTTAGAGGATACTTTCAGTGGGAAATGTTTCAATTACATTAAATAGCTGACTTGAATTCACAGAAATAAGAAATTGTTGAGTTAGTCTATAGAGCCTGCATAAAATTTTAAGAAACAAATTGTACTTGAGCATGATTTGCAGTGTAAAATATTTTAATAGATCCCAGTGTGCAGTGAATTGGGGAATTTAACATATTCTGAAAGGCAGACCTTTTGGAGTCACTCAAGTCTGGCATTTCAACTTCAGTTATTTTTAAAGTTCGTAGGCTAATCAAAACTTTTCCCTTGGTGCAAGGAAAATACAAATAACCCAAAGAAGCCAAATTGTGGCTTGCAAGCAGTTGAGATCCAGCCTACATGATGGGCTGTATGTGGCTCTAGCCCTTCATGCTACGGTGTCAGGTCCCTGTATAACACAGAGCTCCAGCTGTGGGAGGCAGTGAACAAGGAGGGGTGCCAGACCTGACGTGCCCATCTTGTCGCTGAGCTTATCTTCATGCACACCCTAATGCTAGGGTGTCATTACCTGCCTAACACTAGGCATTTGGCCTCCTTGAGTCCTTCTTAATGCTCCCCATTTCCTTGGCAAGACTCCTGGCTTCTTGCCCTGTAGAAATTTTGGTGGGTGGCACATTGGGTTGGGAAGTTTGGTCTTTCCAGACATAGTTTGAATATAGAGATGCAGAGTTCTTGATATGCGGTGTAAACTGCTTTAACTTAAACTTGCAACAGTAAATATCTAACTGTACCTTCTGTTCTTGGGAGCTGAATCTCTGAAATGAAAGCACTTCTGAATTACTGCATGCACCTGCGTTTAATTAATATTTTCTGTGCTTTCCATTTCAGCAGAAAGAGACAGGACCCAGATGCTAAAAATACCATAATGATTTTGCTGAGGATGCTGAAACATCTTGCTTTATAACTTGCATATTTGCTATATAAAGTCACTACCCATTTTGCATGTGCTGGGTAATGAGTAGTCTGAGATATGGTCTTGGTCTTCTCAAAGATGGTTGTTTTGCGTATCAGTTATCAATTTCAGAGGAGAGAGCAGTGTTGTTTTAGCTAGCCTTGGTTTACTGAGGAAAGGCACATAACTAGTGTGTTTAGTGATGTCACATCTTACTGAATATTATTTCATTTGTAAATGCTGTCTTACTGTAGGGAAAGCAGATAGTAGAATTGTGGGCAAAATTATGGGAAGCAGCCTTTAACATCAGCTTCTATGTCTTCTTTAGATGCAGCAGGTAATTCTTAAATAAACTAGTACATCACTGTGATAGTTTTTAAGTACATTGATACAAAACCCTAGTATCTGATTGTCATTTGGTTGACAAAATTTCTGCTTTTCTTGTGGTTGCAAAATTTTTTAATGTTTTCAAAATATGAAGTGACTTTCGAGATTTGAAGAAACAGTAGCAGGGAGTAGGCTAAACTCAACATTTGCATAGTCGACAGCAATTTTCCTGTTGCCCAGGGTGAAAGCTATTAAATTTTACTTCTTGAGCTACCCTAGGCAAATAGCACATAAGAGCAGTGACTCAAATATTGAACTGCGCCCCAGTGAACCATCTAATCCAGTATCTTGGTGGTGTCCCCAATTCCTTTCAGGACTTGGAAAATGTATCCGTTCTTCTTTTCCTTTTGCCTGGCCTCAATTTCAAATAAATAGTTTTGGAGAACAGTAATTTAGGAGTTTGGACCTCCACACTGCTTACAGGCTTCTGCATTCTTTTGTTTAGTTAATATAGTTCTATGCTGTACTGTTTAGGACACAATATATTGTACCTACTTCTGACTGGTGAGTAATAGGGGAAAATATCCTCAGTAATAGAGGGTGCCTGTTCCAAACAGACAGGCCTAATTTGTATTGACAAATCTGAAATTCCTGGAAGGCTTTTGAAAAATCTTGTTTGGCTGCTCTGGAGCGGAGAGTGCAAAGTAACTTTTGCTTCCTATATTTTTGTTCCTTTGCTCCTGGGATATACTTTGTATAACAACCTGAGGCTAGGAGCCATCACCTTCCCAACTTCTGTTCTGATCAGGAGCTTTGTTCATACGATACGTCTGGCAAAATGGAGGAGGCAAAGAAAGCAAGCAAATTACAGCCTTGATATTTGTGCATTTTCAGCTTCCAAAGACTGATTGGGGTGGTGGTGGTGTGTGTGTACTTGCTTTTTCTGTACCTTACAGCTTGAATCTGTATGGGTATTGTTGGAACGCTGGTACTGAAAGTCTCGAAGAGTTCTGCTGACAAAATGCTATATTTTCCTTAGTTGTGTCCTTCTGTAGTCAGCCAAAGGTATTTTACTAAAAATACAGAGTGTTACCTTTTTGAACTGTCTACCAGTAATTCAGAATTAATGACTACTTTGTCCCTTTATTATTTTTTTAATTTGTTCTGTTTTCTAGGCAAACCTGATAAAAATAACTGTTTTCCTAACTGATCTCCCTCTTACTCTTTCATCTCCCCAAACCTGGGCCTTGTATTCAGCTGGTATAAATTGATACAGTTCTCTTGGCATACAGGGCTATGTGCCTTTAATTACCTGCCTTTGCATATGGAGCAGGTTCTCTTGTTTCTACTTGTACTACTGTAAAAATGACTCTTTGTCACTGATGGTCAAGACCATGTTGGTATCTCTGACCAACCCTAAGAAAACGAAGGACCACAAAGCATGGTTTTTTAATGCTTATTCTTTAAGATATTCTACAAAATATTTCTGAAGTCAGGCCCTGAGTGAGCAGGAATCCTATTAAGTTAGAGTCTATCTGAAGGAGCTATAACATGCAATGTGTTTGTAGCTTTTTTCATCTGCCTCCTCCACAACTAATTAATATTCTAGGTGAATAACTGCCTGGTCCAACATGTGAAAATAAAACAAGTTGCTACTATTGCTTGTACCTTTAGAAGTAATAGATGTACCATGGTTTGAAAGAAGTCAAGATAGGGTTTATTTCAGAGGAGGCTTTACCCCCCTTAAGGATCTCAAATATGATGAATGTTTCTGAGCTATTTAAATGAGTTTATGAAATATATGTTGACTTTGGTAAGTCTAAAGTCACTGCATTTGATATATTACATCTTAAGGAATGCTAAGCACTAAAGAGATAAATACTACAATATCCAATTTTTTAATTGGACTTCAGTTGCTCTTATGAACATAGGCAGACAGAGAAGAGCAAACACTGGCAGAAACTAAGTAGAAGCAAAGGTTTTCAATCTCTCCCGACTGTGCCTCTCTCTTAACTGGCACATTCTTTAAAGCTGCAATCCCGCAGAGGCAGGGAGGAGTATGTGGAATGCGTGATGCCTTAGCGGCTTTGCTCCCAGGGATGGTAGGTGGCAAAGGCCATGTCCCTCACTCCCTCTAACACAAATATACCCAAATAAAGAGGTGAATGCTGAAAATTCATCCAGACATGAGATGAAAACTCATGAACTCATGAACATTCTGTGGGAAAAGCAACCCAGGTTTGTTGGGGATCTTAATCAGTTGTGAGAGTGGTAAACTATGAACCCTATAGAGAGTCTGAGCAATAATCTGATAGGAATTCAGTTACGAATGCAGGTTGTCCAGGCTGCTGTAATGTCTCTGCCCCCTTTGACTTGTCTGACTTTGACTCCACTGCTTTGTGGCTACAGTTTCTTTTCCTCCCCCAGCCCAGAAGAATTTGGAAAATCCTTTCAGAAAGAAGAACGAGAAACTGTATCACAGTTTCTGCTGAAAGTCTTCTCCAAGATCCTCTGCATGAGTCTTCTATTTTTCCCCTCAGGAAAAAAATTAAGGGATTTGAAGGATTTTAGTCATAAATAAGCTTATGAATCTTGGACATGTGATGCTTCTAGTTTAAGAGTACCTTTCCATTCAGAAAGGACTGTTGCTGTAAAGGGAAATAATGCTGCATATTCCACAATACCAATAAATATCTAGCAGAGAATTAGTAAGTATTGGTTAAATTGTTATAATAATTAAAAATTCCATCAGACGAGCTAACTATGTGTCAGTAAAAGCAAAGTCCTCATATTTGCTATTGCAAGGAAGTTTAAAACAGAAAAACAATATGATTGGCAGTCTCAGAAACTGTAGTAGAGAGGTATTCAGCTAACCCCTGGAGAACAATCCTTTCCTTCAAGGAATGCTCTATTTAAATGATGCTCCAAGTACTAATTCAGGCTACAAAAAAACCTAGACATATGCAGCCAGCAGATGGGTTGCAAGCATGGCATATATGATATAGACAGGCTGTTGGTAAGTAGCATTCTAAAAATCATTGTGCTGTTGTACAAAATAGCTTACTACCCCTCTCTTTCCTAAAATATTTCCTCTGAATGTACACAATAACATGAAGTTAATGACATGTGCTTGTGCTATATTCCACCACTCTTTCAAATATGCATAAAAATTAAACATCCTTAGAATGCAACAGAACTGTACAGGAGAATATTATATTTCTACAAAAGTCACCACTTGTTGTCTACATTGTGAGATCTGTTTGAAAAAAAAATTATATATGCAAGACTTAAATTGCTATCAACCTTGTGTCCTTGTGACTTCTATGATTTGTCTGTGCTACCAAATAAAGCATTCAGGGGAGTAAAGGCAAGGGGTGCAGCTTTCATCTCTACAACTTAATGCTCTTTCTCCTCTCCCAAAACATGTTGGTCTCTTCTGTAGTTCCTGTTCCCCAGGGTGTTACTTGTTCCCCAAACCATGCCTTGGCATCATCATGTGGTACTTACCAAATCAGCGCTATTACTTGAAATTCTTCACCCAGACTTGTTTATGTAGGAAAAAAAGCTGGTAGAAGCATTTTCTCCCCATTTTACAGATGTGGAAATCAAGGCACATGGGGAAACCTGAGTAGGTGACAAGGTTTGCATAAGAAGGCAAATGTCCAGATAAGATAAAGACCATCTCATTTCTGCACCCTTTTCTCCTCTGTTGAGCTACATCAGTATCTGAGAGAAGTCATGGTGGAGTTTATATCTTTCTTTTTTTCTAAGTGGGAAGTGTAAGCAATTCATAAAACCTAAGAAAATATTTTTTCTTTGACTCTCAAAAAGGACGTATTCTAAAGTCGCTAGCTCATTAAATTGCAGAAAAAGATTTAGAAGTTGTCTATGAGAGTAAACAAATGAGAACTGCAGCAAGCCACGAGGAAAGCCAGGGTTCTGCAGATGAGATGCTTTTTGCTTGGCTGCTGTGTCTGGAAGGGAGGTCACCCTAATCCTTGTTATCACCTGAATGTTTCTCAGATATGAAAAATAAGCTTAAAAATGAGCAGTGAGACAGGGGCTGGTGACTTTAGAAGCTTGGGAAGTTTTACTGTGCTTTACTTTTTTACTTATATTTATTCACAAAGTAAATCTTTGACAGAAATTAAGCAAAAAAATCCCATATTGAGCTTGGCGAGTATTCTGGATTTAGGCATGAACCCTATTTACCTCACCCTTTCTGTTTTGTAGCTTAAGGTGCTTTGCTGCTTCATCCTTCTGTGTCTTTTCCCCCTTCATTTTCCTTGCCTGTCAGAGTTTCTTGGGCCTGTATTGTTTCTTTCCTCTCTCAGAGTCTCTGTCAGTTCTAAATAACAAAAGATTCCTTTCTCTGCTTAAGAGCCAAATGCTAGTACTTATCTTTTTCTCTATATTTTCTTTAGCTTGTTGCAATACTACAATTCTATATGAGGTAGCTTAAAAACAAAACAGAACAAAAAAACAACACCAAAACCAAATAAAACCTGGGAGAGGACAGTGCTACAAAAGAGCTTTCAGGAGATAAGATTTTTTTTATTTGTTAAAAACATCCACTACTTAGCTATTATTTGCTACAGGAAGAAACCTCCTTTACTAAACATAGAAACTAAAATTTCAATTAGGTTCTTAAAATACATTGGGCTATGAATAGCATGTGAATAGTGCAGCTGGGCAGCGTTACAATAGAATTTCCTTCTGTTATATAAAGCAAGATAGTGCTGACCTTCATCACTCACCGTAAATTCTCTCTTTTATGAATTACGAGCCATTCAACTATTAGTGGAATTAAAATCTGTAACACTGCCAATCATTGCCCCGTATCCCTATGGAGCCCTCTGTCTTGCTGTCAACGTGAGGGAGTCTTCAGTCCCTGCAGATATATGCCAATGATATGTTTGTAGGCCAAGCAAAGGAATAGTGTGGGGTTTTTTTTCCTTTTCTATGCTTCAGCAATTTTGTACTATCTCTTCACTATTTTACACTTCAGGAGCAGCAGTGTAACTTAATGATGTACAGAGAGTCATGGGAGCAAGTCACTGGTAAGAAAATGTGGGTAAGAATGTTTTGAGCTTAAGCACACATATAATGTGCTCAATACCCTGACCACAGCAGAAGACCAAGTTCAAATCAGAGAGTCAAATCAATTCTTAGCTGAAACTTTGTTTGAGTTGCTTTGTGGGTCCTTTTGTTTGTTTTCCTTAAATGGCCTCTGAACTAAATACTTGGAAATTTACTGTAATTTTTATCAGCGCTGATCTGAAGCAGCTTTTTACAAAGCTGAACCCAAACTAAGGTGAGAACGGTGCTGGTTGCATCCTTGGTTCATTTATGTACAAGTCATAGCTCATGGTTACAAGGGACTTGACTCCTCACTTGAGGCAACTCAAGATCTTTGGTCAGTACAGCTGACACATTCAGTGACAGTGCCACTGTGTTAGTCCTATTGCTAGCATGCAAATGGAGCTAGGTAGCTTTCCAACACTGGTAGGTATCTAAAATGCCTTTGTCAGTGTATTTCAAGATATACAAGTGATGTTTCTTGAAGAAAATAATTTTTCTTTTTCAAGATAGGACTAATAAGGAAGCAGAAGCATGTGTTACAGTCAAGCTGTACTGAGGTGCTGTACTGGGAATGATGGACAAAGTGAAAGCAAAACTACATCTTTGTCAAAAATTAGAAAGAGAGGAGAGGCCCAGGACCTCTCAATTAGTCTTTCAAATGGGGATTGGCACAATTGGTTTCACAGAATCTTGTTGAAAAATACATTCTTTTTTTTTTTAAACACTATTCGAATACACCTAGTTCATCATGGCTAATTAGGTGTTCTGAATTATTATCTTCAATTGTTACAAATGTCACCTCCTTTGATGATGCGGGGTGTGTAATGAGAGTCTGTCATAGTTTCGGTTGTCGGTGGGGTCTGTGATTGATCAATTTTTGACAACAAAGAATTGTTAACAGAGCTGCATGGTGAAGCAGTCAGTGGAAAATTCCCTTTCATAACATTGCTATCTAATTTTGGAGTGCCGCCACTACCACACATGAAATAACAACACGATTGAATTTCTTTTTGCTGGCATTTAGCAGGACCTATGGGGGTGTGCAGAAATCAATGGGGGATCAGGAGTCTGGAAAATTACATACTTGAAGAATTAATGAACTATAATTCCGTATTACATCCTCAATCACATTTTGCTTCCTTTTCATTAATGGAACTAAATTAGTTTTCCATGGACAGACTCCTTTAAAAAATGTAATCATGCTCTTGCTAGGATTTAAAAAAAAGAAAGACCTGTTGTAACAATAGTTATTTTTTGTGTAACATGACAGTTAGAAATTTTTAGTGAAGAACATATCTGCAGCAGTGACTCAACCTGTTGAAGCAATTTTTAATGTGACATTTATAGCCCCAGCTCTAGTTTCCTAGAGCCAGATTAGGGTTTTGAGGTGACTCATGTAGAATTTCTGGCAGATCTGGGAGGTGTAGAGATAGAAGCAGCAACTCCAAAGGCATACAAAATGCATTTTTTCCAATACAGGCCTAATTCATTATCCAAGGGAGCAGGGAGAGGAAAGGCCATGGTCTTCACTCATCTCTGAGGGCTGCATCTGAGATAACTGATGTTTTTGAAGCTATATTGAGAAAGTCCTTTTACTCACAGAATTATGTTGTGCTAGGATAAAACAATAAGTGATTCTTCTCTTTGCTGTGCCACCACAGGCCAGCATGATTTAAACTTGTAACTGAATGAAATGTTGGGTGGCAAATGCAGTTAAACTTGGGAATATTCTGTGGTTTAATGAAATCCTGGATATGAGAACCCATACAGTGAAAATTATGTCCTAGTACTCACGACATGATATCCTATATTTAAGGAGTTACTGACTGCTGAGCAAATCATAGGGAGATTGTAAACAAAATCAGGCTCTAGGACTTCTGTTATCCAAGGAGGAAAGTTCCTTTGGGAATCAGCAGCAGCATTAGAGGAAAGGAGTTGATCAGACTTTACAAAATAGATTTAAAAAGCCTTCTAAACAATTCTGGCCTTCTGGCATAATTTATAACTTCTTGGATTATTTCAGCAGTCTCAGCTTCTGTGTTCTTGGTTTTTTTATTCCTTCATAAGATATTTATATGCATGTAATATATGGGAATGTAGAGGGATGGAAATCCCAAAAGATGATACTTTGTTTTAACAACAACAGTGTATTGAAGCACCTTCAGGCTCTTATTTTTCTCCACTGGTACCTGGTTTTTGCATAAGATCTGAAACCAAACATCTGATTGAACAGCAAGGTCTTCTCAAGTGTCATCATAGTAGCAATCTGCTGTCACATGAAAACCAACACAAATGCTTTTATCTTCTTAAATAAGAGAGATGGGACTCTAGAACTTGCAGTAGAGCTAATGAACTCTTTTCAAAGCTACTCCAAAAAATTGAGTTTTGGCAGCAGATACATTATACCATACAGTGAACTTTCATTTTGTCTGACTGAAAAAGGCCTTTTCCTCCTTGCCTACATATTTACAAAAGTCAGATAACCAAGACATCATCTTAATTCTACTGGGCATTCTGTTATCTAAGCATAAGTCTGAATAGTTGGGACACAGACTTTTAAATCCAAGTCAGACATAACATCCTTGAAAATGTATTGACGTAGGCAAAGACGTATCAGTCTAACCCTTCCAAACTCTTCTTTCAGTCTTTGCTCTTTAGTTATACTCTATATGGGGCTGGGATGTGGGTAGCTCTGGCAGTTAACACGAGGCTGGGAAAGCCGTTGCCTTTGAAATGAGATCTCAAATTTAGCCTAAGTCAGTCGTGAGTGAACATTATGGAAGTTGCTAGCTGCTCATTAATCTTTATAAATATACCCAGTGATAATAACCCAATTTGCAATGGGACAGATTATTGTAATTGGGATTCTCTATTAATTGGCAGTCTTAGATGAGTCCCGTGTATTATACTGTTCCAGAAACACTTCCAGGATGGAGATAACTATATTATAAGTATACACAGCTACCAGTCTGTGGTGTTGCCTTCTTGACTGGAGAGGGCTGCTGGGGCTTTGGTTTGTATTGACCTGGATACAGCAGTTATGAAAGAAAGGCTTTTTAGGACTAAGTTGTGCTCTGCCTCTGTAACTTTGTGCTTGATGGTGGCTTTTCTGAGAGGAGGATTTGATGATTAGTATTTCAGTCCTGAAGTGAGTAAAATAAAATGGTATAAACCCCCCTCTTCTTCCCCCACACCATGGTTCTTTGTTGAGTGCAGCTTGACCGCATTAGAGAGCTTGGTCCTATTGCTGGATGAAAGAGCACTGCTATCTTTCAAATTGGCAATTTTATACACTTTCAATCTTCAAAAGCTCTTATTATACAGAAATTCTCTAATAATATTCATCAGACAGCTAGCTTTCCTTTTTTCTTACTGTACCAGTGGATAATTTGCTAATGATCTTATTTCACTCTTCAGGGAGTAGAGTTTTCTCAGTCTCCCAAAGAGCAAGGGGTATAACAGCTGAAGCTGTGGCCACAGTTCAGGAAATCTGTGATTCTGAGATATAAAGGTGATTTGGAAGAGCAAGGGTTTGGGGTTTTTTAAAATCAAGGGGAGCTAGGTGCATATAGCACTTACTTTGAAAAAGCCTGTGTGTCTCTGTCTACTTTATTAGACTGGGACTCCAGCAAGCAAAAAAAAAGATTAAAAATTAAGGGTTTGTTCCAGTTGAAAAATGGGTAGCAAAATACAGACATACCCAGGCTGACTGACTTAATTTTAAGAAAAATGCACAAAAAACCTGAATATGTGAAAACTGTTCCATATGCAATGTATGTAATAACCAGTTACACTTTGTGGCAATGAGAGATGACCCATATTGCCATGACTGTGTCTATGAGTTACATAGGGTAGAGAGAGTCTCAGTCTCCCTGGTGGCTTGTGGGGCTCGTGATTCTCACAGGTCTGCGTGTTCTCCAGCCACATTGTTTCAAGAGTCTAATTTTCATAGAATCATAGAACCATAGAATGGTTACAGTTGGAAGGAACCTTAAAGATCATTGAGTTCCAACGCCCCTGCCATGGGCAGGGACACCTCCCACTAGACCAGGTTGCTCAAAGCCCCATCCAGCCTGGCCTTGAACACTTCCAGGGACGGGGCATCCACAACTTCTCTGGGCAACCTGTTCCAGTGCCTCACCACCCTCACAGGAAAGAATTTCTTCCTAATATTCAATCTAAATCTTCTTCCTTCTAGTTTAAAACCATTACCCCTTGTTCTACAACTATACTTCCTGACAGAGAGTCCCTCTCCTGCTCTCCTGACGGCTCCCTTCAGATACTGGAAGGCTGCTAGAAGGTCTCCCCAGAGCCTTCTCTTCTCCAGGCTGAACAGCCCAGCTCCCTCAGCCTGTCCTCATAGAAGAGGTGTTCCATCCCTCTAATCATCTTTGTGGCCCTCCACTAGACCCATTTTCTGCCATGCAAACGCTGTACAGCCAGAAGTATAGGCAGTGCTGAAGTACTACAGCAGAGCTATGTAGTTGCTCTCCAGCTTGGGGTGAAGGTTACTTCGAGTGATATTCTTGGAATTGCTTTCTGTTCTGAGCCTGGCCACTCGTATCAGTGGGATGGCAGATTCAGTATGTGCGATTGTGCTCTTTGTTTGAAAAGGAAAGAGAAAAAAAGAGAAAATGTCACCTCCATGATGATCACTGGGAGTTTTGCCATAAATTGGAGTGGGATCATTTGCTCTGGCCTATCACACATATGAGACTTCATTCATTTTCCTTCGTGATGGGGATGTTTCCCTTTTTTTTTTTTTTTTTTTTCCTTTTTGCTTTTTCTCCCCCAACTTTGCCACAGCTTCTTATAACAAGTTAAATAATGGGACTTGCATATTCAGAATAGGATGTCTCTTTCTTCTACTTGCTTAAAAATGTCATCACCAGCTATTGAAAAAATACATCTCTCCATTTCTTGTACTTAATAATTTTGTTTAATTTTTTTCAGAAGTGAAAATATAAAGCCTTTCAGTAACTCCCTTCTATAGAGTAATATTTCATTTTTCATGCCTTTCTAATATAGCATCAAACAAGACTTCATTAGTGCTGTTAATGTTCCATATAGCCCACTGATACACCATAGCCACTGGCCAAGCAAAACTTCAATCAGTTTTTCTTCTCTTGTCAGCTCTCACCTCTGACTGAGCAGCTGCAAGATGATTCATCAGAGAATGTTTCACCATAGGACGGAGAAAAATTATTTCTGGCTGCTTTTCCCATACTAATAAGATATTTTCAGTTGTAGATACTTCTGCAGCACCTCCTGAGCCATGCTATGCCCATTTGAAAATAGAAATCCTTTTATCCAAATGTCAAGAAAATTTTCCATGAAATCAGTGCTTTGGCTCTACAAAAAAAAAAAACTTCTGCTGCGTTTTCTGTTTACCAGGCTTGTGACAGTTATATTTTGTCCCATAACAGAGCAAGTTTCTACTAGAATTAATGATCCTCTTTACCTGGGAGATTTAGAACAAAATTCTGTGCATAAGGAACATCTATATTCTGAAACCCACTGGCACATGCCGTAAAATGTCGTTTGCTGAGAAAGTTACTGGTGAGGAGAATTGTTTTGGATTTCTTTTGTTTGCTGCAAAATCACCTAAGGAGTAATGGGCAATTCAGCATCGATGCGGCAATGGTTCCAATGCAATGGTTTCGGGCAAACAATCTGTCAAGAACAGTACATTACTTAAAGACCAGCAGTGTGCTTCCGTCCATGCTTGTTATGGGAGGGTTTCTTACACAACTCCACTCAACTTTGCGTGCAGCCATAACGAAACCAGAAGAATGTATTTCTTTGTTTATTGGCATCTGTAAAAGGATTTCTTCTCAAGTAATATTTCTTGTGATATAGGTTTGTCAGCTAGTTTGCAAATAAATACAGGAAAGCTGCTTTTGTTGTCAGTTCACCAATAGTGACGTGACATTCAAGGCTTGTTTTTCCTGAATAATCAGTAAGCGAGTTCATCAGAATGCATTCAGCCTGTGCCTGCAATACTGTGCTTATAATTATAAGGCTTACAGATTCACAAATAAATTGTCCTGAAGACAGGAACATAGGCTTTCTTGAATTCATATCTGTTACTTTGACCTAAATAACACTCTTTTCTCCACCTCATCACCAATAAATACACTTCATTTTCCCAAAGAAGAAATATATGCCATCCAGCATCTTAATGCATGTTATTGAGTTTGAAGATTCATACTGAGTCTGAATAACGCCTCTACTCTTTCAGCCTCTGAGGTTACACTCTTCATTGATTCTCTGGGGCGCATAGCTTTGGCCCACCCACCTTATGCTGACCAGTTGATGCCGAGCATTTAGCATGATAGCTCAGACGCTGTTCTGCCAGGTGAGCTGTCTCCCAGGCAGCATATTCCCCAATGGTAAGGGAACTTCCTAGATTGTAGTCCTTTCTTCTTTTCCTTTCTTTTTTCTTAAGTAATCTGTGGGTATGTGAGCGAATAGCAGTAGGTAAGGCACAGACTGCAAACCAACCTTTTTCCTCTACAGTAACATAATTTTCATTGATCTTCCTCTGATCTCTCAAACACCTCTGAGGTCCCACTGGCTCCTGGCTGCTCACAAGAAAAAGGGCAGAGTTTATACTGATTTAGAGAGAGAGACGCTGAACAGGAAGGTTGTAAAGGTTTGGCATTTCTCAGTCCTGCAGCAGGACTCCTTAGATGATTATCCCGGATTCATAGTGAAGTTGAAAATTCTGTATTTTAAACCAATAGAGACATATGACTTAATTTGTGGTACACAAAGCAGCAAAATATATGCTTGGTGCAATATTCCAGCAGGAGTACTGGTAATTTTCATCATCATAAATACTTGCAATGTACACCGAGCACATCTGGCTAGAGAGACTGTTGATAGAAAATCAGACTGAGACGTAATAATGAAAATTTCTAATAAAATTTCATCAAGTATCTGTAAAGCTTTTAAAAATCAATGTACTCGTGATAATGTTGTAAGGTTATTCCAAATAGCTGTTATTTGCATGTAAATAAAATACCCAGAGCACATTCCCCCTATGCCCTGGCACGTATAAGAAGAATGCAAATCAAAACCAAATGTGGATGACCCAGCGATACCTTATAGTTTATGCAGGTGTCCCTCACGTACTTAATTTCCTTACCTTCAAATGTGGAACAAAGAGGTTTTGATGGATAAGGAAGCTTTGGGTTTTTTTTTTTAAGTTTCTGTTTGAATAGATTTTGTAAGAGACTAGAGTGAGTATATCTTCATCTACGCACACATTAATATTCTCAGAAAGGGATTTGTTACTTTGTTGCAGCTCACAATGAATTTTCTTAGACAGTTCACGCTTTCTTGTATGCAAATGAGAGCTAACAGGGACTGTGGGCAGAGTTTTCACGTATTTTACATGTATCTCCGTGGTCATGTCACACCTCTCCTTCATATCCGCATCCTGGCGGATACTAGGTCAACCGCTGAGGTACTTTTAAGGGTTTGAGTCTTAATTTGCTGTTTTAGTTCTTAGTTTTAAAAGGTTGAATCTCTACTTTGCCCAGGATGGCCAGTACATTGAGGGTTTATACATTATTCAGACTCCTGGTGTGGGGATGTAGAGTGTTTTGTTTCTGAAGGCAGTTTGCATGTGTTATCTCTCTCTGTGCCAGTTTCATAAGCACCCCTCAGTCAGCTTGCTGCTCACGTAGGCATGCTACCTCTGGTGTAAAACACGGTGATAATGCAATGAATCTGATAAGGAAAGGGCATGTTTTTATCCCTGTTTGACTCCATGCTCCTGGTATTCCCTAGCTGTTAACACCACTGATTCTCTGGGACCTTTTCTTTAATACAACTTACTGTGTAACTGAAGGCACTAGAAATGAACATGTCACAAATTTCTCTACATCTCTGCTAAGTCCATGAGTTCAGGCATCTACAGGATGTGCTTTGGTGGATTTTGGATCTAGTGAGTGTGTCCAGAAATCCATTTTATGATCAGTTGTTACTCTAAAGCTTAGTCCGTGTAAGTTCATCTTTTAACAAACACACATCCCCAAGGAATTGTTGGGAGGAGAAGAATGTGTTGTGTTTCATCTTCAGGATCCAAGCATTTGTTTGGATCCCAGCTGTTCTCTTTGATGGTGAGAGAGGAGACTGCAGTCAGTTATGCCAAGAGTCAGAGGCGTCAGTGTAAGTCAGTGGGAAGTCCGCAAGATAGGAAGGTCCCAGTAACCTAAAATCAGTGTCACCAAGAGCATAAACAAGGATCAGAGTGAGTATTTAATATTTTCATATGCCGCTAGAAACAATCTTTGTTTACCAGGCAGCCTGCAGTACTCAAAGGGATCATATTTTATTATTTGAACCAGTATCCAACTCCCTTCTTCCTACTGTGAGCAATTTACACAAATGTCAGATTATCTGTCATGTGTTGTGACAAAATGAGTTGCTAATATGTAAACAGCAAATTTGGACTAGTAGGACCTCCACTGTTGACAGGGCCAACACTGTCAGCCAAGTCCTTTTATGGAAATGATTCAAAGCTTTGCTGCAAATAATTCTGGAAATTCAAGTGTCAGTAATGAAAACACTTCTATGAAACCCAGGAGTACCAGAGACAACGTTTTCCCATCAGGTGAATATAGCAATTTCTTCAGTGTGAATTTTCACCTTCTTTTTTGCTGTTCTTGTTAAACAGATATTGATGAATGCTCAGATGGCTTTGTTCAGTGTGACAGCCGTGCTAACTGCATTAACTTGCCTGGTTGGTACCACTGTGAATGCAGAGATGGCTACCATGACAATGGGATGTTTTCACCAAGTGGAGAATCCTGTGAAGGTCAGTATCTAAAAAAGGTGGGGTAGTGCTATGACTCACGTTACATTGATATCTGGTATCTTTGACTCTACTGGTCAAGTATTGTCTTGGACGTTGTATCAGTGAAAGTTAAACTTTGTCCCAAAGTGATCGTACTCTAAATAAGCATCATTAAAAAAAAAGGCAAATGAATATAAAGTATGGATATTCCTAATATATAGGTGGAGCACTATTGGCCATTTCTAGGATTTGTTAAGATAGTATGTGAAGTCAAGCATGGTGATTAACAGTTTCACTTGCCCTACTTCTGCTTATGTGGGTGGTCCTTCCAGAAGTGATTTCCTGTGGGCTGGTAGCATGCACTGTAGTAATCTGTTTATATGTCAGGTTCTTTTATAGGTAGAAATAGGCCTCAATCCAGACCTCCGTTCCTCCACACTGAAATAGTCTATGATGAAAATATTTCCCATGGCAACTAGTGATTTTGCAGCCCTGACACCCGTACCCACACCTGGGTTACTACTGCAGTGCTTCTCCTGTGCATGGGCTGGCTGCTTGGAGAAAATTGCAACCTGAAGAGCAGCCTCACAAAATGGGAAGCTCAGCGGACTTTGGGCTGGGCCAAGGGGCAGGGAACATGAGAGGGGCAACAGGGGGGACAAGGAGATGGGAAGGTTTTCTTTGTTCATGAATGATGTTAGAATAGCAGGTTAGTAAGAACACAGTTATTTTCAGATGCAGATCTCTTTGTATGAAATGTTATTCAGCTCTTAAGATACTGTATGCTGCTGCTTTTAAATAAGAGAACAAACTAATCTGTTTTGTCATGGACTACTTAGGGCAAAATTAGGAGAAGGGAGAACCCGTCTGTCTCTGAATGCTGAAATACTCAGTGCTCTCACAGTTTAAGCTTTCCCACCTTACTGTTTAAACTCACATTGGTGGGCTGCATTGGTCCCAAAGGGAAGCAATTGATTCCCTTTCACTAAGGCAGACATACAGACAGTTCTCCAGGAGCGAGAATGACCTTTTCGGTATCCCCATCGTCACTACTTATTTCAACACATTTTCAGCACAGCTGAGAGCCTGTATTCCCAGGAGGAACCAGCTATTTGAGCCAGCCACTGCTTTCATAAGTTGAGCTTTCTTTGTCAAGAGCTACCTAAATGTCAGTGTCAGCTGGCCAGGTGTTAGAACAAGAAGGTGCAAAGAAGAAGTTGTGATCCCGCTGATTATAATGTTGCCCTTCTGTCACTCGTGGCACAGGTAATACTCTAGCCAGACATTTATGGAAATATTCTCAATACCGCAAGTTTTATCTTCAACGCTAGTATAATATTTGTCTTGTGGGTTGAAGATAGCGGTTTGGCATGTGCTATCTCAAGAGATGTATGTGATACAAAGTGACTCTGTTAAGATGTATGCAAACAAGCAATAGTTAAGCAGCAATTTCTAAGCAGGGGAAAAGCCAAGGAAAAAGAAATATGGGGAGTGCTACATGTATGCAGAAGTGGCACTTATTAGAATGCTTTGACCTTTTTTACAAATCACCAGCAGCTCTTTATTAAACGTACACAGAGGATAACAAGTAATTAGAATTAAGTCACAGATGCCAGGAAACTATCTTCATTGCTGATAACCCTCATCACTAAAAGTGGAACACTTTCAATTTGACTGATTGTGGCTCCAAACTTTGGAATGCATAGCAACTTGAGTTAGGAAAGAGGGTTAGATATTTTATTAGCACATCACTTTTCATTGGATTAAAGCATGTGACATTGTGTCTCAGAAAATAAAATCTGAAAAAGGTATGAAGAGAACCTAAAATCCATTGCAGTATGGAAAATTAAACTTCCAGTAGCAGAACACAGGTAGCGCAAAAGCAATTGGTTTCTCTGCTGTCAGATCTTTCCACTCTGAGAGATTCTGCTACAGGCTTTAAAGACATAAGAAAATGGATGCCTTTTGCCACCTCTTCAGTATCCCCTAGTTAGAGGTGGTTGGGCTGAGCTGTTGGTGGATGATCTTTTAGACACCAGTGTAACAGGGGAGCAGCTTCCAGGCTAGACGAATCTCAGACTTCAGATAGCAGTTCTTCACTTCCCACCTGCAGCTGTACGAGCTTCTTCCTGCACCCAGGACCAGTGTCTTCTTTAGCTTTCTGGCTTGTGCAATTGCTACAGCCTGCAGAAGTGTAGAGGGAACAGTGCTGAATTATACCAAAAAGAAACTGGGCCTGCCTTCATTTCTTTCTTGGGGGAACAAAGAATTTAAACCTCATAGCAATTAGGAAATGTTCTTTGAGGGCTTGTCCAGTTTGCTTTCTAAGAGGACTACTTCAAAGTAGCATTTATATAGACTTATCTTTGGCTCATCTTTTTTAAGTTTTAGTTGCTTTGAAGAAAGTTCCCTCTTTCAGTGGAGAAAACCTTTAAAAGCTAAGGAAGTGTGGGTTCAAATCTTCTCTTTCTTGATTGTTCTATATGGTCTGCCTTAAATCTGGGTCTGTGTATGTCCTCTGGACATGTGCTGATAGTACTACAGAAGGAATTTCAGTGTTGATCGGAAACTTGTTTCCTTCAGCAAAGGCTCCGGTTTTAAAGATTCATGTGGAAACACCTCTGTTAAGATCACAGAAGCTCAGGAACATTTCCTTAAAAAACTTATTTTAACAGAATACCAAAACTGCACCTACCCCTTTTGCAGGAAATGGTCCCTTTAGGACATCATAGAAAAATTCTTAGCTAAAGGTAGACTCCTTGGTAGCATTAAAATTTGTCAGTGCTTGATAATGAAATAATAGTTGCTGAATTACCTGTTTTACACATAGATTGACCTTGGCTACTGCTACTTCTTTGGCATGACTGTGAATATCGAGTACTTGGATAATGTACTTGAATGCAGAAATTCACAATCCTGTTTTATTGTACCTACAGGCAATGGAAGAACTAGAGATTCTTTTGCTAGTAGTTTGGCTTCACATTATACTCCTGGGTAGACCTGTGGTCTCTGTAACAGTTACTGAGAGAATTTATGGGAAATGCACCTGTAGGGCCTCAATCTCTTAGAAGCACTTAATGCTTTTCCCTTGGAAATAGAATTATGTTATGCATCATCTAATTGCCAGAAAAGTGGTGAAAGATCATAGAATCATCGAATCATAAAATGTTTAGAGTTGGAAGGGACCTTAAAGATCATTGAGTTCCAAACCCCCTGCCATGTGCAGGGATATAATAAAAAAAATTAAATAAGTCGTCTCATTGAGGACGTATCAGATATTAAACTGATGAAAACAGATACTACACATGATCTTAGCCAAAAGGCCAAGCAGCAAGCAGCTTCTTAGTCTTTGAAAACTGCATGGGTTTGGGAAGTTTTAAATTATATATATATAATGTAAATACAACATTCAGGATCATATATTACCTGGTACTTTCCTTTTTGTCCCCCCTTACAGCTTTTCTTTGTAATTTCTTTACAGAGGCTTGTTGGTACTCCAAAGGTTGTCTCATACTATTTCATAAAAGAGAGCTAGGCTAAAGTAGTAGATATTGCAGTCTCAAGCTTCATTGCATTAAAAAACTGGAACCACTGAGGGCAAAATCCTAAAACAAGAACATTTGGGCCCAGTTAATATATTCTCTGAAATTCTGTGTAAGATCTGGATTCCTGTGAATTTGTCCCCTGTAATGTCTAAAAGCTTCCAAAAACAGTTAAGAGAGAAGCTGTATTGGTTTCTACCAGTATAGTGCAGGTTATACCTCATCAGCTCTTGGATATTTTGCATACTTCCACATCCAAAGAATAGCTCACCTAATTAGTGCAGCCCCTTAGGACTTACCAAGAGTATCTGGCAGTTACCAGCTGTTGTTGATATAGAACATGAGATCAATATACCTTCACTCTCAGTAGGTACCACATCCTTTAAATGAGACAGGTGCAAATGAAAGGATTGGAAAACATCAATCCAGAATGCCTGATTCAAAAAGGATTTCAAAAAGGCTTTATTTGTATGTGTATGTTCTGAAATGTCTGGTTATGTTCTTCTTCTGCTGTCCTGCTTGCAGGAAGTAGAAACGTTTCCTTCTCTGTGTGACAGAGCAGGCTGCCTGGCATCAGAGAGGGCTCGGGCTCTACCAGAACAGTATTTTCCACAGACCAGGATATATTGCAAACCTCTCCAGCCTCAATGGGTGAATAAAGTCCAAAACGGTCACTTCAGCATCTGTGTCTCTCAAACTGGAAGGCAGAGGAATTGTTGACTGTCAGGATGTCTGAATTTGTCTCACAGTACATCCAGTTTTTTAACTAGTACATGAAATTTCCTGTAGTTGAAAAACTGCTGTCAGTTTGGAGTCCTACACTTAGATCTTTCTACAGTGCTGGTAATGCTTAACAGAAGCTTTGTTACTGATAGCACTAAAGGAGACAGGGAATGAAGAATCACTGCTCTTCAGCAGGAAATCTTACTAACACTCAGAAATCTTCACCAAAGTCCTTTTGCCTTCGTTAAAGATCATAAAGGGTCAACAAACCAAACCATAAATTGACGTTTTCCTATCCCTCCCAAACAGAGCTATATAGGCGTTAAGGCTTTATTATGGAGTTTGGGAATGCATCTTAAACGTTGCATCATCAACGTTTAAACATCACCACATAGAAGGCAGATATGGAGATGCATTAGTATTTAAATATTCTGAAGTGTGGGCAGGGTACAAAATTGGCAGAGTTTCTCACCTTTTATAAAAAGACTAATAAAACAGAACCTTGTCCATTGCATTTTATAAGACAGTAATTTGAACGCATTTACTGTATCAGGAAGCTACATTTCTGTGAAGCTGATGTTACCGGCATCTGAAGTCTCAGCTCTTCATCTTCCACATCTGCTAAGCACTCTGACAGCTGGCTTACACGAAGTCATGAATAAATTATCCACAACTCACTTGCTCTTTGAGGAATGATTGCATCAGTCAATAGATTTACTTAAGACATAGAACAGAAACCAAACTTTCTGCTCAGAGGAGCTTGGGTTCCCTATTACATGCACTCCTTCTTGTTTTACCTTAAGCAAAAAGTATTCAGATACCCTTGTGCTGTCACCTTGCTGAGCTAATGCTACTCCTCAGAGCTAAAGTAACCAAGAAACATCAATTGCTTCAGAGCAAAGGAAGTGTCCACCCTCCCAATGCATCTCTTCCAACAGCATACTTCTCAATGATAGAGATGTTCATCTTTTCTTTACGTCGATGACAGCCTAGCTGATATCAGAAAGATCTCCAGGGAGTATCTTGTCTGGCTTTATGTGAACGTCCTGCACTTAAGTCTGGAAAGCTCATCAGAGGAGGGAAAGTTTCAACTTTCAGTCAGCTATATCAGGATGCATCTTTGAGCCCTTTGGCACTACCTAGCAAGGTGTACACAGGCTATTTTCTAATTATGCCATGTTCATATTCCTTGTCAGTTTAATGTGAGTTTTCTTATCTGTCATTATCAGTCTTGTATTTGTGGGGTTCTGCTCAAAGTATTATTGAACTGTCGTTATTTAGAGCTATCCTCAGTAGCTCCAAGATCTCTTTCCAGAACAGATCCTGAGGAATGATTTGATTTTTGAATGGGGATTTCTCCATGGAACTTACAGTTGAATTTCACCTGACATACTACTGTTTACTTGGTCAATATCATGAAATACTTCTATATTTCACTGCCAGTTTTTTGTTTTGTTTTTCTTATCAGCAGTCCTTTTCACCTTGCTGTTGATCTGTTCCTCCAGATGACTAAGTAGAGTGGGCAGCATGTTCTGGCACAGATTTCTGGGGAACTTCCCAGGAACAACTCTTCATTGTGACAGCCTGACCATTTATTCCTGCCTTATATGACTTACTAATTAACCTGCTATCAATCTGTGAGTCAACAACCTCTTTTTTTCCATGGCACATAATTCCTTTAGTAGCATGTATTATACAAAGGAGCTCATGAAGTTTTCAAATAAAAATAGTACATGTATCCCCCCTTTAAAGTCTTTTTCATTAGTATAGTATATGTTTACTCTGAATCTACAATATAGTATCTTTAAACATTCTTTCTATCTGAAAATATATTATCCTTTGGCCCACTAGTTTTAATCAATCTTTAAAACCTCATCATTTTAACATAATCCCCTCTTTGAAAATAAAAGATTTGGGCAGCCTTTTAAATTTCTTTAAGGATATTGAACTCACATACAATGTGGTCTCATTTGGGACCAATACAGAGCAGATGCACAGTAGAGACATTTTGAATCAGAGCCAGCACACTAGTCAGGGCCAAGGCCAATGGGTCTTTGTCCCTTTGGGATTCTTTGACTGTTCCAAGAAACAGTCAGTAAATCTGTTAAATACAGCCTTGGGTCACAAGTTGGTGGGACAACTTGAATTCCTGTTTTTTATGGAGTTTTCTGCCTTTGCAGAAATGTGAGATAAATAAGAACTGATCATCAATTTAGCACCAGATAATTAGTTACATTTTACAAGCCTCCAAGTCTTTTGAGACTTTGTGTTCTAAGGTCATAACAGTCAAGCTGCTTGATTCCTAAGCAGTGTGTTTAAATAGCCCAAAGTGAATTATTTGTTGCTTGGATTTTTGTGTTTTGGGCTTTTTTTTTAAACAATATGAGAGTTATAATAACATGCCTTTGTGGCTGGTTATACTGGAAATATGTAATCATCCCCTCTCTCTTTTTCAGACACAAAAGATACAGGGGGGCAGTGTTCCCTGTCCATATGATTCTGGAACTTGGAGAGCTGGTTATGGCTGTAAACAAAATGTCAGTAACATAATTCACTGTCCATTATAAATCCAAAGCAAAAAAAACTGAACAAGGTTTTGTTTGGTGTGGATGATTTTTGTGCAGGTTCTTTGCAGCTAATGCCTGAAATTTGATGTGGATGAATAATGTAGATAAGAATTCCACGCATACAAAATTTGTGTTCCTCTTACTGCTTTATAAACACACCACTGTTTCTGATTAGCTTAGAATCAAAACCTAAGTAGCTCCTGCTTCACCCAGGGATATTTAAATTTCCTTATCCGGAACATCTATTTTCATGAACCAAACAACTGAAAAAAAACAAGGTTAGAATTTTGTGTAAGTTCTCAATGTTGGATAAGCTCGGCTCAATACCAGAGTCAGTGATGAAACCTCAATTTTTTTCATTATCAGTGCACTAACCATTACTATGTTAAAAAACGAACCTCCAAAGCATTTTCCTCATGGGCAAATTGTGAAGTACAGTTGTATATATGTGCCAAATGCAGACCTAGTGCTCTAGGCTCACCAGTTGTGTTTAAAGGAAACTGTTCTTATCTAGATGACAGCTGAACTTCATCCAAGTAGCTCATTAAATAGAGCTGGTTTCACTTAAGTGACCAGGTTGTTGAGAGGTTGTATTATTCATTTATTACACTAGCTATGTGAAAACTTCGCACAAAAGAGTGTTTTAAACAAATGAACACAAGTATTGGAAAGTCATTTATTAAAAATTACTTAAATGATAAAGGGAATCTTGCTGTTTCTGTGAATCATTATGTGAATCATTGTGTTTGTTCTCTTTATTGCATAACTTCAAACCAGTTAGACCCAAATATATGTGGAGATCTTAACTTTAAGTTGGCAGATTTTATAACTTTAAGTATGGATTTAAGAGACAGTAAAAGAAGGAGAGAACAGCTCTTCCATCCTTGTGCTCTGCCCAGACCAGCAGCACTCAAACCATTCCTGTTAGCTACTTGTCTAAAAACCTTCAAGGCTGGAGATGGCACAGCCTCCGCAGGGCTGTCTTGTTCTGCTAATTATGTATTTTTCTGGTTGGGATGGGTTTCCCTCTCTGATGTGCGTGTAACATTTCAGCTGTCCAGGACCATACAAATAGCCACACTGAATTGAGTTCATGATCCCAGTTATGTCCTGCCCTGTTGCAACAGTGTCTGACTCCAGATGCTTCAGAAGATAATAAGGCAGAAGATGTGGAGATCGGAGATGATTTGACTGCTCTGAATTATCTGATATGTAAATAAGGGCACCATAGACCCTGATGCACAAACTGTAATCTCTCTTCCAAAATCTGTTAGCATTGCAAATGAAATACTCTTGCTTGCTTTATACACCTTTGGCTATGCAATTTCCCCCCTCCTCCTCTAAACATTCTGTGGCAGTGAGCATCATAGTTTTTCTATGCCTTGCATGTGAAGTTATTTCCTTTTATCAGGCTTAAATTTGTTGTCTTTCAGTTTCATTCACTGTTCCCTGTCTTGTGTGTTAGGCAACAAGGAGAACAAAAACTCTTAACATGTCTTCTCTGGAGTATTCATTATTTTTTGGTTACATCACTTCTTGTTGATGTTCTTTTAGAGATGAACAATCCATTTCTTTTCAGTTCTTCCCAAATGACGTTTTCCTCATCCTTCCCATAAACCCTAGTAATTTTGCAATACCTTTTTTTGAGATGGTGCCACTGTTATTGCACATTGTAATTGAAGGAAGCCCACAATGCTGCTTATTTGTACAATGGAATTCTAATAATTTCCCTGCTGTTTTGTATGCCAACTCATATCCAAGTTAGCTACTTATTTACTTTTTTTTTCTTGGCTGCAGCCACACTTGGAATTGAAATGATAATTGAGTTACTTTGCTTTAAACTGAATGTGCTTGAGGTGAATTGGAGGCTTCATTTCCATTACTGAATCCAAAGCTGAGTGTTTTATTCGTTTTTTACGTTAGTGGTGAAAGATACGTGCATGACCATATTGCTTATTTTGTCTTGTACTGATCTGTTGGACAGTTAAATATCACAACACTACATTTTAATGAACTCTAATTAGGAGCTTGGGCCAGACTGTTGTGAAATTGTATTTCGAGGTGAACTCAGTGTATTGGTAGTTACAATCACCATAGATCTAGTCTTTATTCTTGTAGTGTTTTCCACATTTTATTGCATAGAGCTATTCATGTCATGCGCCTTCAAAAGCTTTTTTCCCAGGTAAGTTTTCTTCATATGGACAGCTGAAAAAGCTAAACAAAGGCTATTGAAGTAGAAGGCAGTGTGTGCTGCTGATTTACCCTCGCAAAATAATTGTGTGTACCTTGGTAAAGTAGACCTTTAAAGGTACTCCTGAATTCTTTGAGATATGATTGTTTTGAAGTCATTACCTTTATTCACTGGAGACATTAATTTTTTTTAATTTATTTTCTGTGCTAGACACAAGGGCTATAGATGTCACTGCAGCTTGAATAATTAAAATATTCTGGTTTGCTCACCCTAATAAATGATGCAACTTAAAGCATAGTGTGCTTGCTTAAATGAGCTTAGAGGTCAGACGTCACCTTTCACATTAACTTCTCAGCAAGTGAACACAAATGTGCTAGATAAAGCCAGCAAAAAAGAGTTTGAAAACAAGGTTCTGCAGCTTTTCTCGCTTAACTGCACGGTGGCCACAAACTAATGCTCCTTAGGGAGTTGAGAATTATTTTTGTGCTTTCTTCATTCAGACCACCTTACTCAACAGCATTCACTTAGAAGGATGTACCGGAAAACTCAAAATATCATCTTTTAAAAGTTGTTGTGACTTGGAAAGTACTTTTTTTGTGAACTTGTAAGTTATTTCTCCCCATTCTGATGAAGTGCAAATTAATTTTCAGCTGAAGGCTCAAATGGCCAAGAATCATTTATATTGACTGCCTCAAGAACATTTTAGCTAATTGAATGTAGTCTAAGAGCATTACATGGCATGTTTTGCAGACATTGATGAATGTGGAACTGGAAGGCATAGCTGTGCCAATGACACTGTTTGCTTTAACTTGGATGGTGGGTATGATTGTCGATGCCCCCATGGCAAGAACTGCACGGGAGACTGTATCCATGAAGACAAAATCAAGCACAACGGTCAGATTTGGGTGCTGGAGAATGACAGATGCTCTGTCTGCTCATGCCAGGTCAGTAGCTGCTTCCACAAGATGGTGGTAGGGATGAAGGGAAGAGCATCTTTTATCTAGTGAAGTTCCTGCTTTAGCTGCTTTCTCAGGTGAGCACATGGTGCTACAGAAAAATAGAATTATGCAGGGTTTTGGGGAGAGCTTCTCTCTCCAACCCGCACAAGCAGAGCTTCCACAGGAAGTTTATTATGTGCTACTAGAAGAAGGATGATAGAACTGTTTTGTTAGCAGAGATGCCACCTGTGTTTTCTGGGTGGGAGCAGTGGCATTTTCATGCAAAGAAACTGTCTGTCTAGACACATATTGGCGTTGGTGACTGACGCCAGTATCTCTAGCAGACGGTTATAAATAGAAGCAGGTTGTCTGTCTGCAGAGTAATTCAACTTAACTTTCTCAAATGTTTGCTGTGGGAGGTTTGACCCCAAGCAAATGCTGATGAAGAACGAAGTACAATACACTGCAGACAAAGTCCTGTGCATTCCAGCAGCTCAAGTTTCCTGGGCATGAATTCAATTTCAGGCTACCTGTCATGTTCCTTATGTGAATAATTACAGAAGAGAGGTACAGATCTGAATGCTTAAAACAAATCTTGACTAGCCTCCATATGAGAATGACATAAACTTGGTGCAACCCATTAAAATTTGACCATTGGGAAAGAGATCCTTGGGTTTCATCACCTTAAGGTTTGGTTGCATGAAGGCTGTATATAGGACACAGGGGAACTTCATGGTATTTACTGTGTATTGCGGTTTCTGCACGTCTTTGAATTGTATTTTGACAAAGATATGTTAAAATGGAAAAACTCATGATCTGCTAGTGGCTTAGAATCATGCCAAAAAATCAAATTTTGGTTACAAGTACTGCTGGAGTTCTGCAGATTTCTGCTATCGCTCTATGTCTGTCTCACATCAACAGAATGGATACGTGATGTGTCGGCGAATGGTCTGTGACTGTGAAAATCCCACCGTTGACCTATTTTGCTGTCCTGAATGTGACCCAAGGCTCAGCAGTCAATGTTTACATCAGAGCGGGGAGCTTTCCTACAACAGTGGTGACTCCTGGATACAGAACTGTCAGCAGTGCCGCTGCTTGGTAAGGCTCTCTATCACAGCAGCAGGGACAGGAGCAAAAAAAAAGGATATGAGATATTCTAATCTGTGAATAGTTAATTTTCATGCATTAGCATCCATTTAATTTCCTCTGGAGTATGTGTATAATCGAAATCTGGTTTTCATGGATATTTGTCAGTATTGTCAAGTTCCAGTCAAAAATGCATTTTGACACAATAGGTGTAATAGAAATTATTTAATCATGAAGATTGTTTTAGTTAAGAGTGGAGGTCATTTGGATATGGCACCTACACAGCAACACTCATGTGTTCACTCGTTGAAAGACAAATGTAGCTGTATAACGGAATTCTAAATATGTATTTATTTTCACGGTTGATAATTTCAAAGATGGCAATAGACTAAAATGTGTTTATTCATTCAGACATTCTGAGTAACAGAAGAAATAATAAGATTTGATGCTTTCAAAATAATGAAATGAGTTTTGAAAAAAAAAATCTTTTAAAGCTTGTGATCTCTTTCCCCTGCCTGTATTTCAGACTCTGAGCAAAAACTGCTGCTCGAGAAGTTTCCATGACAGAAAAAAAAACCAACAAAGATACAAACAACTAGCTTTTATCACAGGTTATCTCCAAACGTAAAGCCTTGTCCATCTAGCAGCTTTCCCTTGTCAGGGTATCATGAATTACAGCCAGAAATCAATTTCTGTAGACGTTATACTTTCAGTGTTACCACCGCTAAAATCAAGTGAAATAGATTCCCAGGTGCTTCATTACATGTCTTAAAACCAAATCAAGACAACGTATAGTTTGAGATCTCAATAGATGTTAATTTTCTTTTTAAAGATGCTACTTCTGTAACTAAACCTTGCTTTCTTTCAGTTGTTAGGGCTTTTCTTTTTTGGGTGACAACAAATTGCCTACTCCTTGTACTGTCTGTCACTACAAAAATTATTTGAAACATCATCAATCAGTGACTGGTTTTAAGACTGCTTTCATTCTTGCCATCATGTGATTCAAAAAGAGGAAAATTGACCCAGCAGAAAATTTGTAAACAAGTAACTTCACAATACTTTCTGCAACAAGAGGGGTAAATTAGGCACTATGGCAAATCCCTGGGAATTTTTTTCAGTTTTTGCTCTGGAGGTACTGAACTTGTCATTCTAAAAGCTTTAGATACAGGTTTTATGCATAAACTTCTTTCCTAGAACCAAATGCTTTTCTTTTTGGCTCCCTTAAATCCAGACTTCTCATTCTGTGTTTCAAATGAGCTGAGTCAATTGGGGGTCAAAGGTGGACCTGCTCCAAAAGTAATGTGTTAATGACTTCTGTGAAATCTTTTTTTTATGAAAAGACCAATAGATATGAAATTTGTGCCCTTGTCCACAGCTGAAGGGAAGCTGACCCCAACTAGTAACAGATGTGAATAATTAGACATCTTTAGGTTTGTGTGCAGTCATATGGTATTTCCCCCTCCCAATATTCTGGCCCAGTGCGAGTCTCTCCTTTGGCCTCTTCATACCCTGCTTGTACTGAACCCATCATGCAGAAAGTGTGATTAAGTTTGGAAGTTCAGGTATTCTGATCAAAGACCAAAGGGAAGTAAGAACTAGGTGAAACAGGAGATTTTGAAGCATTTCTGCATTGTATCCCCATTATGGCCTCTGTCACTTGCAGGAGTCAAACTTCACAAGGACAGATCCATAGTCTGTATTGCATGACTTCTATGGAGAATTTTCAGCTGCAACGTGATTTTTATTGTTGAAATAAGTTAAAACTAGTACACTTCCTGAACAGCATGCAGAAAAGCATCCAACTTGTGGTGTTTCCCAAAGGCAATGAATATCTGTATTCTCTGCTCTGACTTCTGAATAGGACCAGATGGATGAAATTAGCCAATTCAGAAACATAATGCTGTGACGGAGGAATGGGTAATGAAACAAAGTAAGAGATAACAATCTTCTCTTGTACTCGTAATATTTGTAAACAGCAAGGGGAAGTTGACTGCTGGCCCTTGCCGTGCCCGGAGGTGGATTGTGAATTCAGCGTCCTGCCTGAGAACGAGTGCTGCCCACGCTGTGTCACTGACCCCTGCCAAGCAGACACCGTTCGCAACGACATCACTAAAACCTGCCTGGATGAAACCAACATCGTTCGCTTCACTGGATCTTCTTGGATTAAGCACGGCACAGAGTGCACCCTCTGCCAGTGTAAGGTAAAGAATATAAAAATTCAGCTGAGAGGCTTCTTTCCCAGCTTGCTTGGTGGCATATAAATATTAATGCACTGAGTCTGGTCAGTGGGTAGTTGGTGTCTACACTTGTTCTAAAGCAGTGGAAATTACAGTAACAGTGTTCAGCCTTGTTAGCTTCACTCTTGCACGTCCTAGAAGGATGGTTTAATGTACTAGCAGGTCAGAAGCAGGACAGCAGCCTGTGCTGCAGTGTGCTATGGACACAGTAATGGCTTGGCTTTTCCACCAGGATAGCTCCATTCAAGTCTGATCACAGTTCCTACGAATACAGTTCCATGCTATCTTGTAAACATATGCAGTAACGAATGTATATGTAAGACAGGACTTCACACAATAAATTTGTTCTGTAACATTATCAAAGTGATTGAATTGCTTTCTGAGGACAGTAATTGTTCTGAGAATAAATGGTCTAACTATATATATGTATAGCTTTCTTGCTTTAAAATTAGGAGTAGAATCAACATAACAGAACATTTAACATTGTCTTGAGGAGAAAAACTAATAGCTATGGGCTTATGTGAATGTTGGAATCTCTTTTTAAAGATGCAAAGATGCAAAAGAAAGGGAGATTAAAAAAAGTTATTTCCATTCAAAATAAGCCTGTAAGGTGAAATATTTTTTCCAATACTGTAGAATGACAAAGAGTGTTTCCACAGTAGCAAAGGAGATAAAGACATCAGGATTCATGCAGAAATCTTTAACTATTACCAAAGACAAAACTCAGCTGTGAATTTCATTCTATGCACTTCCTAAGGAAGATATTTCCCAAACTCTAGTATATGGTACAATCAACTACATTGAAAAGATGCTCATAAAAAATAATCTAACTTCAACACCTCCTCCTGGCCTGAGATCATGTAGCAGAAGCTGTCAAGCACCACCTCCTTCCTCCACTTCACATGATGCAATATTCTGTGCAACAGCAGTTGCTGTTGTGGAGGCATAGTTCTTTTAGGAGGGAAGTGGTTGGCATTTGTCTTGATGTCAGAATTGGTCAGTGGTTAGAAGAAAATGATGTGATCTGACAGAGTGGCTAATGGTTAGAAAGCCAGCTGCTGTCCAAAGGATATTTAAACAGGCTTACAAGCAGAAACCCATATTTTTGGGGTGTGTAGCTGGTGGCATACACCAACTCCATTTCTAGAAGTTACTTTTTGCTTGGGCAGTTTACTGGGTTCTATGTGCCTCAGAGGGTTTCCTCATCAGTAAAACAAATATTTGTGTGTGATTCTTCTCTAAAGCTCTTCTGAGATTCAGTGATGGGAAATGTGTTCTCATTGATGTCCTGCTAATCAGTGGCAAGGCAGAAGCCATGTATTGGTTCTGCGGATGGCCATCTGTGTGCTGCTTCCACCTGCCCTTTTCTCTTAAACAAAGACTGAACCTTAAACATTGGCTAATTTGTATTCAGTGTAAACACATACATAGACTAATAAAATCCATTACTGCATTGTGAATTTATATAAGATTAAGACAGATACTCCACCAAACTACATAGATTTAATGTGGCTTAGGTGAGAAGCTACTTGACAGTGAAGACGTACCACTTTGTCCCTCAGCAAGCCAAATTTTACTTCTTACCACAGATCAATTTTCTTTTAGAAATACACTATCTGCTTGTATTGGCAGCATTTTAATATTGTAGCCCAGCATGCAAGCAGCCTGCTCCCTACAGATCAGGTTATTGCTGTGTCCAATTTGTATAGCCCTCTGTCTCATTTGTCCTGTGTCACCCAACTCTTCTCTTACAGAGCATCACACAGAAGGTCAAAGATCCAGTCTAAGCCTCTTTAAGCAAGCTATAGCAAAATAGGTTTAAACAAATCCTTTAAGAACTCAGAAACCTGGGCATCAGCTAGAGGCATCTTAGCCACAAAGTAATTTCAAATCACAAGTAAAGAAGGTGGATGGTAGGATTGTCTAATCTCCTGTATCAGGAGTGAAAGAGAATGTTTGAATGGTTCAGACCTTGGTCTTTAATCAGTCCTGACAGTTTAGTCAACTGAATGTATTTGGAGTAATTTCAAAATAATGCGTGCCTTTTATTTGCATTGTAAGAATTGGACTTAAGAAAAGAAGTAGTAGAGATGCAGTAAAAAATTTCTGCAGTACTGTAATCATATCCATAGCCAATCTGTTCCCTGATTTGATAATATTCTCAGAACAATGTCTGGGCTATCAGGAAAAACTTCATGGATTATTGTTTGCTGGTGTTAAAGCCAGAATGTATTAACTTGAAGGATTCCCAAGTGCCGTGTCTTGTTCAACAGCTTTGTGTGCCTCAGCAAATGACTTTATGTTGGGAGCATTTCGCCCACTGATCCCAGCTTCTTTCAGTTTGACTATTGTGGTTCTGTAGGGTACAGACCATGACAAACCAAGCAATTAGAGGAATCATAGTAGTCAGTTCCCTCGAGCAAGAGAAGGACACGATGACAGTGTCATGAACCTGATAAAAATCTGTAGATGTCTTGTATTTTACAAATCTGTACATTAAAATCTGAAGGGTGTTTGCAAATGGCTGAGTTTGTTAAACTGACTGAGTTTGTACAAAACACTAATGGTTTCAATTCTTCTTTCTGTTTTTAATTCCTTTAGAATGGTCACGTCTGTTGCTCAGTGGACCCACAGTGCCTTCAGGAGCTGTGACACCAACAACCACCTCTCACAAACAGTTTCTGGTTAAAGAATTTTCCTTCACAAAAAAAAAAAAAAGACCTTTAGACCAAAAATTGTACAAAATTAAAACTAAAATTAGACTGGTTTTGTCCATCTAAAGTGCAGATACACGATGAACTCAGTTACCTGAGTCAGAGTGAAATTTATGGGACTCAAGACAAGTTCAGATGTGTAAACCTTTGTATGAGGTCAGGCCCAAATCTTCTGGCTATTTGTCTGTCTGACATCATTATGCAGAATATTAGTTTAGTGTAAAGTGACACGTTGTAATGCTGTACATAACGATGTCAAGATCCAAAATCAACTAGGAGCTCTTACAGGGTCTTCCGAAGCTTTGAGAGTCCAACACTTGACCAGATGCAGAGATTTTTACCTAATCATAGTTGGATCTGCACAACATGTTTGATTGCTCACTGCAGAATTTTAGCAGACATTTGAGTAAAAGGATGAAGCCTTCAGGAATAAAGAACCTAGCAGCTAAGATGTGATATGTACAGTATGTGCGCTGAAAAAAAAAAAAAAAGAAAAAAAAAAAGATAGAAGTTATTGTAAAAAAAAAAACTAAAAAAAAAGCCAAAAAAGAAAACCCGTGATGCACAGGCATGGCTTCTTAATGTTTTCTGATGGGAAAAGTCATCAATATTTCCTTGTTTTACTGCACTTACTATTATTTCTTGATTGAATTTGTTCAGTATAAGCTCGTTATTGTGCAAATTTAAATAAATATTTCTCTTATCTTACATTTCTGTTGGTACTTCCTTTATTTTTTTTTTTTTTTTTCCAGACATGTCATTTTCACGCATGTTGTTATTGTCCCTTCTTTGCTGTCAGTACAGCTGGGACATCGCCCATCTAGATCCTCTACGTATGGGAGCTTCTTCTCAGCACAGCCTTATGCCTCTCATGTCCTATCTTTGTTATTCTTCTGGGAATACATAAATAACCTCATCCATCTGAGTCATTACAGTAGGTTGAACAGAAAATTCATGTGCCTAAAGATCAGACCCTACGCGCCAGCGGGATGCTGTCACCCAGACTGGGTACAGATTACTTGTGTGTGACTTGCATCTGTTCAGATTTACAGGGGATCTCCTCTAGATTCCTCCTCTCTCCAGCTGCCCAGCGTTTGTTTGTCTTTCTGTAAGCTCCACAGCTGTTTTAGTTTTTGCGTAAAATATCATAATGCGTGCAGATCACTTCGATATGGAAGCCCTGTTTTCGGTAACGTACTGTTGGGACAATAAATAGGTGACCAAAGCCATGTTATTCTGGGAGAGAAATAGAGAATAAAGCAGCACTTACAAAAAGGAGGAGTTTGCAAGGAGTACATCACAAACATCAGAGACACAACAGGAGAGGAAGAACTGCCCGAGATGACAGCATCCTTTAAATACCGATTCAGTGGACATGTTCTTTTCAAAGCACCTTGCTTTTCTTCAGCATCTCTCTTACAAGTTCAGTACATTGTCATGCAACCTAGGTGGGCAAAACTTCCACTAGTATTACCCCTGTGTATTATTAAGTTACAAGGGAAATCCATGTATGTTATTTTTACAAAACAGAATTATTTTCCTGCAAACAGGGGGGAAATTTTCCTGCTGCTTCACAGTGTTTCATGTTCAGCAGAAGATCAAAGGAATGCCATGCAACTGCATGTATCTGGTAGGTATTTCCTTGAGCCCTGTTGTCTGCTGAGTCCTGGATATTTTGGAGCAGGGAATACAAGAGGTGCTAGGCCACTGAGTGCAAATAATAGAAACAAACCAAGAAGCTAAAAATCTGAAGAGAAAAAAAGAAAAAAAAAGCAAAGACAAAAGCCCCAAATTGATAGTCTACACTGGACCATTAAAACTATGAAGATTCTCAAACCAAAACAACCTTTTTCTTCACCTAGTCCATAAATAACAAGTACTCAAGGGCTTTACTGTATTGTCCTGTTCCTGGCAAGCAGCAATTAAAGTTTTTAAAGAAGAGTGTTAGATCCTTAAAAAAAGAAGCTGCTTTCAGTAGAGTGTTTTCTTGCCTACTAATAATTGTCAGGAGGTCGTATTTTCACCTTGGATGCAAAGGCACATCTCCAGTGGTTTTCAGTGTCAACTGCATGCTTGTTTCTGAGAGTAGGTTTAGCAGAGGATGTTACTGTTGAAGAATCACAGAATCACCTAGGCTGGAAGGGATCTCTTAAGATCATCTAGTCCTACCAATGAAAAAAAACAAACCAAAACAAAAACAAACAGACAAAAAACCCCACAAAACAACAACAACAACCAAACCACACAAAAAAAAAACAAAACAACCACCACATGCAACACACCACCCAACACTAACCCATATCCCTGAGCACCATGTCAACTTTTCTCTTCAATACCTCCAGGGATGGTGCCTCAACCACCTGCCTGGGCAGCCCATTCCAATACCTGACAACCCTTTCAGTAAGGAAATATTTCCTAATATCTAACCTGAACTTATCCTGGTGCAACTTGAAGCCATTACCCCTTGTCCTGTCATCTGTAACTTCGGAGAAGAGACCAACCCCCACCTCTCTACAGCCTCCTTTCAGGTAGTTGTAGAGAGTGAGAAGGTCTCCCCTCAGTCTCCTCTTCCTCAGGCTGAACAACCCCAGCTCCCTCAGCCTCTCCTTGAATTACATTTAAATTTCATTTGAAAATAGGTGTAAGATAGACATAGGAAATGCATGAAGAATAGACTTCTTTTTTTTAGAAGAGCTAATGTTTTTCAAGGGCCGAATCCTCAGGCTCTGTCAGAGGCTGTAGAAAGCTCTGAAGGAAAGTGGTGGGACTGGTAGAGAGAAGGACAGATATCCATGGAACAGCTGTAAGCATCCCTAATGCGGGTCCATGGATAGATAAGTTACAGGTGAGGCAAATTTCCCTGCCCTTAATCTGGTACAGTGCATCAACATTGGATTTAAACCTGCAACAGGTATGAGAATTGGAAAGAAAATGATCTCTTTTTTTTTTGTTAGTTTTTCTCAGTCCTTTCTTGAAAGCAGAATAATACTGATGTTTAATCCCAGCTTTTAATCAAAACTAAAATGGTGTATAGATGGAAAACAAGCACCTCTTTCCTTTTGTTGCTTACCCTGACCTTGGTGTTGTAGGATCTTTCTGCTATTATAGGTTTGTGAAGTACAGTGCAAAACAGTAAGGAACAGTCTAAAAGGCGAAGATTCAAGACATAGCATAATAGCTAAACCTTGACTCACATCCTTGGAGAGACAGTCAGTGTTACATGTATGTAAAAAGCAGAACTCGTACTGCTGAAGAAAGCTGGAATTCTCTGCTAAATAAAAAATGAGGACGGCCTGAATGAATATTATCTAATTTATGAATGTTCAAGGTTACTAATCAGTTGGGAGTTCTTCTAAAGGTCAGCAAACTCCAATGAGACATCTTGGTGACCCTCATTTTCATTCCTTTTCACCCCCTTTTCCCCATCTCCCTCCTGTTCAGTCAAGCCAGTAATTAGTAGTTCATGGTTTTAATTTTTCTTGAAAAGTAAATTTAAATATTATTAAAAATTGATGTCTAATTTCCAGGCCTAAATTATCTGTCAGACAATATAGTCCATAAAAAAAAATTATATTCCTGAATGATGCAGGTACGTTGTGCCCTCTTACTGGCCTTTCATTATTGATGCACTGTTTGCAGTGTTTGCAGTACCAGAATTCAATAACTTCCATAAAGGAATTGTCACCTCTCTACAGAGTAATTGCCCCAAGTTAATAGGCCTACAGATATAAAAGCAGAGATGTCTTCAGTTACAATGCCGAATTCAGGGCTACAGTGAAACGAGCTGACAAAAAGCAGCAGTGTTGTAAATTGCTGAAAAGGGAGCTAACTGTGCAGCTGCTTGTTTCTGGTACTCACAGGTTTACCTTGGGCAAGAAGAGGGGGTTAGCTGCCTCAGTGCTCTGCCTGGTGAAGCATGTCTTGGCTTCTGGGAGAGCTCCACCTGTAACCTGCAGCACCTGGTGAAATACAGTCGTTAAGTCACAGCTGAAAGTAGCCATTGCTTTTTTTTCTAGGATGCCCAAAAGTGGATATTTATGCAGGGTGCGCTGTGAAACTGCCCTCCTTCAGTGTCAGCGTAGGGTCTTGCGTTGGGCAGCAGCAAATTCACCCTGGGACACCTCAGAGAAGGACAACATCATGAGCCACAATGCCCAGAGCTCAGATCCTGCTGGCTTCAAATGCAGGGTGTGTACAGGGTGGCATGTCCTCCTCCACAGACACAGCGAATCTCACCTCGAACAGGTCACCGGTGTCCCTGCTGCGGGGATGTGCTCTGCTGCGGGGCAGGACACACAGAGCAAACAGCACGTGTGGGCCTCCTCCAAAGCGGAGGAAGCTACAGCTCCAGCACGGTGACAGTGCTTGGCTCACGTGGCCTCTCAACAGGCGGGGACTCCCTCCATTTCTCAGATAAAAATAGCAGCAGCTTTAAAGTAGGGCTCAGCTAGTTATTTTTTAATGGTGAAACTTACTTACAGGCAAATGCAGTTTAACTTGCCCCCAAACCAGTTAATAATTTAAGTTAAAAATCACTGGATAGCTTTTACTAAGTTAAAACCCAGCAGATAGCTTTTGCCAACTATATAAAGAAAATCCAAATAAGAAGACCAATGCAGCTGTGCTATCTTCTGAGCGAGTGACTTATGGAGAAGCGTCTCTTCTGCAGGGAACCAATAAAGCCTACAGTCGTGTCTTCTGCCCAAGTCACAGCAATATTCACCAAGCCACAGGCCTGGACATCTCTTCTGTTGCTTTTTAATTTCTAATTAAAAATTTAAAACTTCTTGTTGCATGGTAGCCAAATCTCTGTCCTGGGAGAAAAGACAAAGTGTACCACTGGATTTTTGAGTAAGAAGCAATGTTTTAGAGAGGGCCTGAAGAGAAAAAGTTGACGTTCCAAGCCCTGTACCTCAGATCTCTCTGGCCTGGCTGTTCATTAGCCATGTGAACGGCCACTAACATGGTGGTGTATTTCACTTTTTTGATTTTGTTGGTATGATGCTAATGCAAAATGATAAAAATAAATAATAATTAAAAAATCAATTGTTAAAATCAATTACTCATCTAGGTCTGTACTAATCAGTACTTTCTTATTGCCAGAGTTTACAGTTTGTAAAATGCTGAATAGGCATTGTTTGCTATAACAGGATATTTCCAACCCTGTATTCTACTAATCTGGTCATAGATTATTTCTATAACGTGAAAATTTAACTACTACAAATGATAGTAATCTATTGATCACATAATTCTTTATCTATAAGGGAGCCAAACTCAATTACTATGCTTCATCTTAAACTCTGTTTTTATCAGCAATCTCACTTTACCATATTAGACTTCAAATGTAACTCCCAGGATGTCATTTATGTATCAGCAGTATTGCTTGGAGCTGTAAAATTAAATTGTTTAAGGTGTTATTTTAGGACTGAGTCATATTTGAAAACCAAAATCAGTAGAAATGCATCACTACAGCTAACACATCCGTCTAAACAGACGTCTCAACAAAGTCCTGACTCAAGTCCAATTTCGTGGTAGGAAGGCGAGGGAGGGGGAACAATTTAATTGAGGCGGGAGGGGAACAAAACAGAAAAAAAACCAACAATTCCACTGATACTTACACTGTCCTCTCCCCGCTTTTAATGACCACTGATCTGAACAAGAAAAAGAATGCAGCCTTTTACCTTGTTACCTTATTTCTTATAATAACCTCCAGCTGAAGCTGCTTTTGAATATTTCATCTGACTGGGTGGGCCACAGCCCTCTTCTGTTCATTTTTTTCTTAGGGACTTTACCAAAAAGGCAGAAAATGCTTAGTAGCATCAGAATGTAAAGTTTTTTTCCAAGGTTGGGACTGGCCCAAGTCAAAAACAAGGCAAGCTGCAGGCACCAGTCCAGTGAGCTGGGGAGCAACACCCTGGCTAAAGGTGTCTGTGCAGTTTTGCTGTTAGCTGTGTGTAGTTGGGTCTTCCATAAACTGTGACCAGAATGACTCAGTTCAAACTGTCTCCTCTTGCAACCTTGCAAGGCATGGTAAGTTTCCCTTTTTGCTGCTGTACATCGATTTTTCAGGTGAAGTGGTCTGTCAGTGCAGAGGGATCCAGGGCTACGACCAGGACTCTCAGGAGCTCCCATAGCACCCCAGTATACACACCCACAACCCAGGAAAACTAAGGTCTGCCTTCAAGTAAGGAATAGAAAGTTCTTATTGTCTGAAAAATATTTTTCCTTGGGAAGCAGCAGGAAACTAGGCCCTTTATTTGTTTTCCAAGGCAAAAATCCTGTGTTCACCTTATTGACAATGGTTGTGGACAAAATGTGGGTGTCCATGAACACCACTCAAAGTGCAGTACTCTCACCTCTTTGCTGCTTTGTGATCATGTGGCTCTGTAAATGTTACCCCAGTCAACAGAGAGTGAGTCCCCTCCCAGGGCCAGCTTTCCTTCTGCAGGACCTTTTTGGGGAGACGACTATGGATGCTGCTTTGCAACTGGTGCCTAGGATGCCCAGACTGGGCATCCCATCATTCCCTGTCCAGCCGCATCGTGCTAGTGACAAAGAGATGTTAAAGACCAGCTAATGCAAATGGTATGAAAATTTGGCCTTGCAAACATTGCTGGTGGCAAGCTAAGGGGGTAATATTGATACTGCTTAAATGATATTTATTTAATTAGTCGGTTTTACCTTTTTAAGTTTCCATTGGGTAACAATTATGCTCGATGGTCCCTGATGCGCCTGTGAAGAACACAGCAGGTGAGGAAGAAATAGTTCACTGTCTTCACTTGGTAAATTTGAGAGGCTGCTCAGCTGCTGCTGCCTTCAAAGACAAGAGGGATGCAACCCACAGAGCCTGTAATCCCACCAAAACCAGCTCAACTCAGCAGAAACACACGTCAAACTAGACCCCATTCCTGGCTGCTCCAGGTATCACGTGCCCTCCAGCCTCAGCAGCTTTTAACAACCCCATTACAACAAAGTAACTCCACCACAAAGTTCTGAGTTTAGCTTCCTCTGGCTGGAAATGAAATGGGGAAAGAACAACATACTGGGTAACCACATTACCCTTTACTTGCTATTTTATTCAGAAAAGGATGTGTTGCTCCCACCTACATCTCCTCTATGGGCACTAATATAACTTACAGTGCTGGCCTGTCTCAGCATGGCACTGATAAACCATTTGGCACTGAACCACAACAGAGCATTTTATTTTATCATGTCTTCCAACCTTCTTACATGGGATTTATCATTCCTCGGGCTAGAGATCACTGGTGTTGCTTTTAGAGGTTTCAACTAGCGTTAACCATCTCTATACAAAAAGTGAAATATATACATTCCCACTGTGTATTTTATATGTTCCTAAGAAGTGGTAAAACTAAAATCACTGAATTTGGATCCATTTGGAGTAAAATTCTTACTTCAGTCCCGGTTTTCACAGTTCAGACATGTCTGTATTTCCTGTTGCTTTGGGACTTGAATGAAACTGAGAAAGTGGTCACTGAAGTCCTAATTATCTTTGTTTTTCTTCTGGATGATGATTAAAGCAAATCAAAGATCCAGTTTTGGGGTCTTTTTTGACAGGAACAGCTTCCAAAATCAGCAGCCTGGAAGGCCAGTTTGTACCCCCACGTTCACAGGTCTAAATTCATGAATCACCTTACAAAATTTAAAATGGTCCATCAATTCCTGGCAAAGCTATACACATTCAGACATTTATGCAGCCCATTACAGTGATCTTTTTATTTCTTATATAGCAAGTTTTTGTCATTTGTGTAGTTTTCAAATGATTCTTGCATGCTTCATGTATTTGAATTGCTTCTTGTGGGTAATATACATTTGCACATAAAGCTTCTCAGCTATTACATTTGGCTTACTTGAGCTGTTAGAGTTTAAGGTTCTTATGTGAATTATATCCTTGTGTACACCTGGCCAGCAGAAACAAATCCTATAAAGAGCTGAATTTGGCCCAGTGCACATAATAGTGAAGGCAAACTTGTGTTTGAATTAGTATTTGAAACAGTTTCTGTGGTTTATTTTGTTCTTCAGCTGTGTTCCGGCAGTTTTGCATTAATCTAGTTTATAGGTATAATCCTGGATTTCTGAACAATCAATCAGTACAAGGTCAACTGCAGCCACTGCCTGCATGGTGTGAATCAAAACTTAAGACACATGGACATTTATAACAATATAGGGAAGCAGAGATTTCACTGTAACCAAAATGCTTTTCATGTACAAAAATAAATATATAGAATGGTTTCAAGTGAATTAGGTAATAAATTTTTTTCCCAGGTTTAGTGAGAGCAAGATCAGAGGAAAGTTTAGACATGAATTTATGGTGTCTTTACTGAGTGCTGTACAATTCTACACCAGAAAATTCTGAGACAGCACCAGCTGAATAGTGCAGATATTGGTCAGCTGTCAAAAGCTTCCTCAGGATGAAAAAGTGTCCTGGACTGAAAATCTTCTGGTGCTGAGCTTCAAACGCAGAATCACAGAATGATATGGAGTTGGAAGGGACCCCTGGAGATCATCTAGTCCAACCCTCCTGCCAAAGCAGATCTGCCTAGAACAGCTTGTACAGAAACAAAACCCCAGACAGGTATTTAATGTTTTCAGAGATGGAGACTCCACCACCTCTCTAGGCAGCCTGTTCCAGTGCTCTCCCACCCTCAAAGTAAAAGAAGTTCCTCCTAATTTTTAGATGGAACTTCCTATGTTCAAGTTTGTGTCCGTTGCCTCTTCTCCTGTCACTGCACACCACTGAAAATAGACTGACTCCATCCTTCTGACACCCACCCTTTAAGTATTCATAGGCAGATCCCCCCTCAGTCTTCTCCAGGCTAAAAAGACCCAAATTCCTCAGCCTTTCCTCAGAAGCGAGATGTTCCAGGCCACTAATCACCTTTGTGGTCCTCTACTGTACCCTCTCCAGCAGTTCCCTGTCCTTCTTGAACTGGGGAGCCCAGAACTGGACACACTACAGAGGTTAAACTTTTACTGGCACTTGGTGGTCCATGAACACTGTTCCTCCAATTAATTCCCCCTTTACCACAGCTGCCTCACCCATTTTAAGCTGCATTATTTTATTCATCTTACATTATATCTTCCTCCTCAAAAGATCTTGCTGCTTGTTACAGTTGGGGAAATATGCCAAAATTTGAGAAGGACCCTTTATTTGGGGGTGGGTGGGATATGTTTATTTGAGGGTGGGTGGGATATGTAACTCATTCCTTCAGTATGAATTAGAAATTTCATAGGAGAACAAGACACCAGAAGTAGATGAAGGGCATTTCTGATGCAGCTACACATATCCAGTACCCTGACAAACCTATAGCTGAATAAGCACCACAGCTTTTAGGCCAGAAAGTCACCTGAACACATGCACAAATGGTGATGGCAGAGGTTTAGGGATGCTGCTGTCACATCCTCTGTACTGTGGTACAGCTGACTCCTCTGTAGGTCTCCTTACAGTGGGTGAGAAGCAGGCACATGGTAGTTACTATGCTGTGGCTGAAGATCTTCAGGAGGTAGCTGACCCATATCATTGCCACTGCTTGTGGCTGTCTAGCCATAACCTTAGTACTAGTTCAGGTTAGATGCAGGTTAAAGTCTTGAAAGAAATCTTCTGTTAGGGAGACCTGGCAGCAGGAGGAGAGCTAGCAAAGAGGCTGCCAGCTGCTAGCTCATTGTCTTGAGGGAAGATGACCTCCAGCCAAGGAGACATCAAACAGACATCAGGGAGTGGATCCAAGGTCCAGGGAGGTCAGCAGAGGTTTTTTCTTTCATCTTAGGAAATATTTATGCCCATGATAAATGAAAGAGTGTTATTAACCTCAGTTAGACCCATGGTTTTGGTAGGGTTGGAGCACTTACACATCATATCTGGCATGGTGCAGACATGGTCTTCCGTCACTTTCTCCACAGGGATGAAGTTTAAGGAGGCTATCTATCTATCTGTCTATCTATCTATCTATCTATCTATCTATCTATCTATCTATCTATCTATCTATCTATCTATCTATCTATAAACCTGAATCTTTTGTAGACTAGAAATAATTGTAGACTAGAAATAAAGTTAGTCTATTTTGTTTGTCTGAGACAAAAAGAAAAGAAGTCAAATCTGTTTTAAAGCGACTCTGGTTTCTGAGGGGAAGGTGGGGGTTGGTAACATCAGGAAGGCCCTGGCTGTGTCCCTTGAAGTGTCGCAAAGGAAAGGATCCATTCGACACAGGGCAGCTTTTCAAAGGGTGCACAATTAGGGGCAGTGATGCAAAAAATTACAGACACAAAGAACCAGAAAGACTTGCAGACATGTGACTGAAACACCACGGCTGTGAAAAGAGGGGTCCGCTCTGCAATTGTGTGCTTTGGTGCCCCCAATTACAGATGCAACCTGTTAGCGTATCTTCAATGGCTTAGCAAGAAGATTACTTTCACAGTGGTTGCCTGATAAATGTCTGCTCGTTCATTAACATGGCTGACATTTCCTAACTCCACTCAGATTTGCAGCATGAGCTAATCCACATCCTATTTAGTTCATAGGCTAAAGTTCAAATGGAACAAATTTTTGATCCTATTTGTGTATAATTTCTCTCTCTCCTTTATAGTCAGAATAATAGCTTCAAACTCAGAAAAAAAAACCCAAAACCCTGAAGCAGTGGAAAGCTAATTTATATTTATTCTGGGACAAAACTGCTTTTTAACTCTGAATACAATTTCTTCTTAATCACTTTCACCTTTAGTTCTGCACATTAGCAGTTCCTCAAATCTGTATTTCTTTCATACTTGGCTTATGCTATAGTTTTATATATGTATACCATTAAAGCAGCAATCATTTTTTCAACTTATTTAATGGAAATAGATATAGAAGGTCATTTGATAATGTGTATTTTAGAACCGGCAATGTTTTTGATGTGGGACGATGACATATGTTGAGCCAAAGACTATCTTTAAAGAATGTCACTTATGTCCTGAATTTGTAAGTTACATATCAGAAAATATTTAGCCTGAAGAAATGAAGAGACATAGAGAATATTTTGCTAAATGTTTTCTTCAACACTGTAAATTTGGAAGGAGCATTAATGGATCAGGCAAAATCTTGATCACAAGAGTTCCTTGGGACAAGCTAGAATCGCTCACCTAAATGAACACTGTACTCAGCCAAGTTGTGTTGCAGTGGCACTTCTCAGTGCTCTTCTGGGGTGCAGGAGCCTGGAGAGCAAGACCCTTCTCTGCTTCTTTCTTCGCTTGCCCAGGAAGTAAGTGCCCAGCCATTACGCTCTGCACCCCTCTGGTCCCATCCCCGCCTTCTCCCTATGCTTCCTTTTTTAACCCCATTAAAAAAAACCTTCTGTCCTCCTAGCTGAGTGCCATGATCCTAACCATGCTATCTTTAGCTCAGTCTCTTTTTTGCCTAGGACACTTGCATTTTTGGATGTACTGTTACCACAAGGCATGGGGCAGGTGGGAGGAAAGATCCAGCAACAACAAGCCCCCCAAGCCCTGTGGTTTGGACTTTGAAATGTCCTTTATCAAGTGCCTCCTAGGAGACAGAAAGCTGAACATCACAGACCAAGGGCCCAGTGATAACAGGTTGTCAGCACGCACAACCCATGCAGATTTAGAGCTAGTCAAATAACAGAATGACAGCTGATCATGAACTTGCTCATTTCATTTATGGACTGCTAAATCTTTTTGGAAATATTATCTTACAGGAAAATAACAAGCATTTAATGAATGATTTTTAATAAAAAATATATTACTCACAGGGGATATAATCTCAGTGTCATTTTTAACTTACTAAGTAGCTTTTATTCACTGGACCACATAGTCTTTTGTTAACATCCATGAAAATTCAAAAATATCATATTAGTCACTGGAGAGCTCCCGTTTTATTTCCCATCTACACTAGAGGCAAATATAGAATTACAAGGGAAAAATTAATAAAAAATTGACACTAAGGGCTGCAAGGACTGCTGTAAAGTGCATTTCCTCATATGCACTAAGAGCTAACAATATAAAAAATTCCATACAACTCATGCTTAATATACTGTGGCTTGATTTTTCAAAAAAAGAGCAACATATTTTACCCAATTATAAAATTGTCTCTATAAATAATACACTGTTTGAAAGCATTAGATCCATGCAGATGAGCAGAAACAGTGGCATCATAGTGGCTTACACTATGGTACAACAGAGTACCTCTCATGTTTCGGTGAGAACATATAGGTAAGAAACTTGGTCCTCAAATTTTCTGTACACAAGTAGCTTACATTGGTAGAATTAATTTACATGGTAGAATTAAAGGCAGTGAACTCCACAGAGGAAATCACACAGGCAGCAAATGTGACAAAAAAAGGGTGCTGATTCTGCACCCTACTTAAAGCAAAAGAACTTACTTCCCTCACTTCCATGTGGAGGACTTCACTCCTTTCTTTGAGGGCCATTAGTGGGACAGAAAAACACACCAAAGGTTCAGCTTGGACATTTTTCCTCCTCCCTTTTCCTTTGCCTGCTCTTGTTTTTCTGTGTTCCTGGGATTTATCCTGCTGAGGTTCCTGAAACTGTATGCACAATGATTTCACCCATTAGGCTTGCATTGCTTTCATACTCTCTGACCACTAAAACCAAATCTCACCAAACAAGACACTGAGAAATATCTGACATGTCTGGAAAAGCCAATAGGGCTGTTAAAAGATGAATATACAGACTATGCATTGCATGAATGAGAGGCAATTTAGAAGAAAAACCTCATGTCTTCATAAGCAAAAGGTGGCTTGTTTTCCATGTAGTGGCATGCTTTTCAGACTTTTTCTTGTCTCCCAATTATATGCTTGTCAAAGATAAAGCCAGAAGGTCACAACCACTTTACTCTCCCCACTATATAAATCAGCCAACCAAAACTACCAGTTCTTAGTGCATTTCAATTATTTATGACCCCAAACCTAGTTGAACAAACACAGTTCTAGGACTGAATCTCAAAGCTAAAAGAGAAAAAAGCAGCATTACAGATCAACAGAAAAAGGGCAACACACTGCTGGGTAATACAGACTCCCTAAACAGCAAGAAATCTTCCTGCTTCGCCTTCATTGTACCACAAGACATGGGATGTATAAGTCATTTGACTTTCTTTGCATACTTTAATGTGTTCATTTGAAAATGCGCTGTCCTGATACATTTTTTAATATGCTGTTTGGACGTAGACCTGGGACACATGCAAACACATGCATACATCCTGGACAAACAGGCTGGATTTAACGTGTCAGACTAGACATATTTGACAGCTCAGCACCCAGTTCCTGCTGAAGCCTTGATGGGAGCCAAAGCCAGCATCTCACCACTTATGTCTGATCTGATCGATGTGCTCGTAAAATGCCTTTGCTCAGCTCTCAAAATCAAGGACTGCAGTCAGTTCTCCCTGTTCAAGGTTTGCTGAATCCAGCAGCCTGACTGAGGGGGGGGACCCTGCCACAGCTTCCTGGACTGTGCTCCAAGTGCCTCACTTCCAGAGACATCACCCCTTGACCCTTAGGCCATGTGCTCCATCTGCCAGCTGATTCAGATTGGTGCTGGCCAAGGCCATGTGTTGCCAGTGCACCCTCATCACACCCCATTCTGGTACCGTGGGTACATGGGACTCCCACTGCTGGTCCACCCCAGCACTCAGTGTCACCCATACACACATGCCCATAGCCCAGAAAGCCCTACAGCTGGGAGAATCACTGGAAATGGGGCTTAGCGAGAAGCTGCAACAAACTGCACTGGTCTGCACCAGCACCTCCTTGCACAGGACAGGATCCTTTTTCTCCCCTCTCCCTCTGTTTTCCCACACTTTTTCCTCCTCAAACCACTGTGATCCTTCCTTTCCCTAAACATCCCTCAGTAAGTCCTATGCAATCCCCAAATGCTTTTCTCTGCTCCTCACAGGGAGTCCTATACCCCAGACAGTACCCCCAGGCTGTGGGAGGACCCAGAAAGCCTCCTTGCTGACTCCTGGTGCTGGGTGTCCCCCAGTTCATGGGGATGGGAAAGCCCTGGGACAAACAGGTGCTCCTCTACCTGACTGGGGCATTAGGGGTTCCCTCTGCCAGGTCAGGTTCAGGGTTGTGGAGATGAGCCTTTCATGGGCTGGTGGCTCCTGTGAGGCTCCAGGAGGAGAAGGGCAGGGGGCAACTGAGTTTTTTTCCAGCTTTTGGAACCTAAGCTGTGGGGTTCTTTTGGGGTATTTGTGCAGTTTTTGTCATGTAAACCCAACCCTCCCTACTGTCCCCTGTCCAAGAGTGCGCTCCACGATTGTCACAGGCCTAGAGAATAATTTCAGTCATAAGAGGGAAGTAGTGAAATATTTGTTAATATAAAACAGTGATTTTACAAAGTTAGTAGTGAATGCGATAATGTTTTCCAATATTCGATGGCAAGGGACACTTGGTTATTTACTGCAAAGAGGACAGGGTCAGACAGAGTTGTCAGGGAGACCCTCCCTCTGAGTCACGAGGTTCAGAAAGGAGCCCCTTGCTTTATAAACTCCTCAGAGGAGTCTGTGTGTAGCTGGATCCAATCCTAGTCCCAGACATTGTCAATGGTTTATGTCTAAGGATTATATATGCACAATCAATCCTTTATATCACTTAGCTAAGATTTCAAATCTCAGCATGCTATAATTCACTTACCGAGAATCTGTTGTGGCAAGGAATCGACCAGCCTTGAGGAGTAAAACCTTAAGCAAGCATCCCCACTCAAGGGGAGATCCTGGCACACAGACCACTGCCATACAGGAGAACTCAAAGGGCTCTTGAGCTGTTACCTCTTTATAGAGTGAGATAATTGACCTATAGCCAAATTGGCATGGGAACAAAATGTCTGGGTCCCCACTGCAGACGGCATTTGGCTGTGTTGCCAGCTATCCCCCAAAGTCCAGGTGCAACTCATCACAACTCCCACTGATGGATGTGGCTTGAGCAGGGGCAGGGGGAAGCACACAACCACAGACTGCTGGCTCGGAGGGACTTTCAGTTGAATCTCACAGAGTATTGTGACTGTATCCCACAGGGGATTCTGGAGCAAAGAGCCCTCATTGGAAGTCAGTTTTATAAACCCTGTATTGACAGGGCTTGAAGAGACAATGGACTCCGCAAGGGAGGGAAGTCCTTGACATGATGTGCCCAGGAGTGACCTGCAGACCCTGGCTAGGGAGCACAGACCCCAGGACGGGGTACAAATCCCTGACTGAAAACTTCTGGGGCACAGAAAAGAAGGTCGCACACACACCGCAGGCTCACCTTAGTTCTTGTCAGAGGTTGCCCTCTGTCTTTTAAGTTATTCTCACATTAGATACCTGTGTAGATGATCAGGCTTGTTTTTCATGCTGTTGTTATGAGGTTTGTTTACGTTAATTGCCGGGCTTGGGTTTTGCTTGTCTTACCTCCTCTCCTTGTTATTATGGAGTCAGGTTCACTTTATGTTTCTGTTCACTTTTCGGTGGAATATTGAGGAACACTTCCACTTCTGACCTGGCTTGCTTTGAAACACACTCCAGAAAGCTACCTTTAAGGAGCAATACCAAGTTTTCCCCTCTGTTCCTAAGAGAGCTGCTCCCAGCCTGCAGCCCGTGAGGTGGCCAGGTTCTGTGAGACTGGGGGATGTGGCTCCTCCTGGGCTTGTGCCATTTGCTGTGACTGTCCCACTGGTGTTTTGTCCATCTCACTGATAACATTTTGTGAAATCAAAATAGGCCTATTTATCCTCGTGTTTATTTAAATGTAGACAGGCTGAGTGGCTATTTAAAGTAATGGCAGTCAGCAGAACAGATGCTTGGGACCTGAGTGCTGGTCTATCATTAAAAGATCTCCTATGGGATACCACAGTCCTCTGGGACCTTCTGGCTTATTAAAAAAGTTTTGAGCTACTGTGTCTTTCTAGCAGGGATAAAACAATGCAAACTGGCTACCGATGCCAGCTATGGTAGCCAGCAGCATGCCCTTTTCATTCCCACTAATGTTTCTCAGTCTTCAGAGTTCTCTATTTTGGCTCTTGTAGGTGAGTGACTTTGAGCAGAAAGAATTAAGTATCTTAAGTTGTTGTATATTGAGATCTGAACTTCTTGCCTATAGGTGCTCTTGACTACTTCACAATTTCTTAATTATGATATCTGAAGTTTTCATCTATGATTTCCTCTTATATACTGCTTTCTAGATAAGAGATCATTCTGGGTGCTTAGATTAATAATTTCAAGGATACAGAGTGGATTTGGTGACATACATTTCCTTGAAATGAGCAGCAACCATGTTTCTAATGTAATGGAATTGTGAGACTTGCAGCTTATTAAAAAAAAATAATAATTATTATTTCCATTTAGTGAACAAATCATTTGTAACACGGAAAGCTGCAGCATGTAAGTCAGTTCCTAGCTCCCTCAATTCTCACCAGTAGCAAATCTAGAAATGTGTGTTCTGTATTTCTTTGGTTAATAATGTGAATTACGTTGCATTTGGTAAATAAAAAGATGTGTGTTGCAAAAGTTTTCCAACATCTCACTTAGAGTCTAATAAACCGTATGCTGCTTGCTAGCTTTGTGGCTCCTCTAGGTTTCTGCTAGTATGGTATAAGAAAAATCGATATCTCATTTCTCACGTCAGCCAGATAGATAGGCCAGGCAAGGGCTTCAGCCAAGGCTTTGTGCCATTCTGACAGGGAAAAAACGTGTTTTTCTTATTTCAGGCTCCACTGTTTACAAGCAGCAATTGACAGCTTTGCAGGACTTTCTCCAGGTAAGATCTATCATGGTAGAGCTTTAAAGTCTTGCTGTATTTCTTACCCCTCACTCGCTTGCCGAGTACAGTTGTAAATTCTTAAAGTGGTCTTTACTTTTGCATGCGCTCACTAAATGTTGAGATTAGCCTAGGAATAAAGGAGATGCTCTGGATTTATGGTGAGACGGATTTATGCTGATCCTCACAAAAAAAGGTGTCATGAGACTTTTGGCTTACAAAAACCTGGCAACTACACTTCCATGCCCTCTGATGAAATTTGTTTCCCTGTATGGCCCTATGGCATACTTTTTTATATCTGTTGCAGAACAGTTTGGTGGAGAACCAACTGGCAGTAGAAACAGTGTGTATTTCTGCTCTGTGGATATCATGGAACACATTAAAATAACAGGTAATTTTTAATACCAGGATTAGGGACAATACCAATATTGGTATAAAACCCCCACTTTTAAGTTAGAAGAGAGTTGAAGAAAGTTGTTTTGCAATGCACTCAAAAAAAACATCAATAACATTATTAATGAAAGCATTGATTTTCTACTTTTATGCATAATATATTGTAATCGCATCCAAAAAAGAGTATTTAAAGATAATTGGACCTTGTGATTGCCAAGTGAATCGCTCATTGTATGGCAATGGCAAGTAAAAATTATCCACTTAGCTCTGGTTGGCCATCCCACTCACAGTGCTTGTCACACATTATTTCTTCCATAGAGGGATACTGCTTGGCAAAAAAAAGCTGCATTCATTTGTTGATTCATGCTCTCTTGTAAAACCTCTGTATTAACCAGGGACTGAGTGTATGAAGAGCCTTCCATGACAGTTTCTTTATAGCTATGTCACTGCCTTTGAGATGGTTGTGAAGCCAGCTTCAAGGAAGCTAGCACTAGCAGTTAGTGCATCTAAAGCACTATCAGTATGGCTTAATTCCCCTGTACAGCAAGAAATTTAAAATTCAAATGCAGGTACTCCATTTTCCACATGTCACCCTCAGGAGAGCTATGGAGGCAGCTCAGCTCACAAAGGGAATTTGTGTGTAAACGCAGGCCCTTCACATGCTGGTGGAAAGCAGCAGAACACAAACGAGATCCATGCAACATTTTTCTGCTAAAGACTCCTGAAATGCAAAAAAGTCCAAGTTCTATGGTGAACCCAAAAGCTCAGTCTGGGTCTTCCCTCTGCTTTTCTACATCCAGTTCCTTCAGACTTTGAGGTATCTGGGGAAGTCAATCCTTGTGTGGACCCAGGGTGACAACAGGGCTGAGTTTGGTTACTCTGGGGCCTCATAGATGCAATCCAACACCAACCTGTTTTATCCCAGTGCAGCACTGTAAGCTCAAGGGCTTGATTTTACCTTGAGTTTTCAGGTTCAAAATTTTAAACTGAAACCAGGAGGCTCAAACCAAAGGTGACATTGTGACCTCAGAATGTGAGATGTGACCTCAGATGTGAGTCTCAGAAATTAAACTAAGAGCAAACAATGACATGGTCCTCCCTGATGCCTGCACAAAACTATGGAACATAGTGGGGCTTCATAAAGCTTCTTAAATGACTGAGAGGAAGCTATGGAAGCCAGCTTTTGGTATGCAAAATAAAATATGAGGTATGAATCCACTTTCCTTTCATTTGTAACTTCTGAAGTGTAGTTAATTTAGATGAAAGGTTCTGTTTTGGCTGATATCAATTGAAAAATCAATATTGATAACACGACACATCAGCATAGGCAAAACCAGAATATAATTTTTGCTGCCGTACCTTTTGAAGCTTACTTTTGTTAAACGTATGCTATCCTGTTCTTCTGGAAATGGATTTTAAAGATTATTTTGTCAGAGTCATCATAAAGTGCAAAGAAACATTTGCACAACTCATTTTTTAGCTGGTTTAACTTCAAAACAGAACTTCAAGTTAAGGAAGGAGCACAAACCATGACCTAAAAGCAATTCTTCCTCCTTTTCTGGCCAATTGCATGCTCAGATTGCACTTAAAATCCTCAGGGGATGTACAGACTGAGATGAAATATTGGTTTAGTATAATAGAAAGGAGATCATAGCTATAAGCTATTTTTGTAAAGCATAAATCAGTGCCTGAGCACAAAACCATGGGAATCTAGCATTCAATTCATATATTGTCACTAATTATAATTTTTTATTTGCTGATATATCATCACCCGTGTAAGCTGCTTATCATATAAGCTATTTTTTTCTACCCATAACTGCACAACTTGTGCACAAGGTAATAGCTGCTGAAAACTGCCAAGCATAAATAAGAAAAAGGATATTTTTGTCATGGGTAGTTCTGTGCCCAGTTGAGAAACTGTTTCCTCTACACTCAGGGCATTGAACAGTTCCTTTCCCAAAGAGTTTAGTTTTTAACAAGGCAGGGCAAGCAGGGGCTCAGAAAATGAGATGCAGCAGACGAGAATTGAGACTGAGTGACAGTTTGCAGGTGGAATGTTAATTTAATACTTTCTCTCCTTAAAAAGAAACACCTGAAAACACTGTAAGCAAGAATGGGGTACACAAGCTGTGAGGGAGAATCTTCACAGCTTTGGAACAAGCAACTTATTAGTAAGGAGGATAAAAGTCTTAAAATTACACGTGCTGCTGTGACTTCTTTCCTAAACTGTTGGCCATCTCGATCAGTTAATTTTTAGTGTTTCTCAGCATGTGTCCTTATCCTCAAGCTGCAGCTGAGACCATTGCCTCTGGAACAGGGTCCTGCAGGATAAGTGTCAGTGCTTTCACTCTGGGTTCACAACTTGTCAGCAGCTCACAGATCTCTCCTGGCATCAGCCGCAGATGTGATTCTCGCTGCAGCCCTTGTAGTTATCTTCATCCCTGCCCCCTGGTTGAAGGTGTCCTTCTGATAGGCCGTGCTGCATCATTTTCCTTCCTTTCCCACATCTATGTGGATAAGAGCATGGCACAGTCATTCAGTCTAAGTGCCCAACAGCATTTGATGTCTGTCTCGGATCCACTTTACAGTGTTTTGGGGTGTTGAAAGGGTCTTTCTCCTTAATGTCAAGAACATTAAGCTGCAGCAGCTCCAGCTAGCTGGAATTCCTCTGATATAATGAAGGAGCTCAGGAGACAAAGTGTGCTACACTTCATCTCAGTCCCTTGCCTTTAGCCATGTTCGCCAAATCCTCCTACATTAGAATAATATCTTGCCAATCATCCTGCACTGGTGAACTGTCCATGAGCTTCAGCCAGACCTGCAGGACTTCACTGCCCAGAAAGGTGATGTAGTGGTGGCTTCTCACCTGCCCTGCCTCATCAGGGCACTTGCTGTAGTCTTCTGGCCACTGTTTATGCAGGCAGCATCAGCTACATCTACTATCCACCACCAGTATTTTTCTGTAGGGGAGTTTGCACAGGTCCTTCTTGATAGCATGCCCAGACAACAATAACTAAACTGGTAGTGAGGTGAGCATGAATACAATACACAAAACCATGCCTCTTGGGCGGGAAGTTGTCCAAAACTGGTAACACCATGAAGAAAGGAGGAATGGTGAAATTTACCTGAGACAACCAGCAGCTGTATTAAGCAGTAGGTAGAAGATTACCAGCAGATTTATAAGAGAAGAAAGTCAGCCTGGAAAGAAATCTTAAGGAAGCACATGGGAAGTTATGATCAGAGACAAGACCCAGGGGTGGGACAGGGGAAGCAGCAGCCACCAAAGCCAGGGCTGGCACTACCAGAAGCATCTTGCCACTGCCAGGCAGTGTGAGCAACCTATGTGCAGCCAGCATGCTGATGCTCGCAGGGTGTGGTGCTATGGGGTGGGACAGGGCTTGTGGGGCAGATGGATTAATGGGTTGGGTGTGCATAGAGCATTCACATATCTCCAAGGAAAGGTCCATGAATTGGGGAATGACTATTCCAGAGGAGGTGGGTGCACCTAACCGTGCCTCTGTGTGTGCTTTGAAGTTTTGGGGATTACTCATGGAAAGCATGCTTAGAAATTTCTGTGTGTTTATCAATACTTTCTAAGTGTCTTGAATTGTGCTTTATCTGCTGTGTCGCCAATACCAATCCTAAATGCATAGTTGAATGCTTGCCAGTTAGTTAGGTGCAGCTACTAATCAGATAAATGGCTCTGATCCCCTCTGGCATAGCTTGGAGGGCTGAGCTCTCTCCCTGTGGGGGACCCTGCACCTGTCCCCCATGCCATGACCTCACAAATGTCCTTGTTGAGGAGGAGCAGGGGAAGCAAACCAGCTTCCAGACCCCAGTGACACCTGCTCTTCCCTCATGTCAACAGTGAGAGCAATTAACCTGGTGCTTCCTGAGACCGAGGTGTACTTGGCTGGTTCCAGCATAGATGGCCAACTGGTTTTGAATCTCAGGAGCACCCTGGTGGACCCTGTGGTGCAGGTGGATCTTGTGGGAAGAGGTTACCTGAGGTGGCTTGAGGAGGAAAATCCTGAATGGGACTATGAGAAGAGCACGGCTTGCACCAACCAGGCTGTCTACATCTCCAAAACACAGAATTTCCACATAGAGGGTAAAATACTGGAAGAGGTGTCAGTTAACCAAACAGCATCTTAGCATTGGGCTAGGGAAGGTGGAATCTGGGTAGGAAGTCTTCCTTTTGCCAATGCCCATGTGTTGTTTCTATCCATGGCACACTCCTTTCCATTAATTCATACGTAACCAGGGCTTTGTGATGAATAGTAGCATTCTGGTATGTCAGCAGTATTTGAGAGTGTGAGCAGTCCCCCTGAGCTGGCGTCTGTGAAGTGAAGTGAACACTTATTGCACAGAAATCTATCACAACCTGTCTAGCAGCCGGTAGGAAATCTTTAGTCACAGACACATCACTGAAACATTCTTTGGTCATCTAAAATGCCTACCTTCAGGGTTATTTTTGACTTACATGGCAGCAAGTGTCCACTGGGTATGCAGGTTTTGTTATATTTACAGCAGTAGTAGAGGCATTATTAGAGTTACTGCTCTAACTTTATTGAGAGACTAGAAAAATATGAGACATACGCTGAAAACACCTACAAGAGTTTGATTATTTCATGGAATCACAGAATCACAGAAAAATGCTGAGGTTGAAAGGCACTTCCGAAGATCATCTGGAACAACCCACCTGTTCAAGTAGGGCCACTTGCCCAGACTTTTCAATTTCACAAAGGAAGGAGACCTCTCAGGACAACCCATTTCACAGTGAAAAAGTGTTTCTTGATGTTCAGAGGGAACCTCCTGTGTTTCAGTTTGTGCCTGCCGTCTCTTGTCCTATCACTGAGAAGAGCCTGGCTCTGACTTGTTTGTACATTCCCTTCAGATACTGTACACACCAACAAGCACACATATAAATGAGGTGCTAACTATTAAAATGTGCATATTTTTTAAGAAGAGTAAAGTCAGTGGGATGTGATGACCATGTAATCCAGTGATTTATTCCAGAGGATGTTTAAAGCAAATGGAAGCCTCCTAGGAGGTGCACTGCCCTTTCTCATCTCCTCTTTCTTCCTGTCTGTTTGGAATCCTGAAAATATAGTCTACAGATCACAGCCTTAGATTAATTTAGCACTGAAGTTAGACTGTCCAATGCGTGGAAACGGTGCTTTTGAGCGATGACCTGCAGTGGTCAGGCTTCATTTCCTCTCAGACTTGAAAACTCTACCTTATTCAAACATCATTTTTTCTTCACACATGAATTAGAGTCTTAGCCTGGACATACTGCAGATGCTGTCTCTTCCCAGAGGCTACCAGATGCTACAGTCCTGACAGAAAAGAGGGAGAAAGGCTGAGTGCTGGAAAAATTATTTTTGCCATTATAAGAACAAGTACCTGTAAAGCACCTCAGTTCAGGATCTTCTCAGCTGAAGTTCAAGCTGGTGTTGCTTAAAGACACACTTGAATCTGTATTTTGCCACATACATATATATTCATACTTTTAAAAGAGTTGAGTATCTGCATCCATCAAGGCTTGCCAAAGCAGTGTGGTTTAATAATAGTTTTTTACCACTGTAACTCAGTCTTTTTCCAGCATTGATTACATCTCTGTAGAAGTGCTCTAACAAGTCCAAGAAAGCCATTTTTAAAACATGAAAGAAGATATGGACCTGACCCTTCTTACCCTGAATACTCTGTGCTCCCCACTGATGTTGACGTACAAGGAATGTCTGTTTGAACAGATTGCTGCCTGTGTCGGCTTCTGACACTCAGCTGCTAATATGCTCTTGATAGCACATTGCTATCTGGTGTTTGATCTTACCACATGCCCTACTTGGGTTACATCTGACGTCTCTGTTAGAAGTATATGTACATGGATCCAGGTGCCTGCTGACATATTTCTTTTTAACCCTGATAAGCCCCGCCACTGCACAAGAAACTCAGTATTGTCTCTGTGAGATAAAGACTGCTGGAGGAACTGACTCTTGGCAGTCAGCAAATATGATTGGTAACAGCTCTAGGATAATTAGATCCAGAAAAGGAAAAGGCGAGTTTCAGTGCTTCCAGGGATAACTATCCTCATCGCCAGCAGAAACACCCCACTTGGAGCAAACCAGAGGCAGGAGCTCAGAGGACTACAGGCAGTTTGAAACTTTTCGGTCACTGCTGTGCACTGTCAGTGGCACCTCGGGAAATTCCTTGTGTCCTTCAAGGAAAGGTCACACCTCAAGTCCCTGCTACCAGCAGCTGCTTTGTGCTTTCCCCACAGCTGCAGCCATCATCTCCCTTCCTGGGAAATACAAGATGGAGCACTTTTTGAATTAGGTAACAAAATAGATTATCTGGAATGGACTTAACTTTTGTGTATGACTGAAGTTCCCAGGTTCTGATGAACATGAAGATACGTGGATCTCCGGGTGCCTCTTGGCAGCTTGGAAACTTCTTACAGTGTAATTAATTCTGTGACATGGTTTCGGGAGGCAGGTAGAGGGCAGGTGCTCCTGTACAACAGGTCTCACACCCAGCAGCCATAGGAAGCCCAGGAAAGCAAGCATGCTTTTGCTCCCAGGGTGAATTCAGGGGCATTGTTGAAGACCACCATCCTTGTGAGATGAGTCTGAGGGCCTGTGCGCAATCTTAAGCGCAGCTCGGCAAGTTGGCACAACTCAAAGACGTCTCTTTAGAAGTGATGCAAAGCAAGCCAGAGAAAGTTGGATTAAAGCTGTACATAGAATTAAATGGATATCCACAAGCCTTTTTGCACCATGGAGCCTGTTTCAACCCTGTATGCAAGGCCAGGCTCTCTGGCTATACCTGCAACTGGGATGGAGAAATGTGAACTCTCTCAGTAAATCCCCACACTGTGCTGGGGCTGCAGAACAGACCGCTCGCACCAGGGCCCCGACTGCAGATCATTCCAGAAGGGGAACACTGATTTCTTTCGAGGTTAAATTGCAGATCTACTCACAGTTCAAAGTCCTTCACGCTACCAAAACAAGAACATTGCCAAAATAACTTGAGGACAACGTTGTGTGAGACCAGGCCCTGGGAATATCAGATTTCTACAAAATGGCAGAATAGACAACATGACTTTTTTTTTTATATTGCAGTTATCTAAGAGACTGATGAATTTTAGTTTTCTCCCTTTCAGATTGTTTTAGACTTTCTTTTTTTTTTTTTTTTTAAATTCAGATTTATAACTGTGATTGATTGAAAACGCTGTTATGCCATCTGCTAAATCTCCCATGCTGTGAGGAAACAATATCCAGGCTCTTCTGCCAACAAGAATACCCAGTTTAGATTATTGAAACTTGAGGCATCGTTAAATTCATCTGCAAAATGATGGAATCAGCAGGACAAAATTCTAGCAGTCTCACATCCTCTAATATTGTGGTTCAAAGTGAAGTTTTGGCACAAGCTACTAGGAGGAAGGAAAGCTTAAGTCTGGATGATAAACTGTCAGCAGATAAGTGTTTAAAAGAAATAGGTCTTGAATGAAGAAAAGAGTCATGAGCTGCTCCTGTCTGGCCAGAAGAGGCCAAATTTATCCATGCACACGTGGGATAGTCTTCCATTCTTTACAGACAGTCGGACCACACTTAGACAAAACTGAATTTGATTCAGAGGAAGTGGCACAGAAGCAAAGTCAGACATTTGAAGGAATGGATCATATTTTTTCTTTCTCACAGTTGTGCAGAGGAGGTGCCAAAGAATTTTTATTTTTTTTTTTGATTAGGGGGTCTTTTGCACAATTAAAACAAAAATTTCAGATCATATGCACAAGTGTTGTAGACAATGATAAAAGAGGAGTGAAAGTTATTTACAACCCTTTACTCCCAAAAAGCCTATTAGTGCTTATTTGGAAAGTTAAACGTCTGTGACACTACGTTTTGATAAGTGAAAATCCCAAACAGCTTGTGAGGAGCTGCAGGTTTGCTGATCTTGTGTTAAAATGAGGCAAATAAGCAACAGGTCTGCTGACTGGTAGGAGTCCATGCATCCAGGAGCTGACCTGCCAGAGGCCATGTACAGTCCACCCTATAACATGACTTTACGGGACTTTGGGTGCACTACCAGTCCAAGGTGGTAAGGACACCTTGGATTCTGGGAGACACATCATGGTTTGTTTCAAACACCCTAAATGTTTAAAAGGCTTCTGATAGGAGTGTGTTGTTTGGCTTTCAGATGGATGGCTGGATTCTGGAGTCCACACCTTTGACTTCCACTTCACCTTTCCTCCAAGCATTCCCTCCACATTCAACAGCAAAATTGGCTACATCTCCTACTTTGTTCAAGGTACTTGCTGCAGTGGCAAAGTTGTGTTAGCTAAAGAGGAGAGATGTTTACTGCTGCAAGGAATTGTTAGTGACCACAGAAGATGCAGGAAAGGCAAGGTAAGGGAAACAAGCTATCTGAGCTGAAGACACACAAAACTATCCTGTTCTGACCCAGAGTTGTAATAGCTTACTACTGAATGTCTATGAACTTTTAGCTCTGAGTTTCCTTCTTTTAGCATTCAAATGACACTTCAGTGTCTTCTACCATCTATGTCCTTGGGCTTGCACCAAGATGTTTATTTTCAGATGTTTTGGAGTCCAAATTTTGGGCAAACATCACCAAATAGGAGGTGCCTTTTTTAGCGACCTCTACCTGGATTGAGACACTCAACTAAAGGTCATCAAGGCAACCAGAACATGATGATTCTAATAATTTTGTGGCCTCCTTCTAAACTTGGGTATGGAGAGCAAAAAGGGGACAATGTTAACATCTGCATATGTGAATTCTTTGCATGTATGCTCAGGAGGACTGTGCTTATTCAGCCATGTCACATTTGGTGCCATGAGAAAGACTGTTCTCTGGCTTAATGGTGGCTCATGGGGACAGTTGAGCAGCCTCAGCTGTTGTATTGGGATTTTATGCATGTGGTGTTTGGGAATTACCCCATATCCAGCACAAGAACTCAACATGCTTTGCCTTTCTCTTCATCCTCTCCACGCAGGCCCCACTCGTGGTGGAAGCTAGAAAAGATATAGTTTATTTCTGCTGCTTCAGACGTGGCTCTGTGATCCTTCGGATTTCCCTGGAGAAAAATATATTTTGTCCCGGTGAGACCATTGTCTTCATAACAGATATTGTCAACAGGACATGCAAATATGTTAGAAAGATCCATTTCGCTTTATGCTGCATTGTTCTGTATCGGGGCTTCAGCAGTAGGGGAGAACCATGCTCCTTGGAAGACCAAAGTGAGGTGGCAAGGTTGGAGTCCCAGACTGACACAGCTCCCTTTGAGGCCATGAGAGTTACCAATGGGCTGGTTTTGCCAAAACCCATGCCTGTCACAAGCACTGTCATGGAAAATAAGATCATGGCATTTAGGTATGAGCTGGTAGGCACCTCTAGCCTTCCTTGTACCACGTCCACCATTGTGGCCAGGGTGCCCATCATCATAGCAGCTACACCAAAGCATTTCTCCATGGAGCAGAAAACTGTGACTTTGCATGAAAGCGACAGAGACATTTCCGAGACTGACCCAGGAGGAGCAACATCCAGCAGATCCATGGAATAAAGGACTTTTCTGCAAAATCCATGCATGCTTGCTGTATGCTTTCATGGCAGAAGACATGGGCCAGTGACTCCCAAAACAAGAGTAAAGCTAGCCAAAGCCCAAGATCAAGAAGGCACATAAGGGTAGCCCATAATTCTTTTAAACTGCTGCCTGATAACTGAGTAAGGAAGAACAGGAGACTCAGCAGTGGCCTAAGCAGAGAGGGGACAGTTTGCAGGCCCACAGAATGGCCATACTCCCATCCATGGGAAAAGAGCCCACCCCAGCCTTATCTAAAGGTATGAGGCAAACATGGAGACCCTAGCAGGAGTGCAGAACAAGCTGTTTGAAAACCAGCTGTGAGATGAGCCATATGTCTGGCAGAAGGCAAGCTACTTTCCTCAATGGGACCTGAGGGACATGTTCTCAGCATGGCAAGGTGGGTGACTGGAAAGCTGGGAGACCCCTGGGCTGAGGAGGGCAGCCAGGCAGTTAAGGGACATGCAAGATCTGTGGCTGCTGAAGCACAGGGAGGGCAGCAGGCTGAGAAAGCAAACATTACCCAACATCACCCCTGCAATGAGAGGCAAAGATCAGCCACCAGCTCTACTCCACTGTCACCCACAGGAGAAACTGTAAGGTCAGCTCCATGCAGAGCACACCCTCAGTGAACTGTTGGGTGGTGTGGTGCCGTGGGGAGACTGAGACAACTGGTGGTCATCCTGTCAAGCAGAGGGACATGGGCAGGGCAGAAAAGAGGTTTGTCCCGGAATCATGATGTGCATGTGGCCCATGGTGCAACCAGATGTGCATGTAAGATTTTGGGGTTAGAAGGGTGTTTGGGAATTTATTGGTGTTTACTAATGTTTGCTAAGTGTCTAGTAATGTAGTTTATCTGCTGTATTGCTGATATTGAACTTGAATGCAAAGCCCACTGACTGCTGGTTCGTTAGGTGCTGCTGAGTAAATTGCTCTGATTCTGGTATGATTTAAGCCACATGAGCTGAGCAGCTTTGCCCTGTGGTTTGCCTCAGTGGGTGCCAGCCAGGGAGGGCCAATCTGCAGGCTCCTGCTGTGCCCCTAGGCTCTCCAAGGGCAGCTGGCCTCCATTGTCCCTTGGCACAAATCTCAGCCCCACAGTTGAAATGCACAGGCAGAAGAAAGTCTTCCATGAGGATAGGCTGAGAGAGTTGGGGTTGTTCAGCCTGGAGAAAAGAAGGCTCCATAGAGACCTTACACCAGCCTTCCAGTACTTAAAGTGGGCCTACAGAAAAGGTGGAGAGGGACCCTTTATCACAGAGTGTAGTGACAGGATGTGGCATGATGGTTTTAAACTGAAATAGGGTAGAGATTTAGATTAGATATTAAGAAGAAATTCTTTACCCTGAGGATGGTAAGACACTGGAACAGGCTGGTCAGAGAAGTTGTAGCTGCTCCATTTCTGGATGTGTTCAAGACACATTGGATGGGGCTTTGAGCAACCTGGTGTAGTGGGAGGTATCCCTGGCCATGAGATGGGGATTGGAACTAGATGGGCATAAGGTCACTTCCAAATTTAACCATTCTGAGATTCCCCAAAAAGTAACGGGACAGAAGATGCAAGGTGTGTCCCCACTCCACCTTCCTGCCTCACTGCCAGGCTGGGGCAGAGGCATGGGGAGATGACACCTCTCCTGGTGCCAGGTGCTTGCTCTTGGGAGAGACATTTTCCTGTTCTGTGACCAGCCTCCCCCTGCTCACAAAGTGCCTCGGTTTTCTCTTCCCACCTCTGGAGACTGCTTAGAAATGAGATTACATTGGCCAACTTTAAATTACAGCAGCAGAAGGTCTGTTAGTGGGGACTTACATACGCTTTCAGCGGCAAACTGCCAGGTGGCCCCAGCCCAAGGGTTTGCATGTCCACAGCCACCCCCGGTGCAGTGTCACCATACATTGAGGGACCGCAGGATTTCTGCCACCGCCTGCCTTTCACCAGT